>LNAC01000916.1:66838-258860 GCA_002007465.1 Ailurus styani
AAGTCCCCTACTAATATTGTATTCTTGTCAATGTGTTTCTTTGATTTTGTTATTAATTGGTTTATATAATTGGCTGCTCCCATGTTAGGGGCATAGATATTTATGATTGTTAGATCTTCTTGTTGGACAGATCCTTTTAGTATGATATAGTGTCCTTCCTCGTCTCTTATGATATTCTTTGCCTTAAAATCTAATTTATCTGATATAAGGATTGCCACTCCAGCTTTCTTTTGCTGTCCATTAGCATGGTAAATTGTTTTCCACCTCACTTTAAATCTGGAGGTGTCTTTGCGTGTAAGATGAGTTTCTTGTAGACAGCATATCGATGGGTCTTGTTTTTTTTATCCATTCTGATACCCTGTGAAAGATCTCTCTTTTATCATGAGTGGATGTTGAATGTTGTCAAATACCTTTTCTGGATCTATTGAGATGATAACTCACAGAACAAAATATATATTCCTGGTACTAAGAATATAACACAAAATAAAATATGGTACCCAGCATCAACGAGCTCAGAATTTAGTGGGGAGATGGGCATGTTAACAAAATTTAAATCAACTGTAACAAATGTTACAATAGGTAGATGTATACAGTGTCAGGTTGATACAAAAGTAGGAAATGATTAAAAATTAATCAGAAGAAGGCTTTATAGAGAAGATGCCATTTGATCTGATTTTAAAATATTATCAGGAATTTTTCAGCCATAGAAAGAATGGAAGTAATTCGTGGCAGAGGAAATAACATGTGTAAAAACCTAGCGGTATTTTACCTTTCATGAAAACATGAGGATGTGTGCTTGGTGGCAGGGATGTAGTTCTCAGAACCTGCAGCTTACTTTACAGGGACTGATAGGAAGTGAGGCTAGAAGGGTGTGTAGAAGCAGATCACTAAATTCCTTAAATGATAAGCTACAGAGGTTGGAGTTTGGGTGTCCTTATTGGCAATAAAGAGCCACCAAGAGGCTATAAATATGGAAGTAAAAGGACAGATTTTTTGCTGTAGAATACTTTAGTATCCATGTGAAGTATACCTGGGAAGTGAGACAGACTGAAAGCAGAAAGATAATTGTGATGTTACTGTCATGTTACAGTATAGACAGAAAATCTGAACTGAGGCAAGTGGATTAGAAGGAAGGGGATAACAAATGGCCAAAAGACACATGAGAAAGTGCTCAACATCACTCGGCATCAGGGAAATACAAATCAAAACCACAGGGAGATACCACCTCACACCAGTCAGAATGGATAAAATTAACCAGTCAGGAAACAACAGGTGTTGGCGAGGATGCCGAGAAAGGGGAACCCTCCTCCTACACTGTTGATGGCAATGCAAGCTGGTGCAGCCACTCTGGAAAACAGTATGGAGGTTCCTCAAAAAGTTGAAAATAGAGCTACCCTATGACCCAGCAATCGCACTACTGGGTATTTACCCAGTACAAGATACAAATGTAGTGATCCAAAGGGGCACATGCACCCGAATGTTTATAGCAGCAATGTCCATAATAGCCAAACTATGGAAGGAGCCTAGATGTCCATCAACAGATGAATGGATAAAGAAGATGTGGTATATATATACAATGAAATACTATGGAGCCATCCAAAGAAATGAAATCTTGCCATTTGCAATGATGTGGATATTATGCTAAGCGAAATAAGTCAATCAGAGAAAGACAGTTATCATGATCTCTCTGATATGAGGAATTTGAGGGTCAGAGTGGGTAGTCATGGGGAGTTGAGGGGGGGAATGAAACAAAATGGGTTTGGGAAGGAGACAAACCATAAGAGACTTTTAATCTCACGAAACAAATTGAGGGTTACTGGAGGGGTGGGAGGGTAGGGATAGGGTGGCTCAGTTATGGATATTGGGAAGGGTATGTGCTATGGTGAGTGCTGTGCAATGTGTAAGCCTGATGATTCACAGACCTGTACCCCTAGGGCAAATAATACATTATATGTAATAAAAAAAGGATGGGGATGATATTAAAAAAATGACTGTGATTTCTATTTGAGTGACCTACTAGATAATAAATACAAGGATAAGGAAGATTAAACATTCATACTTGGGAAAGCCAGCTTCCATGTCATAAGGACACCCAGTCAGCCTACAGAGAAGAAACTGAGGTCTCCAGTCTGTAGACAGCAAGGAACAAGACCTGGCAACAACTCTCTGAATGAACTTGAAGCACATCCCCATCAAGAGAGGCCTACAGAGACTGTGGCCCCTGCTCACAGCTTGCCTGCACCTCACGAGATCTGGAACCTTTCCTAAAAGCCACTCTGCATCCTCGACCCAGAGAAGCCCTGAGATAGTAGGTGTTTGTCTTTCATTTTAAACTGCTAAAATTTGGGGTAACCTGCAGTATAGCGATATGTAATTATACAACATATTTTTCTCATTTTTCCAAATGAAAAAAAAATTGTCCATTTTTTTTCCCTACTGATTTTAAGATTCTCTGTAATTTTAGGGGCACCTGGGTGGCTCAATCGGTTAAGCTCCTGTCTTTGGCTCAAAATTCTGGGATTGAGCCCTGCACCTCCTTCTCCCTCTCCTCCTGGCTTGTGCTCTCCCTCACTACCTCTCTCTCTCTCTCTCAAACAAATACACAAAATCTTAAGAAAAAAAAGATCTTTGTAATTTTAGAAAGTTAGATTTAACTCTCAAGTGCACTGTTCATATTTTCAACTCACTTTGTTATGTGTCTTTTAAAATTTTTGTTCAGGTTTTATTTCAAGCAATTTTTAATTTTCATGTCACACAGGGCAGTCATTTTTCCTCTTTGGCTCTTCTGTTTTATTTAATGTGTTAAAATACAGGCATAATTTCAAAATTATTTTTTAAGAAATCAAGCATGTTTACTTCTATTGCTATGTCTTTCAGTTCACTAAGACTTTCTTCTGCAGTGTGTAATCTGCTGGCATCTCCATCCAATGTATTTTTCACATCAGACAATAGTTTTCACCCCTAGAAATTTGAGCTGAGTCTTTTTTATAATTTTCACATCTAAACTTAGAATGCTTAATCTTTTCTTTAGCTTCTTGAATGTGTAGATTATATTTATAATAAATGATTTAATGTCCTTATATACTAATTCTATTGTCTTAGTTATTTCTGGATCTGTTTCTATGGTACTGACTTTTCTCATTATAGGTCATGTTTTCCTGCTTCACTGCATGCCTGGTAAACTTTTATTGGATGCCAGACATTGTGAATTTCACCTTGTTGTATGCTGATTTTTTTGAAATATTCCAGTAAATATTCTTGAGTTTTGTAAGTGACGTTATATTCTTGAGTTTTGTTCTAGGACACATTTAAGTTACTTGGAAAATACTGATCCATTTGGAGCTTGTTGTTAAGCTTGTTGTTTGTTAGGTAGGACCAGAGCAACATACAGCCTAGAGCTAACTTTTCTCCATTAATAAGGCAAACTCTTCTGAGTACTTTACCTGATGCCCTGTGAATTTTGAGGTTTTCACTGTGGTTGTTGGCAAGAGCAATGGTTTCCAGCCCTTTGTGAGGCATTGTTCTCTCTAGACTTTTCACATGGTTGCTCCCCCAGTATCTGGGGCTTCTACTAGTTTACTCACACACATTTACTGAGCAGTACTGACCTGCATGCTGCAAAGGGATCCTCTGAAGACCTCTGAGCTCTTTCCCTATGTGCAGCTCTTTTCTCTTTAGTGGCTTTAGTGGCCTTGGTCTTTCCGGACTCCCAGCTCCATCTCTTCAATTTAGAAAGATGTCTGGACTCTAACTGGTTTCCCCTTCCCTATAGTGCAGCCTTGAAACTCTCCCTAGGCACGGAGCTGGGCAATCCTGGGACTCATGTCATCTGTGTCCATCTTTCAGGGACTACTCTCCTTTGTTGCCTGATGTCCAGTGTTTTAAAATCATGTTGCTTCTGTGTGTCTTATTTTTCAGTTATTTCAGGGTGTAAGGTAAGATTGGTGTTATTCCTAATGTTCTTCTAAATCTTTTCTTTTATATATTTATATCTTTAATCCATCTGGAATTTATTTTTGATGAGAGAAATATAGTTTTAATATTTTTTCCAATGGTTAGCTAGTTGCCCAACATCATATTTTGAATTCTTCCCTTCTCTCTTCACCCAGTTTGAAATGTCACCTTTATCATAAGCCAAAATTTCATAGATATTTGAGTCCACTCTTTATTCCATCCCTTTGGTTTTTCTTTTTTTATTAAATAGGAAACTTCTTTATTTACTGATGTTTTGAGATATATTGCATTATCTAGTATAGTTAATTATCTCTCAATTCTTTTTATTTTTAAGATTTCTTTGAATATCTATACATCTTTTCCTGCATTTTAACATTTCTAAAATATTTTAATATCATTTTCAATTTCCTTCTCATATATCATGGATGTTATTTATTGAGATCGCATTAAATTTATAGGCCCCAAACAAATTTGAAGGTGGCAAAGAGAAGAATTGAGAGAGTTCTAGCTCAATGACTTCCATTTTCATGTTAAAGAAAGAGGCAAAGATCAGCTGGGAGTAGGTTAGGATGAGACACAGACTAATGGAAAATGACAAAAGTTTGAGTGAATCATATGTGCTATAATGAGTGGGGCCATTGTATCCCAGATAAGGAAAGCTCTAGTAGGTATGCAAAACATGCCTACTATCATCAAGATATCATCAAAACATACCTACTATCATGGGTATTTGTACATTCATGTTTCCTTTCACTGAATATACAAAACATGCCACTAAGGAGTCCTGGAATCAGTATTTGTTATTACCAAACCATAGAACTCCTAAACAAATCTCTAGTCATATGATTTTTTTTAAATGCATGTCTCTTTAGTTCGCTGTCATATCACAGTGTCTAACACACTGTCTTTCAAGAGTTGGAACTGAATAAATACTAGGGGGTATGTTAACTTTCGAATGGCTTCCTCTGACTTCTGCTCAAGGTGCTATGTTGCTATCTTTGCCTGTGTGCCTTCAGATTTGAGGTAGTCTTTATCCAGCCAGAAACTGGAATGGCCAGTTCTCCACTTTTCTGGAAATGGGGGACTTATGGAGGATTTCTTGTTTACAAACTGGCACAGTGTCTTAAACAGTTGTTTGAGAAAGGTCTTCTTCACTCTTAAATTTCTTAAATTTTCTTTCCAAATTACCAAAGTTGTTCATGTAAGTAGGTTCCTGGGAAAACTAAGATAATGCAGAGTACAAGGCAAAAGTACCTGATTTCTTTTAACCATTCAGAGGCATTCATCTCAAAAGTAGTGATAAAAAAGAGGAGTCCATTTTGTATTAATGTGTGATTCTACTTAATTTCATCTTTAATGAACTGCACACTCAACTATTCGAACCACTCAATGGTTTTGAAAAAGTAGACTCTTAGTTAAGTATATTTTCCCAATAATTGTCTCTTGGGTTCCATGTAAACAAACATATGGTTTAGGTTGGTGTAATGCCTTCACTCTAAAACATCTCAAGGTAATCTCTGGTGCAGAAAAACAGGGTGTTCTGCTTTCAGGATTTTATTTTTCTGTTAAAAGATAGATTTTGAGCACTCGAGCAGTCTTTATGGGGACTCTTCACAGGAAAAGGAAAATTTCAAAAATTCAGAACCCAGGTAGACATTTCAAGTGTTAGACTGATGCGACTTTTGTAGACCACGTAGATTCACTTGGAACCACTTCCTCCATGTTAACTTTTATTTTATTATTCTATTTTAAGGGAAGCAAGGCTTGAAGTGCTTTAATGGCTCCTTAGAGACTGTTTGGCTATTACATAACCCATAAAAAGCAATATTGGGATGATTTAAAGGGAAATAAATCAGAAATTTAAAGGTTCAATTTTCTTCATATGACAGAAGATTTTTCTCCCCAGAGTCAGTAAAAATTGTCCTGAGGGTAAAACACATCTTGGATTTTATTGACACAAAAATTATTCTATATGCATGTGAAGATCATTATGTCTACTCTAAAATACTTTTAGATAAAATATTTAGACAATCAATCTTATATTTTTCTACGGATTAACAAGGCATCTAACAACTTTCCCAATTTCTGCAGAAAAGATAGTTTTCTTGCATCAAACCTGGTCGATTAAATTCAATTAAATTCTGTAGATTCTGTAGAGTCAGAGGTGGATGGAAATGTGATCTCAGTTCCCCAGGCGATGTTCTCATGGAGTTTCCCTCAAAATCTCTTTTAGACTTCTCAGTTACACCCAAAGTGGGTGATCGTGACATAGCCCAGAGTATCCATGTAATTGGTTGGCAATATTTTAAATTTGGTTATTCCTCATACATTTAATATTTATGTCTTCTTGCATTTAAACAAGATTTTCATTTAGTCACTAGACTTGGGAGACATACGCATTTCTGTGTGGGTTAAGAAATGCCTCCACTGATGTAAAGGAAATGGGAATCAGCAAACCTAATTTTTTCTCCCCTTTTCTGCCCTGAGGGACACTGGACAAATTCTGTTGTGTTTCAAACCCCCATCTCCTCATCTGTAAATTAGGGTGATCAGATGATCCCTAGGATCACTTTCACAACTGATGTACAATTCATTAAATGGTGACATTTGCTTTTATTGATGAACTTGCTTCATGGTGAATATTGAAATATCTTAATTTTAGGTTCTTAAAGAGCTCAGAAGTTGACTCAAAGTCTTGGATGTGTATGTTGCCTCACTGTGTACTAGCTGTGTAAAATTAGGGAAATTTGTGCATTTTTTAAAGACCCAATTTCTTCATCTGTAAAATGGGAATGAAGGTAATACTATTAGGCAGTTTTTTCTTGTTGTTGTTGCAAATAATAGAATCTGCTCTGGCTAGGTTAGGCAGAAAAAGAATTTGTACAAATATTAAGCAACTCCCAGAATCCTCTGGAGGGCAAGAAAACCAGACTTAGAAATGATGAGGCCAGAAACAACACCAAATCAGACCATAGAATTTGCTCCAGAGAAAACACCATTGCTGCCAACACTTGGCAACCACTCTGCTTCTTGGAGAGACACTGTAGCTTGCATTGATAATGCTTGGTCCTGAATGCCAGGAGCTCAGCCATTGAGCCCCCATGGTCATGTTCAGCTGGGATGGATGCCGTTCATGTCTACCTCCATGTAGCTTTAGCTTCCAAGCTGAGGACGCACATGGGTGTTTCTGATTGGCAACACCTAATTCACATGTCTGATATCAGCAACAGGGGAGCCTGGGACAATAACTTCTGACTCTGCCTTGGGGGTTACAATGTAGGTAACTCCTCAAATCTCAGAAAAGATGTTCAGAAGAAATTGAGCAGCTTCCAACTATTCCATCAAGGTGAAAAACAATGCCCCAGGTAAGAAACTGCACTAAATGAATGGTGACTGCTATCTTTTAAAGCTTATGCTGTTCAAAGAGAAATAACTTTGAGGCATGTAAATGAAAGCTGCCAGTAAATCTAGCTAGATGTGCTTTCTTTTTAAATTTTGTGTGTACATGTGCACACATACACACAATTGTAAAATATATTACTATAAAAATTTTATGAAGTAGAGAAAAATTATAGGGAAGAAATAAGTATCATCCAATAGTCCTACCTGCAGATAACTACTTTTACCATTTTGGTTCAGACCCATCCATCCAGCTAATAAAGTTATAATTATATAATATATATTATACTTATTTATCTATATTATGCATATATACACACAGAAATTTGTATGAATACCCACATAATAACATATGATTTTATACCCAATTAGAAAAATTAAATATATTATAGGCATCTTTCTACGCTAATAAATATTGATCAGCATCATTATTTTTTAAGGCTACATGTCATGCTGTTGTATGAATATACAATAATTTTCCACTAATCACCTATGTAGGGGTAATTTCCAAATTTTTGCTTTTATCAAGAGAGTTATGGTGAGCATGGGTATAACCAAATACATTTGTGGAGTAATTCCTTAAAATGAATTTAGAGAAATAGAATTGCCATTTAAATATACAGTTGAGTGGGGCACCTGGGTGGCTCAGTCACTTAAGCTTCCAACTCTTGATTTTGACTGAAGCCATGATCTCAGGGTCATGGAATCAAGCCCCAAGTTGGGCTCCATGCTGGGTATGGAGCTTGCTTTAGATTCTCTCTCTCCCTCTGCCTCTCCACCCCACCCCCTGTTCACTTATCCTCTCTCTCTCTAAAAAATTACATATAGTTGAAAAGACTTCTGATACATCAATAAAATTGGCTTCAGAAAACTGGTAACAATTTTTATGTGCAATATTTGAGTGTGAATTTCCCCACATTATCATAGCATGTGGTATTATCAACTTTTTTTTTTAGTCAATTTGTTAGGAGAAAAATATCTCATTAATGTTTAACTTACTTTATTACTTTATGACTTAAATAGATTTTCCACTTATATTTCTTTATTTGTGAAATGT
The DNA here is from genome assembly GCA_002007465.1 of Ailurus styani. Taxonomy (NCBI): domain Eukaryota; kingdom Metazoa; phylum Chordata; class Mammalia; order Carnivora; family Ailuridae; genus Ailurus; species Ailurus styani. The sequence goes on from LNAC01000916.1 coordinate 75,249, forward strand.
CTATTTATGTCCTTCATCTGCTAATAGATTGATTTTTAAATTCTTTTCTTGTTTTTTACTGGTTTCCAGGGCTCTTTCTCTATAAAGATATTAAATTTTTGTGTCTTCATAAAACAACACTGTGTCTTCACTGGAACAACACTGTACAAAGGACAACTTATTTGGAGAACTATTTCAGAAAGAACTCCAACATCATGAGTGATTATTATGCACAGAAGGTATTAAATGAATTATTTATCAAATATGTTTTCATTATTTCTCAGTGAAAACATTGAAGATCTACTTTCTAAGCACTCAGTTTGCCTTTCCCAAGAATGTCATTGCCTTTCATTAAAATTGAGGTAAAACATATATAGTAAAGTGCACAAATCTGAAGTTTACAACTTAGTAGGAATATATCATATAACAAGAACCTAGATCTAGAAAAAGACCATTTCCAGCATCCAAGAAGCTGCTTCACTCTCCCTCCTATCACTATTCCTCTCCAGGGGTAACCCCTATTTTGACACCATAGATGTCATAGGTCTCCTACTCTTGAACTTCATATAGATGGAATCATTATGTGGGAAGAAGTTTCTGGCTTCTTCTATTTAGTATCATGTCCGGGAGAGTCATCCACATTGATACAGTTCAAGTAGTTCATTTTTCTGAACCACAATTTATCCATCAGTAAAATGAAGATAATAACAGTACTTATGTGGTATTCATGGAGGTAAATGAGTTAATGTAAGTAATTAAGTTATGTTTCAGTTAAGAAGTTAATGCAAATACCAGAACAGTGTTCGTCCTGTGGTAAATGTTGATAATACATGGTAGCTGCTAGTATTCCACTACTATAAGATTAGATTTGCCAACTTTTTATTTAGAGTTTTTATATCAGTATTCATAAATGAATTCAGTCATGCGTTAGCATTTGTCCACATATGTGCTAGTCTTGTGTTGTTTGGATCCTAGGTTATGCTAATCAATGGTACCTTCAGCTACCTGTGTGCTCTTCAAGAAGTTGTGGAATGAACCTTTACTGCTCACATTCGTGCACATTCCTACCGAATCTGCTTCCCAGAGACATCTCAGAGTTGCTGTCTTTTCTTCATCACCACCTTCTCTGCTCTAGTCCACGGTTCCATTGTCGCTCCTTTAGTCTATTGTCCACTGCATTTGTCACCAAATGGGTCTTCCCCTTTCTAGGTGTGTGCTCCTTCCCATGGCACATAGGTTAAAAATCTAAGATCCTCATCAGGATCTACCATGTTCTTCACCTTATAGCCCTACCTACCTCTCAATCCCTGGCTTGTCCCCATCATCCTCATGCTCTGGACACACTCCCTGCCCAACGACGTGCTCTCCATGCCTGGCCCGGCCAATTCTGACTTACACTTTCTCACCGAAGCCTTTCCTGGTGTGGCAATACCACGCAGGCCTCCCTATATAATCACTTGTCTTGCGTTTTTCTTTTCTTTCTTCACAACCTGTATACTTACACATATATTTGTGTGTTTGTCTAATATCTGTCTCTTAGCTCAATGAGGTACTATTTTATTTGCCACTTTATCTAGCATAATGCTTTGCACATAAGAATTGCTCAGTAAATAAATTGAATGAATGGCTCCCAGTCTAGTGGTGGAGACAGATATGTAGGCAATAGCAATGAGAAGAAAAGCCAAACAGATATATGGAACTAGATGCCAGGGGTACAGAGGAGGAAGAAAGAAAATGTGCCCGGGGAACCCTCCCACTGGCGAGTTGCCTGTAGACAGTGTTGCTCATTGACTTACTAATGTCCCCTGGAATACTATTCTCTCATAGTTGACATGCTGATGTCGGGGAAGGAGTTGGTTCCACACCAGATATTAGATGTAAAAGTCCCAAGGGGCTCAAGGAGGCAAAAATTTGTCTGAGCTCTTGGCTCACACACAGAGCACAATGGCTGCTCTGACTCTGAAAAGGCCAGAAGTCCTCTGCACCCACATGCCCTGTTTATTTTCTCCTCCAGCAGCAGGGGTGGCAGAGGTCAGCCGAAATGGTGCATCCTGATGAATATTTATTGACCCAAAATGTCACGCTGACAGACATATGGACAGGCAGACACAGAGGCCTCACTTCTCTGCTCCCAGGGTTGTGACACAGCTGACATTTCCCTGCACGGGTCCTGACTTCTCCAGCTGCTCCTGGGGATGCTGGGGTCTTGCTGATGGGGGTCAACACCGATACTGTGCCCCCTGCTTTCCCCGTGCTGCTGCCCAGGCCTCTGCCAAATGGTGGTCTCAAGACACTTCCCATCCTCCCGACCCCCCCACACTCTCACCTAGCCAGACTCTTTTCCAATCTTTTCTTTACGGACACTTTCATTTCCTTAATTGCATTGCAAGAATTGCAGGGTGGCCAGATTCATTGTGCATTTTACAGACGGAAGTCTTGGGTGACACCAAAGACTTTATGGTAGAGACGTGGGTTCTGCTTTCTCTATAAAAAGTAATTGTGTGGTCATAAATGTGACTTTTGCTCCCTTACTCTTAATGTTTTCGTCTTCATTTTCTGGGTTTTCTTTCCATCTTTCCCATCACCGCTGACTTCATTTCATCAATTTAATTTTTATTTTAGAAGCATTTTATTGGGCGCCTCGGTGGCTCAGTTGGTTAAGTGTCTGCCTTCGGCCCACATCATGATCCCAGGGTCCTGGGATCGAGTCCTGCCTCAGGCTCCTTGCTCAGAGGGGAGTTTGCTTGTTCCTCTCCCTCTGCCCTGCTTGTGCTCTCTCTCTCTGTGTCTCTTTCTCTCTTTTCGATAAATGAATAAAAGCTTTCTTAAAAAAGAAACAATTTATTGTTATAACCCAAGTAACAGAAAACCATAAAAAGCAAATGAACAGGTTAAAATAATTCCTTTAAGGTTAGCACTCTTGTAAACCCCTGTCCATGATAACCCCTGTGTGCTCCCCTCCCAACTACTACCCCTTTCTTCCCACCAGAATAACCACTATCCTAACTTATTACAACTACTTTTCACTTTTTTTTTTAGTCTTAACACTCGAGTGTTCATTCCTAAATGCTTGTCTGGTTTTGCACACACACACACACACACACACACACACACACACACACACACACACATACCTTTTAAGCATCCTTTAGCCCATAGGTTTTCTCCTCCATCTCCTTGTTTTTCCTTACAATTCATTTATTGAAGAAACTGGATCACTTATATATAGAGTCTCCTATGGTCTGGGTTTTGCGGATTGCTTCCCCAGAACAAAGTTTATTTAGTCTGATCCTCTGGCCTCTATGTTTCCACTTATCCCAGCCCGGGTTCTTTTTGGTATGACATCCTCAAGGCTGACATGTTCTTTATCAGGAGGCATGTGTATCTTGATGTCTCTCTTTTTGTGAAATTATTACTCATTGATGTCTTATACTCTGTTGCTTAATTCCTTACAGTACACTGGTATTCTAATGCTATTATGCTTTCTTTATGAATCTGTTGAAATCTTGTAATTAGGTACCCATGTGGTTTTTGCTTTTTCAGTGATACATTTGGCCTAGAAAGGCATGATATAAGCTATTTTCAAAAAAATAGTCGGTTCCCTAGCATCTTCCCTAGATATCAGTTTGATTTTTTAGAGTTGATTTTATACGTAGTTAAATAAACAGCTAATCATGCAATACAGTGACATCCCTTCCTAGGATGTCACACGTCCTAGGAGAGAGAAGGGAATCAAGGGCAGGGACCCAGCAGCCCCTGAACCAGGGGAGAGGTTAGGTCAGCAATGTGGGAACCCATGTAGGAACACAGGAGGCAGACAAGCCTCGAATTTGCTCAAAGCTGACCTCCCATCTTCTGGTCAAATACGTTTGTGTCAAAAGCAGATTATACTGGCCACATTAACATATAGTTAATACTTGGGAAGGGATTCAAAAGAAGCCTTTCTGGAGCCCCTCTGCTTTCCTTACATCTCAGCATGTGATCCCTTCTTGAGATTTGGCAGCTCATCTTCCATTATTCCCATTCCTCCGTTCAACCTCCTCCCCACCCCCTCACAAAGAATATCTGCAAATGCCAGGTGTATCTCAATTCTCTTCTAGTTGCTCATTGAGGTCTCTCTTAGTATGTTTTTCCTTTAGGAGTAGCTGAGGATTGTGGATTTTGGGCTGTGTTGAGGAGGGAGTTGTGGGGGGTCAGGGGTGAGGAGGCTGGTGCTTTTTGTAGCTAGAAAAACTTTTCAAGTTGAGATTAGAGTTCCCAGCAGAGCCCTAATTGTCCTTTAGCAATATCAAATCCTCCTTCATTTAAAATTGTTCTATCAATATATAATTCACATACCCTTTAAAATGTACAGTTGAGTGGTCTTAATATATTCAAAAGCTTGTGCATCTTTTATCAAATTCTGGAACATTTTCATTACTCCTAACAGAAACCCTGACCTATTAGCAATCAGTCTGCATTATCTCTTCTCCCCACCCCCTCGTAGCCACTAATCTACTTTTTCTCTGTGTTTTCCTATTGTGGACGTTTCATATAAATGGAATCATAGAATGCATGAACTTTTGCATCTGGCTTCTTTCACTTATGTTTTCAAGGTTCGTCTATGTTGTGGCAGGTATTAATACTTCATTCCTTTTAAGGCTGAATAATATTTTGTTGTATGGATATAGAACATTTTATCTACTCATCAGTTGATGAACATTTGGGTTCATTCCATCTTTGGGTTATTATGAATAGCTCTTCTGTGAATGTTTGTGTACAAGTTTTTGTGTGCACATATGTTTTCAATTCTCTTGGTGTATACTCAATGGAATTTCTGGGCCACATAAGTCTATGTTTCATTTTTTAAGGAACAGCCAAATTGTTTTTCAAAGAAGCTGCGCCATTTCATATTCCAAGTAGTAGTATACAAGGGTTCCAGTTTCTCCAGATTCTTATCAACACTTGTGATGTTCTGTCTTTTTGTTTTAGCCATCCTAGTGAGCGTGAAGTGGTATCTCACTGTGGTTTTGATTTGCATTTCCCAAAGGATGTGTTGAGCGTGCTTGCATGTATTTATTGACCATTTACATATCTTCTTTGGAAAATTTTTTTTTAAAAATACGTGTTCCTAGAGAGGTTTGTCTTTGGTTCTCTCTAGTTTTCTTCCTTTGCCTCTCCTCTGCCCCTTAGGATATCAGGAAAAAGTCCTACAGTATTCTGCACACCTGCCCTTTGGTCCCATTTTTGCTTAGAAAGGATGGCACAGCAGTAGACTTGGAGTGGGAGTGGGGTTGGGAAAAGGGGTGCTGTTTCTGTGTGTGTGTGATCTGAAAACACTCCCTAAAGGAGAGTGAAAAACATCCAATCTGTCAGTATCTATCTTTCTCTTTGGGTCCTATTTTTGAACAGTTCCTCCTTTGGTATCTCTGAGAGGGTGCACGAAGGAGAGCTCCTAGAAATCATATTTGTTTTATAAGAAGGAGAAAACTAAAAAAACAAATAATCCATGAAAAAGTTGATGAGACATTCATGGCCAGTACTGACTCCAGGAACCTCTTCCTTTTCTGCTGTACTCCTTCCTCAACCCTTCTTCCAGCTTCAGAACAGCTCTCAAGTGTCCACTCAGCAAAGAATACAATGAACTTCTTAGTCTTGAGACATAGGGACTCCACCTTGTCTTCAAGGCGACATATGTTGTGAATGAGGCTCAGATATTATCTACGTGCTTCACACTGTGCTGGGTGCTGGGCAAGGTTACAGGAACGATGAGTTAGTTTCTTTTCCCCTCATTTATTCAACAAACCTCTTTGAGCACCTACTATGTGCCAGACTCCGTGCTTCCCTGAAGGAGACCAGTTTGGGAAAAAAATCACTGAGAACCCCAGTCAACGTTGGATGCATTCCATGTGCCTGGTCCCCATATGAAGTAGAGCTCCCAAAGAGAAGAGGCAGGTGTTCAGTGATGTCCCCATGAGGTACAGAGTCATGGCGGACAGCTCCCACCATTGGCCAAAGAAGCTTGAACGAGAAGCCCCAAGTTCAAGGAGGGAGAGAGATCAATACCATGACAGGCAGGTGGAAATAATGTTTTTGAGCCTTTGCATATTTTCCTGAACTTCCAATCTCATACCTTATAGGAGGCTATCTTATTCCATGTGCTATGTTATTTATGGAGGCAAGAAGTAATCGTGATCCATCATCAACTCCTAGGAGGGTATTGCCTCTTTAAATCTAATCTCATTGTGCTCCCTGCACCTTTTTTATTGCCATTTCCCTTTTAGTCATTGTCAATTAGTGCTCCATTGCTGGTTTTAGTTTTCTACGTGATAAGCAGAGGTTTTGAATCCATCTTGATTAAAGCAGCGAGGCCCCAGCCCCATCCTGCCAGCTTCCTTTGAAGTTCATGCAAACTCTATATTCAGATCAGCTGCCCAGGGCACAGAGAAAGATGAGCTATGAGCTGTGCAACATGAGGACGCCAGGCCAGATGCTTCAAGGCAGGCAGCTTCCTTCTGGGACTAGAATCATCAGAGAGTTCCATCTCTCTGGAATAGTTTAGGTGTGGATGAAGGGGGAGAAAGCACAAAAATAAAAAAAATGAAAAGGTGATTTCTCAGGTCTCTTCCAGACACTGTCCAAATTAGACAAGGATCTATTTGTTAAAGCTGGTGGCAGGCTTTCTAATGCCCAGGACTGCCCAGAATCTGGATTCTTCCAAGATGTCCCATTTGGTAAGGTGGAGGGTTGGCTCATTATATAGAGGAAATCAAGAAAGGGAAGTGTGGGATGTTGTTAAATATATAGCATGGTATTTTTCTCATGATTGTGCAACAACCACTCTGTCTTCCGCCCTCTTACAGACTGCCTCTTCACATCTCTTGTGTTTTTCTTTTCCCCCCCTCTGTCTCTTTCTCTCCATCTCTTACTCTCTCTGTGAAACCACATCTCCCCCTTATTTGCCTCTTCCTCTTTCACTTACTTTTTTTCTCTTTATACTTACTTTCCCTTACTTTTTTCCTCTTTCATGTGGATGTTTGTGGCTCGGATAGTAATGCATTTTAAAGAAGTCACTTTACTTGGGGGAACAGTTCTTCATTTGTAAAATATAATGACTCTTAAATTTCCCTCTAATGCTAACATTCCACGATTCTCTGAAATACTTACTCTGTTCAAATAATGCATTTCCTTCTGACCCACCTAAAATCTGTGGAAATTGACCGTAGCATGGCTGACAAGCCAAGTGATAAATAAATCCCCTTTTCTTTCTCTTTGGGGATCCCTTTATTCTGCATCAGTATGAGAGAGTCAAAACACAATCTCTGACATTTCCATCCCCTCCCCATCCCCAAAGCCTGAGACTCATAGTGATATGCCTTGGCAGAGGCAGCCTCCCACATTCCGTCAGAAGCTCAGGATCTGGGGAAAAGGGATAAAGAAGAGGAAAACGTCAGAAAATCCAATTTTTAAATGGGAGAAACTTTTGTGGTGTTGAACTCCCAAAGATCATTATACGTGGTTCAGATTGTGTGCACTATTTTCTGTGCCACGTATTTTCAAAGTCCTCTCCCAGAAAGAATATCTAAGAGAGTCCCCCCAGAATGATTTTTATTTTCCATATGGTACATACTAGTAATTCTGGCATTTGACCACATTTATGTAAACATGCAGAGATACCTATAAATTATTGGACTTATCCCAGTTTGAGTTTCCAACTATGTACTACAATCATTACAGCTGTTCTTACTTTAGCCTCAGAAGATATTTCGGTCCATTTATATGGCTGATTAGTCATTTAGACTGTAGACTACATTTATGACATTGTTTGGGGGTGGGGAACATACCAGATATTCACAGGAGGCACCAAGAATCCATGCTTAAGCCAACAGTTCTGCAGACTGGTGGGGGTCCCCTAACCTGAGCTCTCACACCCTGAGTAACAATTGACTGTCAGTCACCCGTGGCCACCCCACACCTCGAGATGACTTGGGGGAGAATCCAGGCTCGCTCCCCACACCCCCTCTCCGCAGAATATTGAGACAGAAGAGAGCGAGAGGCCAGGAGAACTGAGAGCCTCACTTGTAAAAATCTGGGCCCTGCCCAACAGATCTGGGACTTGTTGGGGCAGTGGTGAAGGAGGGGGCTTAATCATAGCATTGTAGGCAGCTCCGCAGTGAAGACTAAACTGAGCTTTCTCACTCAACTCTTCCCGGCTCATCCCCACCATAGGCCTGGCCACCTTGCCTAGCACAGAGGAGCTCAGATCTGGGGCAGGTCTCATGGGACCAGAAATCATGGGCTCTAGCCTGGTGCCAACATGGGCCAACCAGCTGGGGGCATCCTAAAGCAACAGCTCTTCCACTCCAGGACTTGGAGGAGTCAGGCCACCATATTGTTTGTGAAGAACCATGCAATTTATTCATATAGCATCTTAAGTTTTAGGCACTTCTCACCAGCCCTCCCCCCCAAAGCCCTTTTCTATGTTTTCTTTAATTTTCTTTCTGTGCCTCACAATCACAAAGAAAGGTAGCCTGTATAGAGAAGTGAAAGGATTTCACTAAGCTCAGGTGGAACTCTGGGGTGGAGACTAGAGTAGGCGTCTAGCGTCCTGATTCCCTGACCTGTGCTCTTCCTACAAAAGCTCTTTACAGTGCGGATAATAATAAACAGAAAACACTTCTGCTATCCCTTTTATTTTCTTTTCCTCTTTAAAACTTTGACATGTTTTATTTATGTCAGTTCTCCTGAGATCAGTTTTCATGAAACTCTAGTACTTTACTGGCTGTCCTCCATGCTCAAACAATGTTGGGTAGGATCTCCAGTCTTGTTCTGATTTATTCAGCAGATGGAGAGTTATTATCAATATTTCTTCAGAGTTCGAGGGGGTATTTTTGGATGATAAAGTTCGTTTCCATTTATCATCATTTTATTCCCGGTGCTGGCTTTGGGGGGGGGCTGTGATTTTTGCTGTGCGAATGTGAACCAGGAGGTTGCATTCAACTTGGTCTCTTTTCAAAGCCCAAAGAAGAGAGAGCAAGATGCAGAAAATATATGATGGCCTTTGGCAACTTAGTGGAAATTTTGACTTAAGGGAAAGCCAGTGTTGACTCGAATCTTTACTCTTACCTCTTTAAAGCTGGAAGAGGTCACAGAAAACTTTAAGTAATTCTGGTGCAAGGTTTTTTGTTCTCACCGGGGCAAAAAATGAGACTCAGAGAAGTCACAAGGCTTGTCTGAGATCACACAGCTCCCGGACGGGCAGTGCTGAACTAAGTCAGGCAGATTGTTCGTTCTGGGCCTGCACTGAAAAATTGACGTTGCTGCATCTGCATGGAAAAATCCACCCTCAGGACTAAAATCTTTTATTTGGATGGATGGGGCCCACACTTTCTCCTTCTTTCCTGTGGTAATGAAAAGGAGGGCCATGGAGAGGCTTTCCTACCAAACCACAGGGAGATTAAAGGGCTAGGGAGGAGGGACCCATTTTGAGTGCAGAAGTCGCAGAGTTCTTGGGCCCGCCAAGGAGCCTTCCCATTATTAATGGTGGTTCTGCCACAGACGTGGCTTGGAAATGGGAAAGACAGGAGACAGGAGAGACCCATGTGTGGGTTCGTGTGGCTCTGACCGCAGGCGTGTGCCTCGGACAAGGGGTCCTACTGACACTCACTGCCCCCCTCGGACCAGACTCCCTCCTGGCCACCTCCTACGGAGGCAGGACGCCCTGTGGGGGAGGAACTGATATTGCTAAGAATAGCCAAGGTCTTTGGGACTTGCTTTATTCAAGGAATCAATGGAATTAGAAATGAGATATTAGCTCTAATCAGCCACATATGTTGGGTTCTCAGCCCCTAGGAAAAGAATTCCTGACTGAAGCTCCGCGCCCAGTGGGAAAAAAGAATCTACACCTGTGGGTCTGGCGGGGCCCCTCTTCTGTCCTCCGGAGGGTCCAGGATGGACGTACATGCTGTACTAAGTACAGGCTGTCAGTCTGTCATCTGGTCTGATCCGAAGTGGCCAGACTTCTGACTAAGCATCCCCTATGTGGCTTTTCAACAAGTGTAGATGAATTTCAAGGCACACATAGATCCAGACGGAGCCAAGAACTGGGGCTGGAAGGGAATTTCACCCTCCCCTTTGTCTTTTTCGCTTATGTTTCTGAGATGTGGAGGCGTTTGGAACATTAGGCACACCATGAAAGGATTGGTTTTTGGTTTGGTTTGGCTTGGCTTTCATTTTAGAAAAATTTAAAATTATGAGAAGAGTCAAATGAACCCCTGTGTGCCCATGCTGTAGATGCCCGCCATATAGATGGTCGGCAGGTTTTCACCGAGCGTGTGCGCTCCTCGGTAAGGCCCCTGACCACCTGCATCAGAATCACCCCCAGACCTCTCCATCCAGGACCTCGGGGCAGGCTGGGAGCCTGCTCTGTGCACCGTCCCCAGGTAGCGCTGATTTTCAATCACCACGAACCTTCCTGTGAGCCTCCCAGTAGCTCAGGGATCTGTTAACTTGCCCCGGAGCTCTTTGTGTCACCAACTCCACCAGTGCCGGTGAGTGGCCAGAATATTCTGCCATGATACCATCTCTTTGCATTATACCTTTGAAAAACAAATGCAAGCAGGGAGAATCATCCCCTTTCCTTATTCTGACATAGCATTCTTCCATATGGCTACTATGTGTGACCCTGTTCAAACTTCACAGAACTGCAGTGAAAATAAAACCTCATGTTAAGGGTCTTGCCAACTTTTTAATACTTAGGTTTAATTTATGATTCTCATTGAAAGTTAGCCGTGTAGCCCTGGGCCTGTGCTTAACTAGAAATGGCCTCTGTGGATTATTTGTGTGTGGGTGGTGGGTGTGAATACATACACACTCACGCAAAACACTAGGAGAACTTTTAAATGTCGACATTTAAGTTTTCCAAAGACAGCAAAGAGCAGAGTTGATTTTCTGGGGAGATTCTGAGTCCAAGGTCACATCTACAGCTGTCTAGATTCAGGAGCTGCATTATGTCATTTAAAACAGAAGGAGCTGAGGAAACAGGAGTGGGTGAAGTGGGAAAGGATGGGGCTGGGTGGTCAGGGAACAAAAGGCCGATTGGGTGTTAGCACATTCAAGTCCCAGTCAGACAGTAGGGTTGTAACTGTGTAAGAGATTGCAGCCCCTCCCGGAAGGCTCCCCCAGATCAGTACACGCTTCTCATATACATGGGCCTTCCTCCCCACAACATGCTCAGGACTGTGCGGAGCAGGTGCCCGGGGTTGGCTGAATGCTCAGATGAATGCCACACCTTAGCTTCATCTAAATGGGCCATGGGCACAATTTCAGGGCTTAGAGAGCCCCAAAAGACCTGTAGTCCTGCCCGGGGTGGGGCGGGGGGGGGCGCGCCACATTTGGCCCACATTTCACAAGTTCAGGAACCACGTTCACTTACATAGTTTATAGCACCAGCTAGCTCCGGACGCCTTCTGGAAGGACCACAGTGGCCACTATCCACTATGAGCACAGCCTCTGGGTCAGCAGGTTAGATTGGCGTGGTTCACATTTGCCCTCCTATTGTTCACTCACTCACAAACGCTCCACTTCTACAGGTTTATGCTACTTTCCCAGGGATGCCTGGTGGCCTGGTCCCATTTGGGAACTGATCCTCCTCCCTCGCCCCAGCACCTTTTATCCTCAGCCTTCCTATCCCTGTTCTTTAAGTACCATAAACGCTGAGAGTATCTGGGATGCTTACAGTGGAAGACATTCACTTGATTGAGGTTCTAACAGAGGACTTAGAGTTATGGCTCTTGGAGAAGGAAGGATAAATATGATATTCTGGGCACACACTTTTTCAATTATGGGCAGCTCAAACCCGGTATTGCTTCTCATCCATCTCAATCTGAAGGCTGGTGGGGAAGCTGCTTCTAAACATCTTTGCACACTTAATCTCAAACCCCACTCATGCAGCTTCTAAATTTTTAAGATTAATCAAATCTAAGTCTTGCAAAGTGCATGCTCTGATTTATATGAGTTTTGGCAAACAGGCACACCGAATAAAAAGCTTCTTAGTTGGAAATGACAGCGGTAGGGGAACAAGGGCTGGAAAACCTTATAAGGGCACCCTGTTTTGATGAGCTGGTGGCAGCTTCTGGAACTCAGTTAAAGGACTCTAAACGTACTGTTATATTAAGGTGGGGGCCTCTAGGTAACATGGCAGGAATTGGTGTGTTCTCCCATCCTTAGATTTATTTTTGAGAAAATGGCACAAAGCCAAACAAGGATCCTGGGGTAGGAGCTGGAGGTGAAGGGTGGGAAGTTGGAATCAACTCTGGCTCAAGAACTCATCTTCTAGAAAGATGCCCAGTTGTCCAAAGTCTAGGGAGCAAAGGGCTCAGTTAATTTGAACTTGATTGAAACTATGGCTTTCCAAGAAGTTCCGATGTAATAAATCAACACGACAGCAGTCAGTATAGGGTAGTAACATGTAGTTAGGACTAGCACTAAGTTCATGGTTCTGAGTTACTCTTTCATTACAAGCATTTCCCAGCAGTTGAGTTAACCTTAATCTCAGCCTTAATCTTTAGCAAACTTAAGCTTGTCCCATAAGAGCACTGAAAGTTGAAGCCTTTTGGCTGACTGTGCCCTGTTCCCCTGCCAGGGGAGGGGCATGGACAGAGTCAGGCTGGCTGGCTGAGTGGGCTGGGCTAAGGGCAGAGTGCCAGCCCATGAGGGAAGTATTCAGTAGGAAACAGAGGCAGAATCCCAGCCACACAAATGGGGCTGTCTGATGGGAGATGGGGGGAGTGATGGCTTGGCAGACTCAGCACCAGGTATACCAGATACGGCACAGAGATGTAGCAACAAGTTCCAGACGCAGCAGATTTAAGGGTCTGAGCCCTCGGGAAAACACTGGTCTTTATTAGGCTGGCTGAAAGTTGGGCAGGGCTGGGCACTGAAGCTACCTAAGGGGGATGAACTCTTCCTTTCTATGACGCATGTCAAAAGAGCAGTACCTCTATGAAAACAGAAGAGAGCTAAAACTAGCACCTCGAAAATAATGATTTAAAATAAACATTTGATGGGAGCCTGGGTGGCTCAGTGGGTTAAGCCTCTGCCTTCAGCTCAGGTCATGATCTCAGCGTCCTGGGTTCAAGCCACACATCGGGCTCTCTGCTCAGCAGGGGGCCTGCTTCCTCCTGTCTCTCTGCCTGCCTCTCTGCCTACTTGTGATCTCTCTCTCTCTGTCAAATAAATAAATAAAATCTGTTTTAAAAAAAGGAATTCAGAGCACAGTTTAACCTTGCGTGACAGGTGTCTGGCTTGCCTTTGAGGAGTTCATCCTCTTCTGAGAAATGAGGTTAACATGCAGGAAACGATAGGGACCCATATAAGCCACATAGATGGTGAATGCCACAGGGATTCAAAGAAATGTCTGATACATGAGGTTCACGGTGATGGGGAAAAGACATACAGGACCCAAGAACAGGTAGGATAAATTACAGGGCAAGAGTGAGGGGGGCAACAGTTAGGCACAGAGCACTCATGGGCTGGTGCAAGGGCTGCAGCAACCTGGTGAAGTCCACAAGTATTCTCCCCCTTTATAGATGGGCACAGTCAATTCCTGCTTTGACCACCGCCATTCCTGCCTACCAAAAAGGTCACCACAGTGTGATTCAGTGGCAGGATCTGGCTCACACATGCTTTGTCTGGTTTTGCTTTTAATTATTTGCATCACTTGTTCTTAGGTCCTGTGAGCCGTCCTGCAGGAAATACTTGAAACTGGTACCCGCTAGGAACATCACTTCCTCCTTGGCACGTCTGGGGATTTGGGGTGGTGAGCTGCAGCGCCGTCCACTGTCCCTCACTGGACTTCGCATTCCAGAATTGGAATTGGCTCTGCATCTGGGGGCTGTTTCCCAGAACACTCTCCATGAGGAAAGGCTTCAAAGTACCTCTGCTCTTTGACTGGAAGATATGAAATTCCAATTACCATACTTCACAATTCTCTTCATGTAAGTAGATCAGATCTTTGAAGAAGTTCAGTTTCTTGAATTTTATTGTGTGTTTACTATGAGCAAAGTATGATAGGTGCTATAAGAGAGACAGCGATGAATAAGAAAAGGACTTGGGGTAGGCAGAGTATATGGAAATAACCATAACACAAAGCCAAACAAACAGCAAAGTGTCAGACCTGGAAGAACTGGGTTTGATTCCGGTCTTCACTACCTACAGGATTTACAGACTCTGATTTTAGGGTAAGTCACTCACCTGCACTGAACTCATTTGCTAGTCTGTTCAATAGAAAGAATAAGAACTTGTCCTACAGTATCATCGTGATGATTAAATTCAGCTTTTTGAGAGGCACATTCAAGAAGTGCTGTACAAATATTATTATATTTCAAATATATCAATGCTGCAATAGAAATCGTACGTGTTAGAAAGAGAATGGGAGCTATCTGGTGGGAGTATCTGTTCCCTTTGGTTGTGAATGGTGCACCTCCCTGTTTAGTCCTATTTTACTAATTTCCTCACTTTCTCTTTCACAATATGGAGGCTCCTTCCTTGGGCATCCTTGAGCATCACCTTCATATGGAGAGTTAAAAATAAGCCCTAGGAAGGAAAGGCAGGGAACAGAGGTGAAGAGAGCAGAACATTGCTGTTGATGAAGTGATTGGCAGTGTTTATTTTCAGTCACAACACTATACACCCATGCTAACCCAGTGTCTGTCCACATCCAGGTATTAGTCTGGGAAAGTTCTAAATAAGGCAAAGCTTGGAAGCATATCTGCTCTCTGGTGGGGAAAACGAACCCTCAAGTATTATTCCTAATTGTTTTTGTCCTTTAATTATGTCTGATTCCAAATATGGGATCAGACATTTACCCACATCTAGCTCACCACTAATCAATATTTATTCATTTTTTTCTTTCAGTAAATATTAATTGAGAGCTTATTATGTGCTAAGCACCATACTGGGCACTAAGGCTTCCGACACGCCTAAAACCCAGCCCCTGATAGTTGATAGTGCTTCTACCGTTGATAGTGCCATGGAAGATGCGCTTCAAACAGTTTCAAAATGATGCGGTAGGTTCTCCCAAAATGAAATACGGTGCTCTGGAGCCTCACTTCCTCTGACAAAGCTTTCCTTTGGTGCCCTTGGGCTGCATTAAGCACCCTTTCTAAGGCAAGTCTGCAGACCACCTGATTTTCTCAATGAAGATTTATTGAAAGAGAACATGGATGAACAAATGTTTATAAGCGACAAGGTGGATAGAGGTGAGCCTGCTCATACAGAAACCTGTCTGTCTGCGCATGGTCTTGCAGGCTTTGTACCATTTGGGGATATTCAAAAACTGCCTGTAAGAGCAGTTTTTAAAAATGAAATAACATAAACTTGGATTTGTCAGTGAGTGGGACAACACAGACCTAGCAGCAATTTCTTTTCAGGCATTCAGACCAAGCAGAAGTTGCATCATTACAAAGCCTGATCTTGATCAGCTGCCTTTGAGGTTTATTTATTCCTTACAATAACACCATAGACGGGTCTTAGTATCATCTCTATCTTATAGGTGATAGAGGCCAGCCATAGAGTGGCACTTATCCACTTCCGTACTGTAACATCTTGTTAAATCAGGTAAAGAAAATAAGGAAGCAGTACTTGGTTAACTTGAATTAAGTTCTAAAATGGTTCTGGGGCACCTGGGTGGCTCAGTCGTTAAGCGTTTGCCTTCGGCTCAGGTCATGGTCCCAGAGTCCTGGGATCAAGCCCAGCATCAGGTTTCCTGCTCAGTGGGAAGCCTGCTTCTCCCTCTCCCACTCCCCCTGCTTGTGTTTAAATAAATAAAATCTTTAAAATAAAATGGTCCCGGGCGCCTGGGTGGCTCAGTGGGTTAAAGCCTCTGCTTTCGGCTCAGGTCATGATCTCAGGGTCCTGGGATCGAGGCCCGCATCGGGCTCCCTGCTCAGCGGGGAGCCTGCTTCCCCCTCTCTCTCTCTGCCTGCCTCTGGGCCTCCTTGTGATCTCTCTCCCTCTGTGAAATAAATAAATAAAATCTTTAAAAAAATAAAAAATAAAATGGTCCCAATTTTTGCTTCATTCAGATATCTAGGCTTCTACTGGATTCTACTTCATACATAATAAAATAAAGAAGATTCTAATCCTTGTTTCTGGGTAGATGTGGATAGTATAATATGAAAAGTACAAACACGTAAAACATTAAGTGGAATGTTTATAGTAAGTTTAGAGGTCGGTCATCCAGTTTAAGGAGACTGGTTGGAACTTGGAACTGTTAAAATGACCAGAAGAAATTCTTCCAGAACCGATTATGCTGTGGCTATCCATTTTTGGAACTGTCAACAAATTCAACCCAATAAACATTTATCATGTACCTACTCTGTGACAGGTGCTGGGACAGATACTGAAGATGCAAAAAAGCATCTGTTCCTGTTGTCAGAAGTTGCTCTGATTTAAAGCCATGTGGACAGGCTCTAAGGAAGCCCAGAGGAGGGAAGGAATGATGCTGTTTGGTGCATGACTCAAAGGAAGGCTTTCTCGACGAGGCAACCATTGAATCAGACCTCGAAAGTTCCATAGGCCCTAGCTAGACTACAAGAAAGAAGAACACTTTTTTTTTTTAAGATTTTATTTATTTATTTGAGAGAGAGCACAAGCTGCACAGGGGGCGGGGGGGTGGGTAGGGGGAGAGGCAGAGGCAGAGGGAGAAGCAGACTCCCCACTGAGCAGGGAGCCCAATCTGGGACTCAATTCCAGGACTCTGGGATTGTGACCTGATCCAAAGGCAGACGCTTAATCAGCTGAGCCACCCAGGTGCCCCAAGAAGGACACTCTTAAAGTAAGAAATGGTAGGAAAACCCACAGAGACACAGGAGAACATGGATGTTTGGGTTTCGGGTTGCAGGAAGCTGGAAAGGGAGCTTGGAACCAAACCAGAAAGGCTTTTGACAGCTATGGTGTGGGGTTTGGGTTTTATATCCTGCTGTGGTGGGAACAAGATGGGGAATGAAAATGAGAAATGGGCAATCAGCCCCTGCAATAGCTGACCCAGAACTTAATTATCTTCTGGGGAAAGCACGGAAGAACTCAATGGATTTTAGAGGTGGGGGTCCTGGGTTTGAATCCTGCCTCTGCCCATCTCCAGCCATGTGAATTTGCCAGTTTATTTAACCTCAGCTGTAAAAGGAAGCTAATAAGCATATCGATCCTACAAGGTTGTTGTGAGAACAGAAGGAAATAATATCAATGACAAACCGTGTTTATGAGGTAAAGCACTCTGTGGATGCTAATTACTAATATTATTATTTGATGCTAAAGAGAGAGAGGCTGGAAGTGTCCATTTGTTTAATCTCCTCTCTTTGTATTTTCAAGAATTCTTGTTTTTCTTTCTTTCTTTTTTAAGATTTTATTTATTTATTTGACAGAGAGAGAGCACAAGCAGGGAGAGTGGAAGAGGGAGAAGCAGGGAGCAGGGAGCCCAATGTGGGACTCGATCCTGGGACCCTGGGATCAGTACCTGAGCTAAAGGCAGTCACTTAACCAACTGAACCACCCAGGTGCCCCAGGAATTCTTGTTTTTCTACAGCACTGTGTAAATGCTAATGGTTTGCTTTCCACATGTCACGAAAACCCTTATTAATCATGATACTTCTAAACTTGGTATACAGCCTAGCATATACAGGAGCAAAGGAGCTAACGTTTTTTGTACTTGGCCGTGCTGGACAATTGGCAAACATCGTCTCATTTGATCTGTACTGTGATACTTTGATATATTTATTGCCTCTGTTCATCAGCTTAGAAAATCAATGTTGGGAGTTACTGAACTTGTCCATATTAGTTAAGAAGTGGCAGAACCTGGATCCGAAAGCCTTGTCTGGGCTGACGCTGATCCCCATGCTTGTCCCTGCCCCCAACGCGCGCGCACACACACACACACACACACACACACACACACACATACACTATGCTGTTCAGAGCGCATAGTTGGTGCTGAAACTAAATACCCCATGTCTTTTTCCTCTGGTGCCTCCCCCGTGATGAAGCCCCACCAAAGATGGTCATGCATATAACACATGGCACCATGGCTGATTGGATTGCTCCTGATCTAAGCAGCACCCGTCACCTTCCTCCTTCTGAAATTTGGAGTTGGAATATTTAGCATCTGTGCCCATGGGAACCAGGCGGCAAGGACAAGCAGAGTCGGGGCTTGAGCCGACAGCATGGGAAGGAAGCCACATTCAGATACAGGCTGGAGCATAGAGGAGCAGCCCCCATAGGCAGAAGACCATGATGTCCTGGGAGGAGGATGGAGATACGCAAACAGGGTTCAAGAGCGGGGACCCGTGGGCGCAGAGAGCAAGGTGGGCTGTCTCAGCCTCCAGTGAACTCCCAGTTTCCAGCTCCAATTCATGAGAGATTTTGATATCCTTACAATAATCTCCTTTTTTTGGAAACTAGCTCATCCTATAATCAAATAGCCTCAATCAAAGCAGCACACAGTAAATACTTCTCTCCTGAGCAGCTTCCTACGACACACTATTGATTTCATTAATTCTTTGGTCTGTACGTCATTCTTGTCAGTTTGGTCCTGGGGCCCTGGTTCTGGTAGATGAAAAAATAATGTTTTAGAAATCACTCATCCAAGAAAAGTGGCAAATAGTGGAACAGAGGTATTTGAAAAACATTCATAGTAGTTTTAGGCTATTTTAGATGGTCTGAATACCTATGAATAAATCATATAATGTCTCTAAAATCCACATGATGCCTTATTTCAATGGATTTTTTTGTTCTGTTTTTGTTGGGTTTTTTTTTTTTTGAGAGATACAGTGAGATAGCACACAGACAGAGGGAAGGGCAGAGGCAGTGAGAGAGAATCTTTAAGCAGGTTCCGTGCCCAGTGCAGAGCCTGAAGTGGGGCTCGATCTCACGACTGGGAGATTGTGACCTAAGGTGAAATCAAGACTCAGACGCTTAACCGACTGAGCCACCCAGGCATCCAATTTCAATGTATTTTTAAAATTAATCATTACAGGCTAGGATTTCTGGTTCCACCTTTAATAATAACAACAAAAAACGTTTTATTTTATTTAAATTTAGGTAATTAATATATAGTGTATTATTAGTTTCAGAGCTAGAGTTTAGTAATTCATCAGTTGCATACAACACCCAGTGCTCATTACATCATGTGCCCTCCTTAATGCCCATCAGCCAGCTACCCCACCCCCCACCCACCTCTCCTCCAGCATAAACATTTTTTACATAAAGTAGAAAAGGCACTGAAAGGCAAAGAACCACCTGAGTGGGGACTAGAGAAAAAGCAACGACAGATTACATATTTCCTTAGAGGAAAAGTCCTGTAGCAAACATTAAGTCAGGGAGAGGAATACTTTATGACCTTAAGATGGTAGCTCAAAAGAAAGCAGTGTATGAAAAAGAGGGCAAGGTGTTAAGTTGAAGAAGTTAACTCAACTCTATTGTGCCTGGGTGGCTCAGTCCATTAAGCATCTGCCTTGGGCTCAGGTCATGATCCCAGATTCCTGGGATGAAGCCCTGCACTGGGCTTTGGGCTCAGCAGGGAGTCTGGTTCTCCCTCTTCCTCTGCATCTCCTCCTGCTTGTGCTTTCTCGCTCGCTCTCTGTCAAATAAATAAATAAAATTTTTTATAAATAAATGAAATAAAAGTTCTATTTTTGTGGGGGAAAAAGGCCTATTTTAGAAAAGTGTGCTACATTCTCTGACTCAGTTGCTCAGGCCTAAGGGGATTCTGAGGGGTCTGGATTCAGAGGCTGCAACCAGGTGGTGGTTATGTTAGTACCTTGGCAGAAAGGGAGCATCTCTTTTGGAATACTGACTCCTATTCATAGAACAATGGCAGACATCATTGTACCAAAATGGAAACTCCAACGCACCGACTTTATTTGCGGTGTGAATCTTGAGTCTATGGAACCCTGGCCAGCTGTGGAGAAAGGGAAAGTGCTTTGAACTTGGAGGCAGATGATCGGGTTGCCTGTGTCTGCCACTTCTTGCTGTGTGATCTTGGGCAAATCATTTAACTTCTTTGAACTCAGGGTTCTCGTTGGTACAATCACAAGATTCTACCACATTAAATCACATTATTTATTTATTGTAAATAAAATAAAACAGAGAAAGGTCCATGGAAAGCCTTCATTTTGTAGGAGCGGGTGTCAAATCTTCTAGAGAGGTTGTGGATAGGATTAATAAAATCCTGTATTTGACCATGACTAGCACAGTCCCTGGAGCAAAGTGGTAACCCCAAAGCTGCTTGCTCCTTTCTTCATTGTTACTCCAAGCCGAGCATGGACAAAGCCTGTAGTATGTGGGCTCCTGCCGATCAGGAACAACATGATAAATGGCCTCTACCCTAGCCCAGCCACCATTTTCCTGCTACTTGATGGGTAGAAGAGGGTAGGAAGCATTAATGCTAGTTGAACAGGTGGAATCCATCCATGTGTCTCAGGACTTTAAGTGCTTGGGGAGCCACTGAGTCTTTTCCATATTTGGGTTTCAAAATAAAATCTCCAGGGGTGCCTGGGTGGCTCAGTCATTAAGTGTCTGCCTTTGGCTCAGGTCATAATCCCAGGGTCCTGGGATTGAGTCCTGCATGGGGCTCCCTGCTCAGCGAGAAATCTGCTTCTCCCTCTGCCCACCCCCACTGCCCATGCTCTCTCTCTCTGCTCTCTTTTTCTCTCTCAAATAAATAAATAAATAAAATCTTTAAAATAAAATAAAATCTTCAAAGTAGATAGAGATCTAGTGTAAAACTGGAATGCTCAAATGGTTCACAGGATCAGAAAAGTTAGCTTCATCCGACATCCTTGGAAAAGGAGGCAGGAGCAAGGGCGGGCCTGGCTTGAAGGGTGTCAACATGCAAATGGGGCATGGAGGGAGGGGGGCAGGATGTCCAGAAGGATGCCCTGACATTCCTTCAACGCTGCAAATTGCTTTGTAAAGAGGATTCCCTGCTTGGGTTCAATAAGCAGTTCTCAGCTGATATTCTTTAAAGCATATAAAAGTGTGGAAGCAATCATACTGCAGGGGAGTTTCCATGGGGCCCCAGGCAGACTGAGGTAGAAGAATGAAAGCTGCCCTCGAGGGCTCAAGAGAGGGAGGACGGGAAACAGCTGTGAGCATCTCTGGAAGGAGGAAACCTGTAATATTCACACACAGGGTGAGAAAGAGAAAAAAGGAACAGGGTATAGGGCAGCAGGAAACAGCACATTTCCACTGATTTCACTTTTGAAAACATAATGGTCTTGTTAAAAAAAATTGGGGAACTGGTGTACGATGTATGAGGATTTGTTTTTAACCAAGGAATCAACAAATTGGGCTTTAACTTTAAAAATGTAATTCCACCTTTACTGTGCGAGGTCTTGTCAACGTGGGCTTGAGAGGGAGCCCTCAAAGTTTAGCACTGTATCCACTGAATTTAACTTGTGCCTAGTTTACCACAGGATGAAACTGAACAGACTGTCCCGAAGATGGAAATATGGTCTACACTGCTGCTCCTTTTGCATGGGCTGGAGGACCACTGGTCTAGAACCTGGTCTAGAACCATCTATAACCAAGATGATAGGAACATATACTGGGAAATTCAAGAAGTGTGGACAAGGGGGAGGCAGACAGCCGCTCTTGTGCTGAGCATCCCTAAATCTTTCGGAGTCTTTTCCTCATCTGATAAATGAGGATAATAATACCCATCTCACGGCGGTTGTGAAAATAAGATTCAGCAAGGGCACGTAACAGGGCTCAAGCCAGAGGAGTAGATCCTGAGAGAGAAATGTTGGTGCACGTTCTCTGGCAGACCGGCAGGTGCCCCCGTGTTTTCTGGAGAAACATTTGTTGCCTGCCATGTAGAAATGAGCTTCACGTCTTCTAAGGCAAATGGGGTGTTGGTGATTGAATCTAAGCTTTCTCTTCTCCCGACCGCAAGGGACAAGACTTAAGTTAGGAGAGTGGATATTTTGTGTTTCTTGCTGTGTCAGAGTTGTTGGTTGTGGGGAGCTTGCGGGGGCTGGGGAGAATGATGGCTATTTTGATATCTCTGTTAGTCATACACTACACTAGCCAGGCAGCTGAAACCACTACAACTTGTGGCATGATTTACGTACTGCTGACCTATGGAGAGATAGCTTCAGAGAGAGTGCCAAACGAAAGCCAACAGCAAGTGTCCCACTTCTACCAGATACCATGCTGGGCACTTTCAAATGCAATATTCCTTCAGCTCCTCGACCTACCCCAGGAAGGAGTATATCCACTTTAGGAAGGAAAGACTGAAACTGAGAGAGACTGATTTGCCTGCAGACTTCTTATAATCAGTGTTTGTGCTCTAACTACAGAGAAACATTGAGCCTGATGAGATCCTTGTGAGCTGGTGGAAGGCGAGGGACAAAAGACTAAGCAGTGAGTCTGTCAATACTGATTCAAAATCCTCATTCCTTTGCTACGGACATCACTCTAGTGTGGTCAGAAAACCCTGGAAGTTTTTGGCACACACGGAATCTCTCCAGCCACCCTCACAGCACATCCCCAGGGCTCTGGCTCATGAGGTAAGCCCCAGCCCCTCTTCGTGCCAGGGCAGACAACTATGGGCAAAAGGGACTATTTTAGCATTAACTTCATGTCAGTGATGAGTTTCATTGCATTGACAAATAGTCATGCGCAGGTTGGTCATGAGTGCATCTCTAGGGAGGGACTAAATTATGGGACGATTTATAGGGATATTATTACTCTTTTAATATTGCTCTTTTTACAGTGATAAAAGAAGCTGCCACTTCTTAAATACCCCCTGGTTAGGGACCTCATTTTACACATATCATCTCATTTAATTCACACAACGACTCTATGTAGTAAATATTATCACTCTCATTTTATAGACAAAAAGGCTCAAGGAGGCGAGGAGCTCACTGAAGGTCATGGTAAGTGGCAGAGCAGCAATGCACAATGCCATTTTTTAATGCTCAAGAGTGTGGTCTTTTCCACTTCGCTGTAGAGTCTCTTGAAATAATGACTCCCAATATTGAAATGGGGTCTTGGGCCTGGGCTCTGGGAGTTCAAGTCTGCTGTTCTCCTAAACGACGTTCTTCCTCTGTAAAGTTAACTTGCATTCTCTAAACCTCTACATCGAGATAAATTTGGGGATCAGAAATAGCAGGGATGATCTCTATTCCTTCCAGGCATCTTCCAAGTTTCCGGTCCTGAAACCCAGGACACTCCTGGAGATTTAGCTTTGAATTGTCACTTACCCTCCCCCCTGGATGCTACCAAGATGTTGATTCTTCCTTCCTAATACTTGCTGTAGCCACTGCTGGCCCTCTCACCCCCATGTCACTGCTCTCTCATGTTATTTCAGTAGTTTCCAAACTGCTTTGGCATGTACGTTCTTCCCATTCTCAGTCCTGAGGTTAGATCAGCCTTCCCCAAAGCATCATTTTGTAAATGCCAGTCCTCATTCAGAAATATTCCATTGACATGACACAGCCTTTTAGGCCAATACTGGAGAAGAACAGTTAATGACACGATATGGAAAAAATGTTCACTATATGTTGCTAAATAAAAAAAAATGCTTAGAAAATACAGCAAATATTAATACAAATTAACATTTCAGAATTATAGATAAGTTTATCATCTTTTTGCTTATCTAGAGTTCTTAAATTTTTTGCAATAAATGGTAGTCTTGTAACAAGACAAAAAAGTAGAAACTACTGTAAAAAATCATTAAAAAGGCACTCAAGGTAGTATAAAATAGAACAATGATAAAATTAAATTTTTTACCATTCAATTGGCAGAAAGAGTTAAAGTTATACTGGCCAGTGTTGTCAAGGGTGAAGACAGGGGCATCCTCGCACAAGGTGGATGGGAATGGAAACTGGTACAAACTTAGTGGGAGACAATGTGCAGGATTCATCACTGTGAAAAATTTGCATCAGGGGTGCCTGGGTGGCTCAGTTGTTGGGTGTCTGCCTTCGGCTCAGGTCATGATCCCAGGGTCCTGGGATCCAGCCCCGCATTGGGCTCCCAGCTCAGTGGGAGGCCTGCTTCTCCCTCTCCCAACCCCCCTGCTTGTGTTCCCCCTTTCGCTGTGTACCTCTCTGTCAAATAAATAAATAAAATCTTAAAAAAATTTGCATCAGCTTGAACCCAACATTCAATTTTAGGAATCCATGGTATAAAAAGATAGTTCTCAAAGTTTGATCAAATCCAACAGCATCAGCTTCACGTTAGAACTTGTTAAATACCTTACTTGTAATGCCATAATATTATAAACAATCTACATATTCAAGAGAGATATTGCTAATAGGTTAAACCAACCCATCCTGTGAAATACCATGTACAGTTAAAGAGAAAAAGTATTAGCAGGGAAAAATTGTTAAGGCAGGAGGTTTAGTAAAAATAAAAGGAACAATTTGCAAAAATATCTGTAATGGTATTAACCATGGGCAAAGCATACTTTTATATGCTCATGTTTTAACTTTTCAAACAATAAATGCATTTATTACCTGTGTAAAAAAAAAAGTCCTCCCATCAGCTTCTAGAAGATAGAACTCATTCTTAGCCTGACTAAGGGGATCCTCCATGATCTGCTTCAAACCTGATTCTCCAACTCAGTGCCCTCCCCCCACCCCAGTATTTCCATAAGGAAACTCTGTTTCTATCAAATGATTCTTACTACTTAAGCCTTGATTCTACTTTGTAGCTGAGGAAACTGAGAAATTCCTTTTTGGCAAAAATAATTGCCAAAATTTGAGTGACTGCTTGCCAGCCCCTGGTCACATGGGCACTGAAACCCAGGTCCAGTTTGCTGTGTTCCAAGTGCTTGTTCGGCTCCCTATGCTGGGAAACCACAAATATGTTATGTTACAGGGCAAATGAAACTTTGTAGATAGAATTAAAGTTACCTAAATTTAGGGAGATTATCCCAGGTTCCCTGAGTGGGCCCAATGAAATGACATGGGCCCTTAAAAGTAGAAGAGAAAGAAGGGGAGTATTAAAAAAAATGAGGCAAGGAAAGGAGGTACTGCAAAGATTCAAATCATGAGGAGGATTCAGTCTGTCATGGGTGATGTTGAAGAGGGAATAAGGAAGCCATGAGTCATGGCGGGCAAGTGGCCTCTCAGCTGACAGGAAGGGAACCGGGACCTTAATCCTACAACCACGAGGAACTGAATTCTGCCAACAACTGGAAGGCACAAGGAAGCAGATTCCCGTGTAGAGACTCCAGAAAGCAATGCAGTCCTGCAGACACCTTGACTTGACCTGGGGGATGTCCATACCCAACTTCTACAGAAATGTGAGGTGATAAGTATGTGTTGTTTTGTTTTAAGCTGCTACATTTGTGGTAATTTGTTTTGGTGGCATATTTGCTTGCTAGGGCTGCCGTGACAAAGTACCACAAATTGGGTGGCTGGAGCATCAGCAATGTCTTCTGTCACAGCTCTGTCCAAGAGCAAGTTGCCAGCGGGCTTGGTCCCTTCTGAGGGCTGGGAGCGAAGGCTCTGGTCCAGGTCCCTCTCCTTGGCCTGCAGATGACTGTCTTCTCCCTATGTCTTCACAGCTTTTCCCCTCCATATGTGTCTCTGGGTCCCTTCCCCTTTCTGAAAGGTCACCAGTCATATTGGATGAGAATCCACCTTAATGACTTCATTTTAACATGATTACCTTGGTAAACACCCTATCTCCAAATAAGATCACACTCTGACATACTTGGGCTTAGGGAACTTACTATATATACATATTTACAAATATCTAACTTATGTATTTATAAAATTATATCTAAATTATGTTATATGTAATTTATGTATGTATAAAATATATAATCTACGTATGTATAAAATTATATATTATATATACCATATATATAATACACACACACACATATGAAACCGCATCAACTGAAAGAAACTAAAAGCAATAACATCACTGTAGCAATGAGCACACCTAGAAACCAGATCTTGATTTCTACATATCATTTCCCCCTAAAAAAAATCAGGGCTCTTTGAAAAAAGAACTGCTTTTGGCTCTGGCCCTGGTGCAGGGCAAACACAAGTGAGCCTGGGGAATTGTTCTGTGCCAGACAGAAAGGAAATACTTAAAGATTAATGAGGTCATGTCAAAAGGACACAGGATCCTGCTTGAAGTGGTTCCCCCTGGCCAACCAGGGGATAATTTGAACATCAAAAAGAAAATGACAGTAATGGATTATAATCCACTGAAGTTTTTTTTTAAAGTCCTTGAATCCATAATCATATTTAAAAAAAGGACTTTTAAGAAAAAGAGTTCTGTCTAATAAATGTAGAAGTAATGTAAAATCACTGTATTTCAGGCCCTAATGTGATAATTGATTCAGGCAAAGATCATACAGATGGTAACTACTGAGTAAAAGATTTTTGGACAATAAGAGGTTCCCACAACATCAGTATGGTACCTCATAAATTATGTATCAATTATATAGGGTAGAGTTACTTTCTTAACAAATTGAGTGATTTGGCGGTTACTACTTTAAGTGATAAAACTTAGCGTCACCAACAGTGTAATAATCTGACATTATTTGAGACTTTTGATTATGAGTCTCACCTGATATGAGGTATCAATATGGATTATTTTTGTCAAAAAGGATTTAATTTGCATGTAACCATGAGGAACAACCATATAAATTCAGAATGTGGCACATTCTATAGACATTCACCTGGGCTCTTCAAAAACAGTCCATGTCATAAAAAAAGGACAACTAAAAAAGAAGTCAGGGGGATCACTCTAGATTAAAAGAAACTAAAGAAAATACCACAGGCAATATGCAACCTTCCCTGGATTCTCAGTTAAAAAAAAATGCTATAAAAGACATTTGGGGAACAGTTGGGGATATTTTAGTGGGAAACGTCTATTGGATAATATTATGAAATGCGTTGCTAATTTTTTCTTAAGTGTGATAATAGTGTTGTGATTACGTTTGAGAATGTCCTTATTCCTAGAAGGCACATGCTGAAGTTATTTGGTTCAGTGCCACGGTATCTGCAAGTTATTTTAACGTAGTTCAAGAAAACGTGGTACACTGGAGTCTGCTCTTAGCAGTTCCTGAGAGCATTTAAATATTCAGAAATTTTGCAAGCCATTTGTTAAAACATTGGTTTAAAATTAGCCTGCAATGAGCCATGGTGGGAGTTTTTAGATTATAGGAGCTGGTGAATACTACCAAGGAGGGCTTTCCCCCACCAGAGACCTAGTTTATCAGCACAGCCCTGTCCACAGAAATCATGTGTCAATAATGGTGAAATGCCTCAAAGTGTACCCTGTATTCAGAACGGTATTCTTTCCACGGTTGTGAAGGTTTAAAAATTTCAAAATAAGGAGTTGGGAAAAGCAGAAGAGAAAAAGTCCTTCCTTCCTGGGAATCCTGAAAACCATAGAGAGAAGTATATAGGAGAGAGAGAGAGAGTGAGAGAGAGACAGAGAGATAGAGAGAGACAGAAAGAGAGGCAGAGATAGAGACAGAGAGATGAGAGAAACAGAGACAGAGAAACAGAGAGAGAAAGAGACAGAGATGCAGAAAGACAGAGAGAGACACAGAGAGAAAGATCGAGGAGACAGAGACATGGAGACAGAATGAGAGAGAGAACTTGGGAATCCTGCAGGTGAGGCTCTGACAGGACTCGGTATCTCCAGATGTGCTGACTGGAAACCTCTGCTCTTTCTGCTTCTCTTCAGTGTGTGAGTCCTCCTTCCTGCCTCACCTCTGCCTGGGTTTACAGGACCCTATAGGAAGCTCCAATTCTAATTCCTTGGGATGAAAAGCCTAACGCAGCCCATGGTTTGTGTGGTAACTAAGACAACTGTGGGGCTCTCTTCATTTTCCTTTCTTTTCCATGTGTCTTTCCACCACTGACTCCCTCTTCCTCCACTGTACTCTTTGTACTACCACTTTCCTTCAGGAATGTCCTCCCCAAACCTCCCCCAGCTCAGCCAACCTACCCTTCTAGAAGAGGCTCAAGACCCTCCTCCTCTACATGAGAACCTCTGCCTTCCTTATCATGCCCCGTGGCGCTGATGTCTATATTATACCCTGTCATATTCCATTCCAGGACTGAGTTGTGTGGCTGATTTTTAAACTGGCCTGTAAGCTCTCGGAGGACAGGGACTGGATTTGATACAGACTTGCTATGTAAAAACCACTCCTTTCGAGAGGCGCCTGGAAGCTCAGTCAGTTAAGCCTCTGCCTTCAGCTCAGGTCACGATCTCAGGGTCCTGGGATCAAGTCCCATGTCAGGCTCCTTGCTCAGCAGGGACACTGCTTCTCCTTCTCCCTCTGCCCTTCCCCCTGCTCATGCTCTCTCTCTCTCTCTCTGCCACAAATAAATAAATAGAATCTTTTAAAAAAAATAAAAACGCTTCTTTCAAGTAGAGATGAGCATAAAACATCTATTGGATTAAATTGAATTTCTTTCCTCTCATCTCTTCTCAATTCCCTTTTTTCCCTTTTCCATTGTTCTTCCTCCTTCTCTTCCTTCCATGTCATTGGCTGGATATGTCCCAGGCCTGCCGTGCTCTCTCTAGCTCATTTCTTTCCCCTTTTTGTCTCCCACCACTTGGCCCACCAAGGCTGAAGTTGTGGCTGGCCCCTGGCTCTGGGCCTCTTTTCAGCCAGGGGGCTTCCCCCTGCTCATGGAACTTCCACACACCTAATTCCCTGGCAAGAAGAAAAGCTGCCTCCAAGAAACGTGCCTGTGTTATACACTGTCCTCATTCAGGCTATCCATCCCCAAAGATCCCCACTGCACAAAGGAAGCGGTGTCGGGGCAGCACGGAACTCAGACATCTGCATCACACATTTTTTTTCTCTCCCATCCCCTCTCCACCCACTCCCCACCCCCCTGGAATTCTCTGGACTGAGACTGGTGGTAAAATCTCACACGTTTTCTCAATCTATATGCAAACCAGGTAGGATTGACAGCTGGAGAAAGCTGCACATTGCTCAGGCTCAAAGTTATCTGTTCTCCCTCTGAGGGAAAATCTTTGAGCTCCGTGGCAGTGCCTCGAAGCCATGGCCCTTGTCCCAGACCCTGCCCTGGCCCAGGCGAGCTCCTGACCCCTGCTAATGTGTGGGGCCTTCAGCAGCAGAGAGTCGGGGGGAGGTAACCAGAGCCCCCCGCATGCCGGTGATTCATGTTCACTGAAGGGATCAGAGTGTTATTAGAAACCTCGCCTGCCAAATGCGGGGCAAATGTAACCAATTTATTAATGCTGAAAAACCAATGTGTGAAATTGGACCAAGAGGAGAGGGGCGCCAGCCCCTCTCGCCCCTCTCCCCACTTCCTGCTCTCTGGCAGTGGCAGACAGAGGGTGGTGGACAAAGGATTCTGTCTTCTGTAGGAGGATGTTGCTGTACTAATCACACGTGATGGTGACAACAAATATTCCTGGCCAGAGCTTCAAAGGGCAGGGAGATAATTGTATCCACCATTCCCAGGCTTGGCTGCGACGTTCAGCCTTCCGTTCATAGGTTTGTGAGCCCACTGGGCGGGAAGGTGGTCAGCTTGGTCCTGCTCTGTCCCAGCTCTGCGGCTCACCGCGGGGACCAGGGAAGAATGAAGGAGGAAGAGTTCTCTCCCATTTGTGTTCACAACGTCTGTCAGTTTCCAAACTGATATTGGAGGATTTCCCATGAATGGTCTCAGTGTTTCATGGGTGGTTGCCGTTTTTCCCCAGCGGAGAAGGTTCCTTCACAGCGGTGTGCATTTTTATATGCCTCATTGTCATTGATTGCCCTCTAAACAGGTGATTGAGTTAAAGAAGACATTAGCAGCCACCATTTGTTAAAGGATTATTGTCTGCCGTGTCATTATTACACATTATCTCATTCGATCTCCATGTGAATAGGCTCATGATGTAAGTATTGCTATTTTCAATTCTCAGTTGAGGAAACTGAGCTCAGAGAGTTAATGAACTTGCCCAAGCTTATAGATTAAGTGGATAGGATTGGAGCCTATGTCTGTTTGACTATACTCTTTCCCACCCAAGTCTAAGGAATAGAAATCCCATGAAATCCTTGGGTAATCTGGTGGGATTGTTGGGAAGCAAATACGGAATGTTCTTGCTAAGTCTGCCTTGAGAAGTCTTGCATTTCAGATTACCAATTTTCAGAGAATTGGTTTACCATAAAAACAATGGACACACATTTCACAAGAGCATAAATAAATCTTTACGGTGATTCACAGAAACTTTAGAAACTTCTAAGATGTCAGGCTTTTTTGGGCTGGCATCATTATCACTGTGCAAGGCTATAGGAGTGGAAGAGGAGATCTGGTTATTTTAACTTCCTAGCTATCTAGATTCTGGAGGAACGTCATTTACTTTGTAACGATGTGTTACCATGTGTCATGTCTCAACACTAAAGGCAAGGCGGTATCTCTCAAGGAAGTCTGATTAGTAAACCTTGAATGAGTATTGTCTTTTTTTCTTTTTAAGATTTGATTTATTTATTTGAGAGAGAGAGAGAGAACAAGAGGAGGGGAGGGGCAAAAGGAGAAGGAGAGTCAGACTCCCTGCTTAGCAGGGAGCCTGATGTGGGACTGGATCCCAGGACCCTGAGATCATGGCCTGAGCTGAAGGCAGACACTTAACCCACTAAGCCACCCAGGCGCCCAAATGAGTATCTTCTTAATAGCTCTTTTATGAAGGTCTAACATATGTTAACTGAAGATAGCCTTTTTAGTTGATTATAGACATGATTATTTGAGGATGCTGATGGAGTCCTCATGCCAGAATGCTGCTGAATTCACAAGTTCATTTCTTCTGAAAACGAGCTTCCTGCATTACAGTGTCATGTTCTCATTGGTACGATGTGCCTGAAGGGCAGAGCTGCCTTCCATTTCCGGAAGCTTTCCTCTCCTTCTCCCCTTTCCATGGTGGTTTTAACAGGGGTGAGGCTGCTGTATACCATGAGGCAGGAGTAGCTGTCTCTCTATTTGGAGGGGAGGAGGGTCAATTTTAGCATCACTGAGGTCTAGGAGGAAAGTTCAGTCTTCATCTAGAATTAAAATCCAGCTCAATTCCTCTTGTATATGTATATTGTATATTGTATATTCCGCTGGTATATGTAGAAGAACATCCCTCTTTCTTCCTTCCATTCCTATAAGTTGTAACTCCCCCAAAACTTCTTATGGGAATAAATCACACTCACTAAAAAAGACAATCTGTAAGCCAACAAAGTTATATTTATGTATTTTAAAATAATGTCTTTTAAAAAAGATTTTATTTATTTATTTGACAGAGAGGATCATAAGTAGGCAGAGAGGCAGGCAGAGAGAGAGGGAAAAGCAGGTGCCCTGCTGAGCAGAGAGCTCGATGCGGGGCTCGATCCCAGGACCCCAAGATCATGACCTGAGCCGAAGGCAGAGGCTTAACCCACTGAGCCACCCAGGTGCCCTAAAATAATGTCTTAACATCTGAAAAAAGTAAAAACAGAGGTTTTGTTTGTTTGTTTGTTTTTCATCCCCATGACATGGCAGCAATGAAAGACCCCCAGGACTTGAAAATGGGGTTGCCCTCTGAAAGCTAAGTCAGTAAAACTCACACTCAATGGCAGCAATTAGCTATCTAGTTTAAGAATAACAACAACTCCAAAAATAATAATGGAAGTAATAATTAAATGCAAAGGTTTGAGTCTGTAAGTGTCAATCCAACCAAAAGTTGAGCTAGGAATTCTCCCAAGGAGATGTAGCTAAAATGTAGGTGTAAGTTAGAGGAAATGCAATGAAGTATATTCTATTCTATCTGGAGAAAGACTCTAAACAGAGGCTAGTCCTAAAGGATAAGAAAAATCTGAAGGATAAGAAAAATCTGAAGGATAAAGAAAATCTGAAGGGTGTGGATCTTAATCTTTGAGTAGTCAAGTGGCTTAGAGCATGTGGTTTTCTTGGGAGAACTTTTTCTTTTGTGCAACATCACAGATAGGCACTTGACCAGCCAAGCCTGGCCCACAGGCAAGTTTGCTTGACCTACCTTGTATTGACCCATAGTATTTTTTTAAAGTTGTCAACTAATTTCACATAAAAAAATTTGCAGCTTTCTAGTTTTGATTGAAAAATTGGGAAGACCTGGATTAACAGCGCTGGCAACAGTAGGCAGGAGCTATAAGGGAGCTCCTGTTCCCTTTAGAAAGGGGTACACTCTCCAGTTGGCCACAGTCCCCCCTATTCTCTATTACACCTGCTTCCTGACCTGCTTTACTCTTTGTCTCTCTTACACTTTTTCCAGCCTCTATTGGGTTATGAACCCCTAGTGGGTAAGCTTGCCTTTAGCTACTTGAGTTGAAATTAACTTCTTAAGACCCTGAACTCTCCTTGTGCTGATTCCATGCTCAGCATGCAACCTTCTGAGAATTTAGCTTCCCACGTAATTTGCCTATAAGGAAAGAATGCATTGATGTGCTGCCCTGAGCATCTTGTTCTATACGAGGAGGTACATAGAGTAAATGTAAAAAGGCTTTGGCTTTGGAGTCAGATGGGTCTGGTTCCAATTCCAGCACTGACACTAGATCAGGTCACCAGGAGGCGTACTGGCACCCCACCAGTTATCTTCTCCTTGAGATGTTTCCCTGGGTCACCTTGGGCCACATACCAGCATATTCAAATTGCAAAAACATTTTTATGGGCAAAATCGATGCCCCCGAATCACAAGTGACAGCAGCCCCAAATCCAACCAACTGGCAAACAAACCAGTTTCTCTAGATATAGGAGACGACCTAAAAGGCTTGATCAGAAACACAAATTCTGTGGTACTAGCCTGGGTGAGAGAGACAGGAGTGGCTAGAACATGGATTTTGAACTTAGGAGACTTGTATTCAAGTCCTAATATTTTCCTTTATTAACCATGTGAACTTAAGAAAGTCATTCACTCCTCTGATTCCCCACAAGAAAAGTTTCCTCCCTACTTAGTAGAAACTTGGTGAGGATTACATGAAATAAGATAGGTAAGACAGTAGGTAAGCTGTACAATGTACAGACAGTAAGGTCAAAATTTTTATGATGCCCAGTGAATCCAGGAGTGGAAAGAGTAGAAGAGCCCAAGAAGCCCATCCTAGGAGTTTCCAGCTTGCCAGAGTAGCATTCACCACCGAAAGATTAGTGCCAGGCTCGGAACACCCACAACTATCACAGTGTGGAATGTACGTCAGATCATACTCTGGTTCGTGAAGGAGAACAGCAATAACCAGCGATGCTGAGAGTGAAAGCGTAAACTGGAACAAAGAAGGCATTTGGCAGTATCTATTGGAATTCTAAATGTGCACAACTGGTGACACAGCAATTCCCTTCTAAGAATATGTCCTGCAGAAACACTTGTACAGTGAGCACAAATACCTACCTGCCCAAGAATGTTCAAGGCAACATTACTTGTAATATAAAAGTAATATAGGGATGATAATACACTGCATATTCTTGCTAGGACTACTATGTAAGCATTAATAAGAATGAAGCTGATACAAATATGCTGAAATGGAATAGGTGTCTATAATGTGTGCTGGGGTGAAAAAAAAAAGCAAGTCTTCAGAAAATAGAAAACACAAACAGTGTGACCATGTATTTAAAAAATAACCTAGGAGCGCCTGGGTGGCTCAGTGGGTTTAGCTTCTGCTTTCCGCTCAGGTCATGATCCCAGAGTCCTGGGATCAAGTCCCAAGTCGAGAATCCCAGCTCAGCGGGGAGTCTGCTTCTCCCTCCCCCTCTGCTCCTTCCCTGGCTTGTGCTCTCTCCTCTCTCGATCACTCTCTCTCAAATAAACAAATAAAATCTTTAAAAAAATTAATAACCTAGGTATACGTAAACACCTAGAAAAATTCTAAACATATACAGGTCTAATGTTTAATGTTGCTTCCCACCAGGGAGTGGGAATAAAGTATAAGAAAGAGATTCGCTCTTTACATATTTTTATATTACTTAAATATTTTCCAATGATTGTGCATTATTTGCATAATTTAAAAACTGCAATTAAAAATCAAAATAGAAAAGTGAAGCCAATATTTCAGGTAGAAAAATAAAATATAATTAAGGGGCTAAAGCTGAGGAGAGGAGCAGGGCCAAGGAGCAGAAGTAGGTGGCCCAGAGCCCGGAGAACCACAAGGCTGTGGTCTCCCCAGTAGTTACTCTCACACAGCTGACCACGGGCACTTCAGGATCCCAGGGTCCTAGACTGGCAGTGCTCTCGGCCACTGTCAGATATGTCACTCCTGCAGCAGGACTGAAGGCAGTTGTTCTATTTCTGGAATGGAGGATCATGACCCTTGCCTTCAAAATGAAGGGTCAGGCCATGGGGCAGGGCACTGAGGATTCTGAGAGACCATCCTGCTGTCAGTGACTGTCCCTGCTCTTGGACTTTTGTGCTTTGTTACCCTATTAACTCCTCGTGGCTTTGACCTTGGAGGGGCCACAGTTTCTGCTCCTGCCTCTGCTCTAGTCTTGGGTCTTTTCTTGTGGTTACCTACTGCCCAATTCTGGCCGGTTCCATGACCCGCGTTTTCTTCAGGGACTAGGTTTGGGAAACTTCTTCAGACTTGTTTCCAGCACCTAATCCTCTCCTGGCCCTGCAGTTAACTCTGTCATCCTGACCCAGCACTGACCTAGCCAGCAACAAGGCCAAGCATAACTGCAACACAAAAACTACAGGACCTGAGAACTCATGATGACTACACATATGGCACCCTGCGACACTTGCTATCTGGGAAGAAGTTGGCCTTCACTTCAAACGTGGCTCTTTTTTTTTTTTTAAGATTTTACTTATTTATTAGAGAGAGTGCATGAGAGAGAGAGAGAGATTGAGAAGCAGACTCCCTGCTAAGCAGGGAGCCCAATGTGGGACTTGATCCCAGGACCCTGGGTTCTTAATGAGATGACTGGGAAGTCAACGGGAATGGCTGTGCCAGAGTAACAGTGCTGTTGTTTCTACAGACCCTGACGCTTTAGGAGCAACTTGCTTAAGATGGGATGCATTCCATAAGTGATGGCCACATGGAGGGGGATGGGAGATTGCCCGCCTGAGCCAGTTGATCTCTCTTAGCTTACACTGACCTCACCAAACAATGTTCTTTATTTATTTATTTTTATTTCATGACATAGAAAGACACGTGGGAAGATTCCAGGAGTGAATGTTTGTTCCTTCCTTCCTCTGTCTTTTTTAAATAAATTTTTAAAAAGATTTTATTTATTTGTTTGACAGAGAGACAGCAAGAGAGGGAACACAAGCAGGCGGAGTGGGAGAGGAAGAAGCAGGATTCCCACCAAGCAGGGAACCCAATTCGGGGCTTGATTGCAGGACCCTGGGATCATGACCTGAGCTGAAGGAAGAAGCTTAATGACTGAGCCACCAAGCGCCCCTGTAACTTTCTTTCAAACCATACAGCATGAATCAAAACTATGGCTCCAACACAGTTAGGGACCTTTCTTCTCAGACTACTTGGCAAGCCAGACTGGTTGAGATTTGCACATTGACAAGGGGGATGGTTGGTGAGATACGGCTTTTCCCAAGGCTGGAATTGAAACCCAACCTCAATTAAGTTAAGAAATCCTCAATTAAGACTGTCTGGCCTTCTTTGCCCTGCCAGCTTTTAGGGGCTGAGGCAGGATCTCCTTAGGACCCTGAACAGAAGCATTTTGTAATAAAATTCCTTATGTATTTTCACTTCTCCATGACTCTTAAAATAATCCTTTAGCATGAAGGGTAATTTTCTCTTTTGAATTCCAGGTTTGGATTTCCTGCCAAGAAAACAGACACTCAACACACAGTGCACCAAGAAACCATAAAGGAAATTAGTATATTACATTTGAGAACTTTAAAACATTTATATGGCAAAAAAGAAATTTCCATAGCCAAAGTCCAAATACAAATAAAACTTAGAACAAACATGACAGATAAAAGTTTAATTTTCTTAATTCAAAGAGCTTTTCTAAATTAAAAGGAGAGAGAGAAAGAGAAGGAAGGAAAGACAGAAGGAAGGAAAGAAGGAATGAAGGGAGGAAAGAAGATAGGTAATATTTAATATTGGAAAGAAAATACCAAAGTTAGAAAATTTGGGTACAGTTTGTAGGAATTTAAATTAGTGCAAACTTGTTGGACTGCAATTTGACAATAGGCTTCAAAATTTTTAAATGTCCTTTATACCACTTCTAAGAATTTATCCTAG
This sequence comes from Ailurus styani, assembly GCA_002007465.1. Lineage (NCBI taxonomy): Eukaryota > Metazoa > Chordata > Mammalia > Carnivora > Ailuridae > Ailurus > Ailurus styani. Next base: position 111,391 of record LNAC01000916.1, read on the forward strand.
AGCTTTACTTATAAAAGTAGCCTCAGCTAGAGAAATAATATTTAAAAACCTGAAAATAACCCAAATATTCCTCAAGATGAGCTTCATTAAATAAAGCTATCTTTTATTACCACAATGGAATACTGTTTGGCCAATGCATCTATTCCAGTAAATGTCTATGTGTTCGGCTGGAAATATTTTCTCAATAAGTGAAGAGGGTAAGATGCAGGGTAGCTTGTTTAGTGTTAGCTTACTTATAAATACAATGTATATAGTGATGTATGAAAAGGCAATTTTTCAGAAAGTTCAACAACATAGGGTTAAGAGTTTGGCAGAGAGATCCTTCAGGAGGTCGTAGGAGATGCCTGAACTTTTCTTTTTGTACCTTTCACCATCACCTTTTTCTGTGTGGCTACATTCTTCGTATTTAAAGAAAGTAAATTAAAAAGTTCACAGCAGAGGGCGCTATGTGGCCTGATGAGTGAAAGAGGTGAGTTCCATGGGACATGAGCGATGCCCACAGCAGGTAAGGCTATTACGGAGGACTTGCTGGATGGAAGGATGAGAAGCTGGTCGATAAAGGTCAGGGACAGAGTGCTCTGGGTAAAGGAAATGGAATGGAGGTGAGAAGAGGCAAGATATGTTTAGGGAATTACAAAACAACACCAAACAAGGATCATTAGAGTGCAGGGTGATTAAAAGACAAAAAAGAAAAAAAAATCTGGCTAAGTACAGGCCGAATCACNTATTTGCAAGGGAATGGAGGTGAGAAGAGGCAAGATATGTTTAGGGAATTACAAAACAACACCAAACAAGGATCATTAGAGTGCAGGGTGATTAAAAGACAAAAAAGAAAAAAAAATCTGGCTAAGTACAGGCCGAATCACTTATTGTCTTAGGACTTCACTCTCTCTAGAAGCACCAAAGCATTCTAAGCAAGTGACCTGTTAAAACCTATGAACCCATAAGTTGGTCCACCATGAGTTGGAGTAATAGTGGAGACAGTCATGGGACTTCAGAAGAGATGACAGGAGCTGGGACTACAAAAAGTAGAAGTTGCAAACAAGACTATTAGTCGGGAATCCAGCAGGACCAAGGGGCACGGGACAGGGACACTGGTCAGACACTGGGCATGTGGCAGGAGCCCCCTCGATGACCACTGGCCACAGCAGTATAGTCTCAAGTCCAACAACAACTCAGGGTACATTGGTGTGGGTGCGTGGTGGTCAGTTTGATGCATCAATTTGCCTAGACTACAGTCTCTGGGTATTCCATCGAACACTAATCGAGGTGTTGCTATGAATAGATTTTGTAAATGTGAGTTAAGTCTACAAATCAGCTGACTTAAGGTAAGGGACGTTATGCTAGACAGTCTGGGTGGGCCTGATTCCATCAGTCGAAAGGTCTTAAGATCAGAACCGAGGTTTCTCTGAAGAAGCAGATATTCTCCTCGTGGTCAACAGCCTCAGTTTTGGCCTGAAGGTTCCAGCCTCACCTCTTGATGGCCTGCACCATGGACTTCAGACTTGCTTCACCAGGCCCTGCCATCACATAAACCAGTTCCGTGTAAGAAGTCTCTTAGTCTCTACGTCCTACTGCTAATATTTATATTTCCTACTACTGCTATTCCTCCTGGTCTGTTTCTCTGGTTGAACCCTGACTGACAGAGTATCACAAGACAGAGTAAATGTACTTCATAAGGAAAGGGAAACACACATACGATCTTACCTAGTAAATCACTGAGTACAGTTTTTTGTTTGTCTGTTTTTTTCCTGGGCAACATGAATCCTCCTCAAATGTCCCTTACTCATACACTCAAGAGTTCAACTGCTATGCTTTCATATTCCATCCCAAGTAAGCTCCATTAATCACTTTCCTGGGATCTCTCAGCTCAATCTGTTACAATAAAACTTTTTTATCAGTCAGGAATTTTTTTTAGTTGCCAGTAAGTTAAACTAACAGAAGCCAAAAAAGGGAGAATTACTGAAAGGCATGAACTACAGAAGCTCAAAGAACCTCAAGGATCAGAACTCTCAGGATCCCATCTTACTTTGCTTCTTCCTGTGTGTTCTTTACCTGCTTTCTTTGATGTGGTTTCATGGCTACAAGCAGTCCTTAGCACAAATATTCCCAACATTTGTTTATTAATTTAACAAATATTCTTTGAGAAAAGTCCATACTTTGCACTGTTCTCAATGCTGGGGCTACATCTTTGAATAAACACAGAAATTCTACCTTATGACAGAGGAATCAGGTAATGACCAACAGATAATATGATGACTGTATGATAATGTTTTTTGGAGGGGAAGAGAACTCTTCCAGCTTCAATTTTTAATAATTGCAGAGAAGGCTTCTGATTGGATGGCTGTGGGTCTTGTCCCTGCATCTCCACTCTGACAAGAAGCCCTCACTCAAATTCCATGGTTGTAATTGATGTGGGGAGCAAAGGTAGCAATTCCTGGAAGAGGAGACATTTCCCAGAAAAGATGGAGTTGACTTAGTAGACAAAACCATTTTACATCTTTCCACAATCATATGTTGGAATTCCTGGCTTACTATTTCATTATCCCCCAGGTACTCAAAAATATATTTCCTGTGAATTTATGTGTAATATTCTTTGGGGAACCAGAATAAGAAGAGAACAGAATAAATGCAAAGTTGCTCAATTACCCTATTATGTTAGAAGACCCACTGTGTATGAAACGTCATAGACGGGCCATTCTGGGGTTGTATAACCTGGGATAGGAAAGGTGAGATTGATTTCCTTGGCAACAACTTTAAAGATAATAGTTGTTCACATATCATTTGTTCATTCATTAATTCATTCATACCCATAAAAACAAATACTGAGCCTATGTTATATGCAAGACAAATATTCTAAGCCCTGGGAACAAAGGCCAAAATTCACTCTCTCTGTCATCAAAGAACTCAAGATGGACAGGGAGGTAGGCGTATTAAACCAATAATCAAAATGCACTCTGGTAAGTTCTATAGTGTACCTAGTCTGATGGGAACACTGGAGCCAGCACTTAACTCTTGGAGGAATCGCAAAGGGCGTGGTGAAAATGGTGACATTTTAAACAGCCTTAAAAGATAAAAGTAGTTGCTCCCCAGGTACATGAGAGAGGGGGCTGGCATGTGAGAGCTAGAAAACAGCAACTAAGCTCCAAAGGCATGGAACTGAGTGAAAGCATATGGCAAAAAGAGCTCGGTGAAGGGAGCAGGAGCGAAGGGAGTAGAGACAAAATTGTGAAGAATGCATGACTGCCATTCAAATGACTTTAGACTTTTCAGTCCACAGGCCACAAGAGCTACCGGAAGACTGACAGCATGAGAGAACCTGTGTCTTAGAAGGCTAATCCCAGAGGCTGTCAAGGAGGAGTGAAGTCTGCAGTTGGCCCTGTAGGAGCCGGGCAAGAGATATTACGTGACTAAACAAAGTCCAGGGGCACAGGATCAGAGAAGATGGGAGAGATCTAAGAAATAATTACAAAGAAGGGAGAAGAGGGTATGATTGATTGAATTTCTGACTTGCCCCCAGACCCTGAGACAGGTGCTTTATACACCTTATTTTGTTTACTTTTTATAGCAACCCGGTGAGGGTGTAACATCACCTTAAGAAACTGAACACAGTGAGGTGGACTTGCTCAAGGTCACAGAGGCATCAAGTGGCCCAGCCAAAACCCATGCTCTTTCACCCTACTCACATGGAATCAAAGGGCTTGGTGATAAGTTTCCATCATCCCTCCCTTCCCTAAATGCTATAGAAAGCAATATGTGTGCACCAGCCCCTAGCAGCCATGGGAGGAAGGTATTCTGTTAGGTTCCATCATACTCAGGAAAGGAGTATTTCTTATATCAAGCAGAATTCAGAGGCCAAGCCAGCGTTGGCCCTATCTAGGTCTGACTAGTTTTCTGTTATTGCTGCTTCATCAACTTTGTGACTTAAAACAATACGAATTTATTATCTTACAGAGGGTAAAGTTCTGTAAGGTAGGAGCTTGACAAGGGTCTCATTGGGCTAAGATCGAGGTGTCAGTGGGGCTCTGTTCCTTTCTGGAGGCTTTAGGGGTGAACTCTTTCCTTGCCTTTTCCAATTTCTAGAAGATGCCACTTTGGTTCATGGACCCCTTCCTCCAGCAATGACAGCTCCAGTGGTTCTCCCACTGCATCCCTTTGACCTTTTCTTCTGCTTCCCTCTTCCCCTTTTAAGGAAACTTGTGATCACATCGTGCCCACCTGTATAGTCCAAGATAGTCTCCCCATTTTAGGGTCAAGTGATTGGCAACCTTAATTCTGTTGGTAAAATTTAATTCTGCTTTGCCATGAAACAGAATATACTCACAGGTTCTGAGGATTAAGACATGGAAAGTTTTGAAGGGTCCTTATTCTGAGTAGTTTCTTTGTATGGTTTTAGATTGGAATTTTGTTGTGCTAGAGATTTACAAGGAGAGGCTCAGGGAGGCTGTGGTAAGTAAAGAGTTAACTAGCCATCCAAAGAACACAATGACCTCTTGACAATGTTGAGGGTGGTGTAGACCTGTGGGCCAAGAGTGGGGTTGTTGGGGGTAGACAGCTCACATCTTGGGAGAAAAGCTCATCAAGCCATGACCAGTGGAAACCAGGATACCAGTCACCTGGGAAACCAAGTAAACATAAACATACAGCCATCCATCACTGCCATCTGGAAAAAATTGGGTAGTGAGGGTCTTCCTGTTAGGCCCCGTTCCAGTATTTATTTGTGTAGCTGGAGATCTCAGACCAGCCCTTCTGTCAGCGATGCTTCAGTGAGGTGTACAAGGCTGAATCTCAGCCTGGAATTAAAACACCACCGTCCTGTGTGAATGTGGATATAAATATTACCACAGACAGGTCACTCAAGAGATAGGAGTCCATATTTCCAAGTCTAAACAGTCTCTGTCGGTCAGACGGGGAGGCTCCATGGGCTTGTTGGCAGCATCGTCTTTAAAAAAAAGTCTGAATTCCCAGTGAATGCTGCATGTGTTCTGCTCTGCCCAGGAGCTCTGGTGCCCAGGAGGCTTGTCTTCCCAGCTCCTCCCTGGTCAATGACTTCAGGTAGAGATATACAGAGAAAAGGTGGTTTAGTTGGGTCCACCATACAAAGTGTCCTCCTGAGTCCTCACTGTTGGCCAAGAAAGTTTTCAGTGGTTCCAACCGTGGTGAGAGATTTGCCCTGCCCCCTTCACATACTCTCACCCTGTCTGCCAAATGATTCAAATATATTTTCAAGGCGGCTGGCTGGGCTTTGCAGGGGCAAATCCGAGGCATGGATCAGAGCAAAGCCAAGTGACCTGTGTAAGGAACAAACCTATGACCTTGGCCTCCTAAGCACTATATCCTGACAGATTAGGCTAACAGAGCCCATGAAAGCCCACCCTTCGATTCAGATCCATATGCACTACTGAGACTTTCAAAGGCGGCCTGGCTGCAGCAGGCAGAAGAGCATTCAGACCATGATAGACTTCCTGGTATTACGTTGTTTTCTCTTACCTTGAAGATATATTTGAGAACCGCTAGTTGGATGATATGGAGTCAAAACCAAACCTATTCTTGGATGCCCAGGGAGTGCCATGGGCTGCAGAGAAACTCTCCCATCCTTATTCACGGTTACAGTGTGAGCTCCTAAAGGATATTGACTATGCTGTAACTAGACTTGGCACAGAGTCGATGCTCAAAGCATGTCAATGAAATGAAATTTTAAAATGGATGAATTAATGAGATGAGTAAATTTTTCACATGTATCCCAACTTTACTTTGAAAGGTGGTTCTCAAACCTCCCCCCCGCCAAGTCCTTATCAGTTGTTTCATGGATGGTAAGGACCCTAGACCAGTCCTGCCTATTAGGAATATAACCCAAGCCCCAAGTGCAAGTCACACACAGACTTTTAAATTTTCTATTAGGTACTTTAAAATAAGTAAAAAGAAACATAAGAGGTTAACTCTAATACTATCATATTTCATTTAACCCTCAATGTCTAAAATATTATAATTTTACATGTAAGTTATGTAACAATCATTAAGATATTTTTTGTTTGTTTCTGGTGCCAACTTTGAGCAGCACATCTCGGTTCACACTGGCCACATTTCAAATAGCCTCATGTGGCTTGTGGCTACCATATTAAGCATCCAGTCTCATTGGTCAATATCATTATTAACAACTGAATAAGCCTCCACAAAGAATCCTTCCTTCGATTAGCTCATCCGTAATGGCCATGTTGATAAGTGCCATTATGTCCACTTTACAGTTGAAGAAACAGACTTCATTTCCAGCTAGTAAGGGGTTGAGCCAGGATCACACACTGACCATTCCTGTAGGGAACCTCAACAGAAGGTAGAACAGATGGGGTTGCTTCTGAATAGACTCCATCACGGGGACACTTAGTTCTAATTATCTATCGTGTTATAGTTGATTTACGTCAAACGGTTTAGGCAGACACTGCCATATTATAAATGTCATGTAGTAAGGATACTGAAGACTGGCCCAGGGTTCAGTGACCCCCTTTCCCAAGTTCATTGTTTTAGTAGCTGTCCCAACTCTGGCTGGCACCTCCTGATTCTGAGAAGAAAAGCAAGGCTTGAGGAAAGACACACTTCTTCTGTACCATTACACACCGCTCCCTAATTTCCAATATTTTGTTCATTTCAGAGTTCCAAGAAACTTGCCCGAAGCTCTTAGTCCTGCTTTCAGACAGAAAATCGAACTCATTTTCTTCCTTCTCCTTCTGATTTCCAAACACTATCGGTATTTGCTAACACTTCCCAATTTTATTTCCAGAGAACTATGGCCTCAACTCCCTTTCTGGTTATGCTCTCAGACAGACTTAAGTGTGGTTATTTTGGAGCATTAATTTTGGAGCATAGTCTGGCTTGTCTATAATGCTGCTTTGCTTGGAACTCTGATGCTGTGATTTTCTTCTTGAAATCCAAATCATCTTTGGAAAAGACAAGTGGTTTCTCACCCAAGCCATGTCCAAATAGGTCTGGTCCCCAGACCATATCTGGCATAAAAGAGGCTCAGTGAGGTACATAATAAAGGACTATAGCTTGATTTTAGATCAGATGGTTCTGAAGACCATGTTTCTTCTCTCCTGACCCCAATTCTTACCCCCTGAGGGATCCTACAGGCATTAAGAACATCCAAGAATTAACACGAGGATATTCCTAAAACTCTATGTGATCCTGCTATCCTCTAATTAAGAGACTTTAATGGCTTAGTACACTCTACAAGATAAAATCCAAACTCTTTAATCATGCAACAAATCCCTCCATGTTAGGACTCTTTCCTGCCTCCTCAGCCTTCTCTCCTGTCACACCTCATGCCCCATGCTTCAATGGTACCAATATCTCTGAGATTTCCTGAAAACACCAGGAGGGTTCAGGCCTGTGATCTCTATACTCGAATGGCAAGGTCTCCCTCATTCATTTCTGTGCACCTTGCCAACACTTACTTGGGGAGTCTCACAGGAACCTCCCCACTGACCCACAAAATTGAAATTGACCGCTCCTTCCTTTGTGCCTCCCAACAACTTTCCACTCCTCCAGCACAAAGCTTGCAACATGCTACTGTACTTTTGCTTAAATGGCTAAACAAGGGGCGGGGACTATGTCTTAGTTATCATTGACCTTCCTTTGACCTTCCATTATCTAAATGTCTGGTGCATGAACAAGCATTTTATTTATTTACTTATGAAGAAAGAACAGACAGATATTATGGAGGTAGGGTGATGCCTTACTTTATGTAAATGGTTGTGATAGTCAATTTGCCTGTCACTTAGCTCCTTTCTCATCTAGGACATGCTTAGAAATCTAAGCAAGAGTGAGGTTCTGGGACCTTTTGGTGGTCTGATAAGTAGAAGAAACCAGGTGAGACCAGGAGAAGAAAAACAGGTTGCTGATTGGGTAGCATTTCCTTTCAGCTTCAGGAAAAGTGAACAAAGGGATCCTCAGGTATTCTGTTAGGTTTTCCAGCTTAGCTCTGAAGGGAAGGGCAGGAGAAGAGGCAGGATTTAGGGCAAAAGTCTTTCTCTGAAATTAAGTTTCCACTCAAGTGGTGCATTTCCTATACTGCACTTTCTGAAACACGATGTATAAAGTGCAGTAAAATGAAGACTCAAACTTATTCCCCTATAAATCTAAGAAGTGCATGCACACACATATGCACATACACTGGACAAAATACATTTTAAAAAGCCCTATCTTAAGATACTGGAGAGTGATTAAAAGCAGAATGATCCCAGAGAAGGTCTATACATGGAAGAAGGAAATGGCCCTGTTGAGTTTGCAGACTCTGCAGTGGTTAGACCGATGCAGGCTTGACTCTACGTGGGCAGAATGGTGAGAACTCCAACACCAGGTTGGAGAACTCTACACCGGGTTAGAACTCCAACATAAAACCCACAGTCTCACTGGCTAGAAGAGCCAGAGTATGGGGCAAAAACAAGTAGAAAATTAAGGGGGAATCCTTGAAAGGATAGAGACAAAGAGAGGGAACCCCAACTCCCACATGTCTGACTGACCCTGAACTACACTTACCCTAGGGCAGACACCAAGATACTTAGTAAAGTGAAAAGTGCTGAACTGAGATTCAAAAGGGAAACATTAAAGGAATGTGGGTGGCTCAGTTGGTTGAGCGTCCGACTCTTGAGTTTGGCTCAGGTCATGATCTCAGGGTCATGAGATCGAGCCCTGTGTTGGGCTCAATGCTGGGTGTAGAGGCTGCTTAAGATTATCTCTCTCGGGCGCCTGGGTGGCTCAGTGGGTTAAAGCCTTTGCTTTCGGTTCAGGTCATGATCTCAGCGTCCTGGGATCGAGGCCCGCATCCGGCTCTCTGCTCAGCAGGAAGCCTGCTTCCTCCTCTCCCTGTCTCTCTGCCTGCCTCTCTGCCTACTTGTAATCTCTCTCTCTGTGTCAAATAAATAAATAAAATCTTAAAAAAAAAGATTCTCTCTCTCCCTCTCCCTCTGCCCTTCCCCCCAATGCTCTCTCTCTCTCTATTAAAAAAAAGGAGAAGAATAATAAGGAAATATGAACACCTTTACACCAATATATTTGCCAATTTATATAAAATGGACAAATTCTTGAAAGATGCAAATCAGCAAAGCTTACTCAAGCTAAACTGCATAGTCCTATATTTATTTAAAAATTTGAATTCAGAGTTTAAAACTTTCCCCCAAAACAACCTGGCCAGATGCTTCACTGGTGAATTCTGCATTTAAGGGAGATTCATACCAATTATATAAAAGGAAAAAAAACAGAATGGAAAGAAAAACTTCCCAACTTATTTTATGAGGCCAGCATTACCTTGGCACCAAAGCCACATGAAGACATTGTAAGAAAATAAAACTCAAACTAATATTCCTCATGAATACAGATGTAAAAAGCTTATATAAAATATTAGCAAATTAAATCGAACAACATATTTAAATGATGATACCTCATATTCAAATAGGGTTTGTCTTTGGAATGCAATATTGTTCAATATTTGAAAATCACTTGATATAATTTACCATATCGGCAGATAAAGGAAAAAAGTTATCATCTCACTAGGTACAAAAAGATTATTTGACCAAATTCAATAATCATTCATGATGAAAACTAAGCAAACCAGGAATTATAAGTAACTTCTTCAAGTTGATAAAAGGCATCTCTGAAGAACCTATGGCTGATATTATACATAATAGTGAAATACTGAATAGTAATACTAATATCAGAAACAAGGTAAATATGCCCACTCTCACCACTAAAATTCAATATCATACTAAAACTCCTGGTTGGGCAATAAGGCAAGAAAAATACATAAAATGTATAAATTAAAAAAATGAACAAAACTATCTCTAATCACAGAAAACATGATTGCTTACATAGAATCAGCAGAGAAACTTGAAATACTTAAGGAAAAAGATCTAAAAAAAAAAAAGAAAAGAAAAAGATCTAATAAAACACGTCCAAAATTTGCATGCTGAAACCATAAAAGTATTGTGAAAGAAACAGAATACTTACAATAAATGGAAAGATATGTCATGTTCATTAACCGAAACTCAATATTGTCAGTTTTCTCCAATTTGATCTGTAGAATCAATGCAATTCCAACCAAAATCCCAGCACATTTTTTTGTCGTACTCCTTAAGCTGATCTTCAAGTTTATAAGAAAATTCAAAGGAATTAAAACAGTGAAAGCAATTTTGAAAAAAAAGAGACCAAAATTAGAGGACTCATATTATGTGTTTTCAAAACTTACTAGGAAACCACATTAATCAAGCCAGCGGGGTATTAGTGAAATGAAAAACAAAGATCAGTGAAGAATCCAGAAATAAGCCAAAGAAATTCAATGGTGAGAGGATAATTTTCACAGCAAATGATGTGGGAACAGTTGGACATATGCATGTGCAACAAAATATACCTTTACCCATACATTAAACCATATACAAAAATTAACTGGAAAGTGGATCACAGACCTGTAAAACTTAACAGTTGAAAAATTCTGGAAGAAAACATAAGAGAAAACATTTTTTATGACCTTGGGTTAGATAAGATTTATTAGATAGGATGCAAAAAGTACAACCCATACATGGAAAAAATTGGTGAACTGGACTTCATCAAAATTAAAAACTTCTCATATTTGAGTGATGCTTGAAGAAAATGTAAATATAAGATGTAGACTAGGAGAAAATATTTTCAGAACACATGTCCAAAATGTATGAGGGTCCCTCACAATTCAGTAATAAGGAAACAAATAATACTTTCTCAAAGACAATACATGGATGACCAAAAAAGCACACAAAAGTGTACTCAACAACATTAGTAATTAGGGGAATGAAAATTTAAACAGCAATCAAATAACACCTACTAGAAAAGCCACTGTCAAGAATGCAGAACAATGGAACCCTCATACATTGCTGATGAGAATGCAAACTGTACGGCTACTTTGGAAAAGAGTTTGGCAGTTTCTTATAAAACAGAATATGCAATTACTGTTTGACTCATCAATCCTACTCCTAGATATTTACCCAAAAGAAATGAGAATATATGTCCACACACAAACAAATGCATAGATGTTTATACTGGCTTTATTCATAATTGCCAAAAACTCACAATTATTCAAATGCCCATCAGCTAGTGAATGAATAAACAAAATGTGGTGGTACGTCCATACAATGGAATATTACTTAGCAATAAAATAGAATGAACTATTGATACATGCAACAACATGAGTAAATATCAAATGCATTATGGTAAGTGAAAAAAGCTAGGCTCAAAATGCCACATGACAAAATGCATGATGACATTCTGGAAAAAGCAGACTTATCAGGACAAACAACTTAATGGTTGTTTGTGGACTGGAAATGTTGAAAGGGATTTGACAACAAAGGGGCATGAGGAAATTTTGGATTGAGGAAAAGTTTCTGTACCTTGATTGTGCTGGTGGATACTGAACTGTATGAGTTTGTCAAAATTATTTGCACCCAAAAAAGGTGGATTTTACTGTACACGAATTACTCCTCAATAAACCCAACTTTTAAAAAATGGAGCAATGTCTTTAGTGACGAAGTAAAGCAGTTTTTTCATTAGACCCAAGAAGACATAGATCTAACCTCATACTTCCCATTTGACCTCACCCCTTGATAGAAAACAGAAATGGTGAAATTGATATTTGCTGAATGGAAAAGAAAACATGAGGTTATTTTAAGTGTAGAAAATTAAGTATAAGTTTCAAATAATGAATTAAGGATGCATTGTGATAACTGAATTATGGGTTATGACAAGGGAACGAACAAAGGATACTTGAGAAGAGTATGAAAACTTTCTCTTATTCAGTATAAGTAAAGTTTACTTCCCAGATGAGGTTACCATGGATCGTAACTTGAGAATTTAAATTCACAGAACTAGCCTTTTAAAACTTTTATTTGATTTTAAATCAACATCTTTTTGCTATTTTTCCTTTTGGCTAGAAAACTGGAATGTAGATTTCATAAGAAAGCTACCTTTTAAACAACACACTCTAATTCATTTATGACCGAACTACAGTGCCACTTTCAGAGGCCTTTTTTTATTACTAAAGACAAAAGTAAAAGGCTTAGGCAATTTTCATATGTAATTCATGAAGGGGGCAATTAAACCATATTTTAACTTACAGATATTAATATTTTTTAAAATTGAGAATTTTAAATTGTTAAAACTTCTATAATTTTATAAACATTTTAATTTAAAAATATTCCAGTCATTTAAACTTTATAAAGTTAAAGACAAATGGATAATATAAGAATATAGAAAGAAATGTCACAGACAATATTTTTAAAAGAACTTTTGGATTTAGATTTGGACAGTGCTCTGCAGTTTTCTCTAGATTCCTAATCAGTTTCATATAAATTCAAAATATTTCATCTTAAAGGGTATATAATAAGAGATTATAAACAATTATGTTAATACATTTGAAATTTTCAATTCAAATTCCTTGAGTAACATGATTTTTAAAATCTGGAACAAGAAAAATAAGAAATCCAAATAGTTCTATACCTAAAAAAAGAAATGTAATTCATAATTTGAAAACTTTCCATAGGTTTCACTCCAGTAATTTTGGAATAGCTTGTATTAAGTAAACCTTCCTATAGAAAACAATGAGGGGGAAAAAAAAACTACTTGAAGGCACTGAATAGTGACCAAAAGCAGGCAAAAACTGGAGAGGAATTATCTTTTTGAGACAGCAATTTTTTCCAGACGAGATTTGCCTTTATATACTTTCTATCTGAGGGTGCTTTTCAGTCTATACAATATAGGGCAACAGGAATCTGATAAAAGAACACCAGACTTACCACTTTGAAGAATCATCAAATGGAATTCAGGGCTACGATAGCAGATAGAGAGTGAGAGGGGACATCTCAGAAAGGTGGAAGCCAAAAAGAAGCCCCAAATGTGAATGTAACCTCTACCCAAAGCCTTGGATGACCCATGAACTATGCATGTGTGGGACAGTCTCCAAGAAGCCCAGTGAAAAGCACTAGTGGAAGTTTGAAAGAACGTAGTAGAGACTGGCAACCACCCATCATAAGGGAGAGAGTTTGGGGTTTGAGTCCAGCCAAGGTAATCCCCTGATTAAAAATGTCTAGGACAAAACATTGCCAAAGGCAAGGGAAGCAAGGGCAAAAGTGAACTATTGGGACTTCATCAAGATCAAAAACTTTTGCACAGAAAAGGAAACAGTCAACAAAACCAAAAGACAACTGACAGAATGGGAGAAGATATTTGCAAATGACATATCAGATAAAGGGCTGGTATCCAAAATCTATAAAGAATTTATCAAACTCAACACCCAAAGAACAAGAATCCAATCAAGAAATGGGAGAAGACACGAACAGACGTTTCTGTGCAGAAGACATCCAAATGGCCAACGGACACATGAAAGTTGCTCAACATCACTTGGCATCGGCATCAGGGAAATACAAATCAAAACCACAGTGAGATACCACCTCACACCAGTCAGAATGGCTAAAATTAACAAGTCAGGAAAAGACGGATTTGGCAAGGATGCGGAGAAAGGGAACCCTCCTACACTGTTGGTGGGAATGCAAGCCGGTGCTGCCACTCTAAAACAGTACAGAGGTTCCTCAAAAGGTTGAAAATAGAGCTACCCTACGACCCAGCAATCGCACTACTGGGTATTTACCCTAAAGAAAAAATGTAGTGATCCAAAGGGGCACGTGCACCCAAATATTTATAGCAGCAATGTCCTCAATAACCAAACTATGGAAAGAACTGAGATGTCCATCAACAGATGAATGGATAAAGAAGATGTGGTATATATATACAATGGGATATTATGCAGCCATCAAAAAAAAGAAATATTGCCATTTGCAATGATGTGGAGCTAGAGGGTATTATGCTAAGCAAAATAAGTCAATCAGAGAAAGACAATTATCATATGATGTCATTAATATGAGGAATTTGAGAAATAAGACAGAAGATCATAGGGGAAGGGAGGGGAAAATGAAACAAGATGAAACCGGAGAGGGAGAAAAACCGTAAGAGACTATTTTTTTTACTTAATTTAAATTTTTTTTTTTATTTGAGAGGAAGAGTGAGGGAGAAAGAGAGCATAAGAAGGGAGAAGGTCAGAAGGAGAAGTAGACTCCCTGGTGAGCAGGGAGCTCAATGTGGGACTCCATCCCGGGACTCCAGGATCATGACCTGAACTGAAGGTAGTCACTTAACCAACTTAGCCACCCAGGGGCCCAAGCATAAGAGACTCTTAATCTCAGGAAACAAACTGAGGGCTGCTGGGCCGGATGGGGTGGGGGGAGAGGGATAGGGTGGCTGAGTGATGAACATTGGGGAGGGTATGTGCTATGAGTGCTGTGAATTGTGTTAAGACTGATGAATCCTGACCTGTACCCTTGAAACAAATAACACATTATATGTTAATTTTAAAAATTTAAAAAACAAAAATGTTTAGTTTACAATGAAAGGCTATTAGATGGGGGACCTGGGTGACTCAGTTATTAAGCATCTGCCTTTGGCTCAAGTCATGGTCCCTGGATCATGGGATCGAGCCCCGCATTAGGCTCCTTGTTCAACGGGGAGCCTGCTTCTCTTTCTCCCTCTGCTGCTCCCCCTGCTTGTGCGCTCTCTCTCTCTCTCTGTCAAATAAATAAAATCTTAAAAAAAGAAAGAAAAAATGTTATTAGACACACAAAAAATAGGAAACGGTAATCAAGAGAAATAGTTGTCAGTAGAAACTTACTCTGAAATGACCTGGATGTTGGCATTCACAAGGACTTTAAAATAGCTATGTAAAGATTTTCAAAGACTTAAAGGGAGCATGATCATAATTAATAAACAAATATGGGATTTCAGAAGAGAAATAGTAATTTTTAAAAGGTACCAAAGGAAATTCTGGAGCTGAAAATAAACACATCAGAAATAAACATAACTGGCTGGGATGAGGAGCTGATATGAAAAGACAAAAGAAAGTGTTAATAAACTTGAAAAAACAGAGCAATAGAAATTACTCAATCTAAAGAACAGAGAAAAATGGGGGGGAAGTATAATTGGAGCTTCAGTAACATGCAAAACAATGTCAAATTGTTTAACTTAAGGGTAATTGGAGTCTCAGGAGGAAAAGAAAAATAAAATGGGGCAGAAAAATATTCAAAAAAATAATAACGGAAAATGTCCTGAATTTTGTGAATAAACAGACCCAAGAAGCTCACTAAAATGCCAGTCTGAGTTAAAAACAAGGAGAATCACACCAAGTCTTATCATAATTCAATTATTGGAAACCAAACATAAAGATAAAATTTAGAAGCAACCAGAGGAAAGTGAAACATTGTATACAAGAACGACAATTCAAATGATGGCTGGCAGCTCTTCAGAAACAGTGGTGGCTCAGTCGGTTGGGCGTCTGCCTTTGGCTCAGGTCATGATTCCAGGGTGGTGGGATGAGCCTCACACCTGGCTTCCCACTCAGCAAGGGAATCTGCTTCTCCTTCTCCCTCTGCCCCTCCCCCCTGCTCTCTCTCTCTCTCTCAAATAAATAAATAAAATCTTTTNATAAATAAAATCTTAAAAAAAAAAAAAAACCTTCTGGCCGAAGGGAAGGGAAATGACACAGATGAAACTTGGACAAATAGGAAGGAATGAAGACCACCAAAAATGGTAAATATGTAGGTAAATAGAAACATATTTTTTTCCTTTTGATTTCTTTAAAGACATGACTATTACATACAAAACTATAAAATTGTATTATGTAGTTTATAACATAAATAAATGTTATATATATACAAAATGGTACAAAAGTTGCCACTATAAATAAAAATACACTGTTGCAAAGTTCTTAGGTTTTACATGAAGTGATATAAGATTAGCTTCAAAGTCTGTGATAAATTAAAAAGGAATACAGTAATTCCTAGAGCAATCAATAAAATCAATTCAGAGTGGTATGGCTAAAAAGTCAACAGAGGGGGCGCCTGGGTGGCTCAGTGGGTTAAGCCTCTGCCTTCTGGCTCAGGTCATGATCTCAGGGTCCGGAGATAGAGCCCCGCATCATACTCTTTGCTCAGCAGGAAGCCTGCTTCCTCCTCTCTCTCTGCCAGCCTCTCTGCCTACTTATAATCTCTCTCTGTCAAATAAATAAATAAAATCTTTAAAAAAAGTCAACAGAGGAATTATAAAGGAATGCTAACAATATTGGATTAATCCCCATCCCTTAAAAATGCAGTAAAGGAAGAGATGAGTGACAAAGCAGACAAGACAAAGAAAACAATGGCAAATTAAGAGACCTAAATCCTACCCTATTGTTAACGAGAAAAAATATAAGTGAGCTAAACACTTCATTTAAAGGCATAGATTGTCAGAACTCTATAGAAAGGCATGTCTACAAGAGATTCATTTTAAACAGAAAAGCACAGATTCAAAGGAAAAAGGAAAAAGATATTTGTT
The DNA here is from genome assembly GCA_002007465.1 of Ailurus styani. Taxonomy (NCBI): domain Eukaryota; kingdom Metazoa; phylum Chordata; class Mammalia; order Carnivora; family Ailuridae; genus Ailurus; species Ailurus styani. Next base: position 127,822 of record LNAC01000916.1, read on the forward strand.
CAAGCACCAAGCCTAAGAAAGCCAGATTGGCTATATTAATATCAGCATAATTTAAAACAAGCCTCAAGGAATGTCATCAGAGATAAAAGTAATATTTCATAATGATAAAAATGTTAATTATTGAAGAAGAAACATAATAATCATAAATGTGTGTGCACCTAACCAGAGAGTGCTTCAAAATTCTTTTTTTTTTCAAAATTCTTGAAGCAAAACTGTGCAAAACAAAAGAAAGAACTGAGAAAGTCCACAATCATAGTTCAAGATTTTAACACTCCTTTCCGAGTAATTGATAGAACGAACAAGACAAAAGATTAGCAGAGGTAGAGATTTGAGAAACATTATCAACCACCTTGACCTAACTGATATTTATAAAACACTACATGCAACTACACAACACACACAACTACAAATAGATTGTTCAAAAGAATAGACCATTAAACAAGCCTCAGCAGATCTCTGAAAAACTAAAATCACACAGATTATGTTCTCTAAGAAAAGAGTGTTAAATTAGAAATGTCTAGAAAAGCCCAAATATCCCGAAATTAAAGAGAATCCTTGTAAATATCCCAAAGTCAAAGAAGTGATCACAAGAGGGACTAAAATTATTTTTATTTGAATGATAATGAAAATACAACATCTCAAAATTAGATGTAGCTGAACTTAGCACAATGTAGAAGGAAACTTACAGCATTAAATGCTTATGTTAGAAAAGAAGAAAAGTGGGGCGCCTGGGTGGCTCAGTGGGTTAAAGCCTCTGCCTTTGGCTCAGGTCATGGTCTCAGGGTCCTGGGATCGAGGCCCGCATCGGGCTCTCTGCTCAGCGGGGAGCCTGCTTCCTCCTCTCTCTCTGCCTGCCTCTCTGCCTACTTAAAATCTCTCTCTCTCTCTGTCAAATAAATAAATAAAATCTTTTAAAAAAATAAAATAAATAAAAAATTAAAAAAAAAGAAAAGAAAAAAAGTTTAAATTCAATGATCTATTTTTCTACCCTAAAAAGGTAGAAAAACATGAGTACATTAAACTTGAAGTAAGTAGAAATGAAGAAGAAAATGAGAGGTGAAATCACAAAATACAAAACAAAAAAATAGAGAAATTTAACAAAGATCAAATGTGGTTCTTGGGAGCAAATAATAAAATGTATAAACGCCTGACACCACTGGTGGAAAAAAAAAGTAAACACAACTTAACAAATCTCAGAAATGAAAGAAAGGATATCACTACAGATCCCACAGTCGTCCAAACATAATAAGGGAGTATTATGAACAACTGGATAAAATGCACAAATTCCTTAAAAAGCGTAATTTACCAGTCTTAGCACTAAATAAAATAGTAAATCCAAGTAGCTCTATATCTATTAAAGAAATTGAAGTTTTTAGTTAAAAAAAAAAACTTCCCAAGAGAAAGACTCCGGGCCCAGATTGTTTCACTGGGGATTTCTAGGAAACAATTAAGGAAGAAATTGGCAGGATCACTTCCCAACTTATTTTTATGAGAGCAACATAACCCTTATTGCTAAAACCTGACAAAGATAGGCAATTCAAGTCCATATTGATATAAACAAAAAATGAATAAAATTTGAATTTACTTTGTTAACATAATAAAGGATAGGGATGATATCCTATATATTCAGTAGATATAGAAAAAACATTTGGTAATATTTAGAACCCATTCATGATAAGTAAAACAAAGCAAAACAAAAACAAAAACAAAACCCAAAACAAAAACCCCCAAAAATCAACAAACATATCTCCTTGAATACCAGGAACAGAAAGGAACAGGAATGTCCTTAACNGTATTTAGAACCCATTCATGATAAGTAAAACAAAGCAAAAAAAACCCAAAACAAAAACAAAACCCAAAACAAAAACCCCAAAAAATCAACAAACATATCTCCTTGAATACCAGGAACAGAAAGGAACAGGAATGTCCTTAACCTGATGAAGTACATCTATCGAAAATTTATAACAATATCATACCAAATAGTGAAATATTATATTTCCCCAAGAGTGGAAATAAGACAAAGAACCCTACTCTCATCATTTCTGATTATCATNGAAAATTTATAACAATATCATACCAAATAGTGAAATATATTTCCCCAAGAGTGGAAATAAGACAAAGAACCCTACTCTCATCATTTCTGATTATCATATTATTAGAGTTCTAATGTTGCAATGGTGCAATAAGGAAAGGAAAGGAAATAAAACATGTAAGCATTGGGAAGAAAGAAGTAAATTTATTATTTGCAGGGAACATAATTGTGTATCTAGAAAATTCAAAGAAATTTATAGGTAAACTTTTAGAGTTAAGAAGTTAAGTCAGGAAACTTACTTGATTCAAAGTCAATAAACAAAAATTAAGTGTGCATATAGCAGCAATGAATAAATAGAAAATGAAATTTAAAGAAAATACATTAGAATAAAAGAACATCAACTACCTAGGAATAAGTATAATTAAAATGTGCATTACATTACATTAAAAACTACGAAACAGTGATTGAGAGAAATTAAGGAAGAGCAAAAACAAACAGATTTACATTTAAGAAGACTCAATATTGTAAAGATGTCAGTTCTCCCCCAAATTCATCTAAGATTCAATGCAATGTCAACTGAAATTCCAACAGATTTTCTTGCTAGCGGTAGACATATTTGACAGAGAATTTTATATGGAAATGTAGAGGGACAGGACTAGCTAAGAGAATCTAAGAAAAGTTGGAACACTTATTCTACCATATGTAAGAATTGTTATAAATATATGGTACTTAATTCATTGTGTTGGTGGCATAGCCATAAACAAATAGAACAATAGAACAGAATAAGGAGCTGGGAGTCAGACCCACACATATATGGACACCCACTGGCAGAGCAGAGAGAAAACAAGGCCTATTTTAATCAATGTTACAGTCATTTGGATATCCATATGAAAAAAAAAAATACCCGAATATGACCCTTATCTCACACATCATTTAAAAAACCAATTCCAGGTGGTTTTTAAAAAAGATATCATTTATTTATTTATTTGACATAAAGAAAGCATAAGCAGGGGGAGCAGGAGAGGGAGAAGCAGACTCTCCACTGAGCAAGGAGTCTGACCTGGGGCTCCATCCCAGCACCCTGGGATTGTGACCCAAATGCTTAACCGACTGAGCCACCCAGGTGCCCCCAATTACAGATGATTCTAAATCTCAATGTGAAATATGAAACAATAAAGCTTCTACAAAATAATAGAAGAATATTTTCATGATCCTACAATAGGCAAGGATTTCTTAAGCAAGACACAAAAACTCTATCCATAAAGGAAAATGCTAAAAGATTGCTAACTTCTGTTTATCAAAAGACACCATGAAGAGAATGAAAAGGAGACCCATAGTGTAGGAGAAGAATTTGCAATACACATATCATAAACATTCCCTACAGCCTAATAAGGAAAAGTCAAAAAACCTAGTAGAAACTGGACATTATTTTCTTGCCAAAAGAGGATGTCTGCTTGGTCAATGGACATAGGAGAAAGGACTTGACCTCATTTGTTATCAGGAAAGTGCAGATGAAAACCATAATGGAATACAAAATACACCAACAACATGGCCACATATAAGGGACTGGTAATACCAAGTGTTGGCGAGCTTGCAGAGTACAGGGACGATACGCATGTTGCTACTGGGAGTGTAAACTGAACAACCATGAGGTATCCTCAGGTTGAATATACGCACGTCCTAGAGCCCAGCAGGCCCACTGCTAGACACACACTGCAAACAAAGGCACACAAGGGTTCACGAAAAGCCACATACTCGAATGTGCCCAGCAGCACTCATTAAAATAGCCAAACCAGGAAACAATTTCAATGTCCCCCAAAGAACAAGGGAACAGAAAAATGAATTGGAGTATATCTGTGTAACAGGAAAAATACAGCAATGACCATGAAGAAACTACTGGCCCATACAAGAGCATGGATGATTTTTTAAAAAAGATTTTTAAAAATGCATTTATTCAAGAGAAAGAGACAGAGAGAGAGCATGAGTTGGGTATGGGGAGGGGGAGAAAGAGAGAGAGAAGCAGACTCACTGTGGAGCCGGGAGCCCCACATGGGGCTCGATCCCAGGACCCCGGGATCATGATCTGAGCCAAAGGCAGATGCTTAACCAACTGAGCCCCCTAGGTGCCCCAGCATGGATGATTATTAAGACACAAGGTGGAGCAAAAGAAGCCGGACACCAAAGAATACATACTTTATAGCAAATGCAAAAAGCGTTAAAACCGATCTATGACATTAGAAGTAGGTTGATGGGCTGGTTACTCTTCCAAGTGATGGGTCCGTGTGTGATTTGGGTGGCGGTTGCGTGGGTAACATTTTGCTACACGGGCATTTTTCTGTATATCTGTTTTACATCTCCAAAGGGTATATTTTTAAAAATTAGGTTATGGAGAGAGGGTGGAAAGGCAGGAAAGAAGAGGGAGTGAGGCACATTGCCTGTGTTGATACATTCTTTGGTATCCAGTTGCTAAGGGACTAGAGAAATTTAGGAAAGAGAAAGGTCACGGACAACCAGGTTGGTCAGAAAGTGTTTTCTTGAGCTTGGTGGCAATTGACTGAGGTGATGAGTAATGATGGAATTTGGGCAGGAAGGGAGGAGGGGCAAGGCATTCAGGAAGAAGGGGAGGCTGAGTAAGGGTGAGGGGAGCATACTCTGTTGACCACCAGGGGTTCCTCCTGGTCATTGTATCGAGCGTGAGAACACTTCTCAGGGTATCTTCTCACCTTTCGGCAGCACATTACAGTTTACAAAGCTCTTTCTCCCACTTTTATTTGATTATCCCAATAATTCCATTTCTTGCAGAAAAAGACCCAGGTTCAGGAAGATTAAGTCACTTGCCCAGAGCCACTTAACAGCTGGGGGTGGGGGGTTATTTTCCTGGTTTGAGGAACTGGTCTGGATCTAATCCTGGGTCCATCCAATCTAAGATGCTAATGATCACAAAAGTCTGAAGGAATGTGTCAGGAGATGGCCAATCGATGAATGCAGGGTGTGACCTACCGGCACAGAAATGTTTCGGAGATAGATTTGTCGATGCGGTATTTTCTTCTACTGAGAGCAGCTCTGTGTCTCCCAAGTTGGACCACATACTAAAACACCTCTCACCCTTAAATTTAAAAATCTCATGAAAAAACCCTTACTGGAATTCCCTGGAAGATTCTAAGAGAAGGACAACTTGCATTCAGCCTCCTACCCCATTTTGGGCTTGCAGGCTTCCGTGGCCAAGAGCTGTGGTCTTTCCTGAGACTGTGGAAAGCTGCCTTGTCACGCCAGGCTGCAAAAGCCACCCCAAGTCCTGCTCCCCACCCTCGTCTCTAAAAGGAAAGTGAAAGGAAAGTGAAGATCACCTGCAGTGAAGGGAGGAGAAGAAAATGCTGGACAGAGGAAGCCGTAATCACTGCTTTGGCCCAATTTTCAGACCCGTGGAATCTGAAGCTAATAAGTGACAATCCCCTACCGCCCTTTTCCCTGCGTCGACTAGTCTGTTCTTCTCAGTCTCCCCACCAAGTTTTAGCTCTAATTTGTTCTTCTAGGGAACAGCTTTTATTCCTGGTGCAGTCGTGGGGAAAGTCTGATCATACAGCATTCATTTGGCAGGACAGTCACTAAAGAGAACACACTCATGCAAGGTGCAGTGATAAAGCAAGTGATGGAAAGTAGAAGTGAGTATGTTCAGTGTAGACAATATGCTTCTTTTGCCTTTTACACCCTGAGAGATTCCATCCCTTTTCTTCACTTTGCCTGTATACAGTAGTAACAGAATGATGGCTCTGTTTGTTTTTTGAGCTCATATTTTTTTCTGTTTAGAGGCAATATGTGATCCTTTTAGAAAATAAGTAACATAGACAAATGTAAAAAATGAGAAATTATTCATAATTCAACTATCTTAATACAAACATTCTAAGTCCTGGGGTGAACTTCCTGTCTTTTTAATATGTCTCTATGTAAACTTAGTATTGCCTAGCTACGTTTATGATATGTCTACAATTTTGTTTGTATTCAACATTCTTCTAAAACCTAGAGGTTTGCTTGAGACTAAGTTTGTTCAATAGGTTAGAGATTGGACATAACATGGGTTATGGGTCATTCCGTCATCAGTATGCCAAGCGAAATTCCTGAGATTCACTCTGATTAGAGCAGTTAAAGTCACATGCCCACAGAGTGGGGCCTAGAGTTCAGTTGAACTCTAACATGGGTTGGAGATTTTTAAAATAATGAGTCCATGGTCAAGTCAGGTAAGAATCCTCTTAGTTTAATACAATTAGTGTTGTTGGTGCTTTTTTGTTTCAACTACAGATTTCATGGAGTCTTTTATATGCTAACATCATGATGTCGTAAGAGAGGTGTTATGTAAGATGATATTTATGTCTTATTTGATTATGGAACAAATCCCTGTGTGTATGGCTTTATAACTTGAAAATGTTCACACCTGTGTTTATAGCAGCATGGGTTCCAACAGCCCAAATTTAGAAACAACCCAAATATCCATCAACACACGAATGGATAAACAGTGGAATATTATTTGGCCATAAAAGGAACAAAGTTCTGATGAGAGCTACAACATGGATGGAACTTGGAAAACATGTGAAGTGAAATGAGCCAGACACAGAAAGGCAAATATTGTATGGTTCTACTTTTACGAGTTACCTAGAATTGGCAAACTCAGAGAGACAAAGTATAAAAGAGGTCTCCAGGGCCTGGGGGCTGGGGATTGGGAATGGGGAATACTGTTGAATGGCTACAAAGCTTCTGTGTGGGATTATGAAAACATTTTGGAAATAGAGATGCACAACATTGTGAGTTTGCTTAAAATTGTATACTTTGAAATGATAAATTTTGGGTTGTGTAGACTTGGCCATAATAAAAATAATTACTAAAAAAATTCCTGAAGAATTTGATACATGATTTGGGGGAAATTGGCAAACATTTTCCCCAGATACTATGAATTTATTGGTTGCATATGCCAATATATAACCAATTGCTTGTATTCCTTTGACACCAATTTTTCACATTCCTTTTTCCAGTTCTCTGTTTCTGTTGGAGGATCTTTGTGGTTTCAGGGAGCTGACTTCACTTCTCACTTCTGGGGCAGAATTCACACATGTTAGATAAGGGTCTAGCAAACTATAATCCATGGTTCAAATATAGCACTCAGCCTACCACACATACATCCCTGCCCTTCATTTACACATTATCTGTGTCTGCTTCTGTGCTATAATATCAGAGTTGACAACTAGTTGTGACAGAGATCATGGCCCCAGGCTTACCATATTTACTATCTGGCCCTTTGCAGGAAAAAAAAATTGCCAAACTTGGGCTAGACTGAAATAATTAATATATTTTATCTCTTGGCCCAAGGATTGGTTCAAGTGTGGGCATGTGGCTTTAACTGGTCTAATGAGAGTGAATCTCATTTTGCTTGGCATGCTGGTAAGAGAAAGTCTCTCTCCCTCTGAATGGCAGTGGCTTGCAGATTTGAGGCTTTGAAATACCACAGCCAGTTTGGCCACCAGGGAAGCCATACTGAGGAATTAACTGCACATGAAGATGGGTGAGAGACAAATGAAAAGTAATGTGCATAGAGACCAGATGATACTGTGGACCTCTGGATCCAACCATGCCTGAAGCCCCTCATTACTTCTGAACTTTCCTGTTTCATGAGCCCATATATTCATTATTGTTTAAAGCAACTTGAATTTGGTGTTCTGAATTGCTACTAAAATCATTTCAACTAATATATGTTGCTATTACCTCCATAAACCTTATTCCTAATGGCTGCATAGTATTTTATTTTAATAACATATTTTATGTGACCATTGTCCTAATATTGGTACTTAGACTGTTTGAATTTGAGTGGTTATTATTAAGTCTGAAATAAGCCTGGTAATTAAAAACTATTTTTCTGAATTTCCAATTACTTTCTTCCAGTTAATTCCCAGAAGTGGAATTACTGGGTAAATAATATTCTTAAGGCTTTTTTTTAAAAGATTTTATTTATTTATTTGACAGAGAGAGATCACAAGTAGGCAGAGAGACAGGCAGAGAGAGAGAGGAGGAAGCAGGTTCCCTGCTGAGCAGAGAGCCGGATATGGGGCTTGATCATGACCTGAGCCGAAGGCAGAGGCTTAACCCACTGAGCCACCCAGGCACCCCTTAAGGCTTTTGATATGTATTTCCAATTTGCTTTTTAAAAATGTCACCAGNTCTCTGCTCAGCAGGGAGCCTGCTTCCTCCTCTCCCTGTCTCTCTGCCTGCCTCTCTGCCTACTTGTAATCTCTCTCTCTCTCTCTCTGTCTGTGTCAAATAAATAAATAAAATCTTTAAAAAAATAAAAAATAAAAAAATAAAAATGTCACCAGAAATGTACATCTTTATTGCCATTTTTAATCTTTGCTATTTTTGGGATGAGTCATATTTCATTGTTAAGTTTTATTTTCTTAAATTACAGTTGAGAGTAAACATAGGTATACCTTTATTAGCAACTTGCATTATCTGTTTGCAGAATATTTGTCCATGTCCCATCCTATCTACGGAGGACTTCGCATCATGTTGCTTTTTGAAAGAATAGCTACAGTTCTTCAGGTGGGCTGGAGAGGGAGCTCAATCAAAGGAGAGGCAATAGTATGTGGGAACGCAAAGGTGTGAAAAGCCAGGTGTATTGTGGGGACCTATTCATCGTTTAGCATATCAAGCCAAAGGTACCAGGGAGGGCAGAGAAGAAAGGAAGGGGAGTTGTGGGATATGACGAAGCTGGCAGCGGCAGCAGCCCCCAGACCCTGGAAAGCCATGTGGGACTTTGTTGGTTATATGTCAGATGTTAATAGACTTGTATGGGGAATAGTTTGCCTACTGTTTTCAACACATGGCAGCTCTGTATTCTCACAAGTCGTGGGTTGATTTCCACTGGTTTTTTTTTCTCAAGATTTTTATTTATTATTTATTTGACAGAGAGAGAGATCACAGGCATGCAGAGTGGTAGGCAGAGGGACAGAGAGAAGCAGACGCCCCACTGAGAAGAGAGCCCAATATGCGGGACTCGGTGCGGGACTCCATGTGGGGCTCCATGTGGGGCTCCATGCGGGGCTCCATGCGGGGCTCAGTCCCAAGACCCTGGGATCATGACCTGAGCCAAAGGCAGCGCTTAATCGACTGAACCACCCAGTGGCCCCTAAGTTCCAGTGTTCTTATCTCTCTTTTAATGTAGAGCCCTGTGTTAAATGCCTTTGGCTTTGGTAGCAACCAAGCCAGCATTTACATATTCTAACATTCAGGCTATTGATTAGCTTAAGTGGTCTCACTCGTCATGAGTTGAAATGTGTAAGATTTCCTTTTTAGCTACTGGAAGAGTGTGAATGTGGGGGTGGCTCAGGGCTCCCAAAACTCCGGCTGCCGCCTTCCCGGTGTTTCTGGAAGCCGAGCCACCTGCTGGCTTCCGCAGGCACTCTTGGAGGGTCTGGGACCTCACAGTCCAGCTCAGCACCTTTACAAGCCTGTCTTACGCGTTCAGGCTATTACAACAAAATGCCACAGACCGGGGAGCTATTGTACCGGTACCCTAATCTCCGCTCTTTTAATTTGCCAATAAAAAGGGAACCTAGGAACCCCATGCTCGACCCCAACAAAGGCAGAGTGCCAGGTTCTCTTCCCCACCCCACCCCACCCCCTGCCACCCACAAACTCACTGTGTGACCCTAGGCCCAGGGCTTGTGAGTAATGAACCTTGCTTTTTCAAGATTCCCTAGTGGTTGTTGGGGAGATGCACCTTACAGTCATAATGAAAACCACAAGGGCTGGTCCAGCCACAGCACTGGCTCCAGTCAGAACAATGGCGGTTGGGGTCCCCCACAAATATATGGAGCCCAGGTGAGTGCCCCCAGGCATCACCAGCCCATGGCTTCCCTGTGATAAGCCAAGACCCACAGGAAACACTTACAAACAACAGAAATTTGTTTCTCGCAGTTCCGGAGGCTGAAGGTACAAGACTGGGCACCAGCATGGCCAGGGTCTGGTGAGAGCCTTGTACCAGGTTCATAGCCTGTGCCTTCTTGCTGTGCGCTCACATGGTGGAAGGGGCTAGGGATCTCTGAGGGATCTCTATTATATAAGCATTAACCCCATTCACGAGGACTCTACCCTCAACACTCATCTTCCAAAGGCAGTCTCCTAACACTACCACCATTGAGAGTTAGAATTTGCGGGGGGGCGGGGGGGGGNCCCACATGGTGGAAGGGGCTAGGGATCTCTGAGGGATCTCTATTATAAAAGCATTAACCCCATTCACGAGGACTCTACCCTCAACACTTAAGCATCTTCCAAAGGCAGTCTCCTAACACTATCACCTTTGAGAGTTAGAATTTGCGGGGGGGCGGGGGGGGGTTGCACACAGATATTCAGACCATAACAAAACTCTAGGGTTAAGCTTTCCTTTCTAGGGGCCAGATTGGCTTTTTCTCCAATTGCTTTCTGATCTGGCCAGGGTCATGTCCAAAGTGTTCTGGGCAGGGACAGGGCAGCTATCCATCAATGATTTACACTACAACCTCAAAAAATATATGAGGCATAGAGACCCAATGGCTTCCAACTTGCTGCTTTTATGGCTAAGGATCCCAAGCACCAAGGTCTAGACCTGACCCTGCCACAAATGTGCTAATTAATCTTGGGAAAATTAGGAAACATCTCTGTCTCTAATATCTCCTGGGAGTGGCTTCGCTAAATGTCACTGTGGCTGAAGAGATGGGTGCTGGGTGAGGAAAATGGACACCTTGACAAATGTGTAGGACATTAACTCTTCCATGTCTTTCTCTTATTCCTTTAGGTAAGTGGTTTCCAGCCCTGGGCTGTACCCTCAAATAGGGGGAACTTAAAAAAAAAATCAAAGCCTGAGCCTCACCCCACAAGTTCTACTGTGTAGCCAGAGAAGAGAACCTCTGGTCCAGGTCATGGTCCTCCACCTGGCAACCATGAGGTCACTTGAAAACAGTGTCAGCTATGGTAGGAGGGCAGCAGGGGTCCACACAGATCACACTTATGTCGGCTTCCCTGTCCCCCCAGAAGCCCCAGCTCTCATCACTTGGTGACCAAAGTGGCCCTTACCATTAAAGGCTTTAATATGCACAGAAATCAGGTACTTCTAGGAGAGGTGGAGTCATAACAGAGGATCCCCCTCCAAGGAACGGTCACTGGCGTAACGCTTTATGGAGAACAGAGCTGAACAGAAGACAACTGTACCCACGACCAACAGATGGCGCTATTGGCCAATGCCCTGCCATTTAGGTCTCGGCCAACCATTTCTTCCGTGGCCCTTAACACAGTTGTAGCATTTGTGCATGATTTTGAGGTGTTTCACAAACACTTTTAACTTCACATACCTGAGAAGTGCAAAAGCAGCAAGAATGTTAAAATACTGCTGAAGAAAGGAGCACAGTTATGACAAAATGAAAGTAGAGATAATTTCCAAAAACAGGAAGTGGTAAAAAAATAAATGGAAGGTTGCACATCCATACGGTATTAATTTTTAGAGACTAGAAGCAATCCCAAAGGCCAGAGTGAATCACGAAGGCTGAGAAAAGTGTTGTGCCTATGCAACTGACCATAGTAAGCAAGAGATGCAGAGATGGATGAAGTGGAAAACTTTATAGTGCGCAGCTAGAGAATTACAGTACTTGGTGTGGCACTCATCATTGCCACCAGCCCCCCCACCCCTGGAGTGCTTTCTTTTCTTCCATTATCAGTCAGACAGCAAAAGCTAGTTTCAATTAGGCTGTTTTCAATTCTAGAGATGGCTTGGGGGTGTTTTTCTAGAACTTGGAATTAAGCATAGTAAGAAATGATGCCACTTGGACTTTTGGAGTGAGTCACGGCAGCTCTGTTATCTTCAAGTCGGTTTAGATCTGTGCTACCTCACAGCAGCAAGGCAGCCCTATCTCATCTCACCTTAACTGCCAGGAAGTTCTGTTCATCACCACACTGGCAGAAATGATTGAGGAAGTGGGTTAGATCAATGGATTTCACATTAGATCAAATGGGTTTTCGATCTCAGAAAAGATGCTTGATATAATGTATCAGCAAGAAGGAGAAACAGAATGCTGATACATTCTGGTGTCAGCAAGAATGATTTAAAGCTGTGAGAGTCTGACATGTTCTTACTTACTGGAAATGCACTGGGGAACTGCCAGCACAAACCCTCTCAGATATTTTGAATTTATAGTGTATCCGTCAGGATTCGATCAAAGAAGCAAAACAAGTAAGACATACCTATTAAGAGATTTATTGCAAGGAATCAGCTGATGTGATTGCAGGGGCTGGCTAGGCAAGCCCTAAGTCCATAGGGCAGGCTTGGGGGAGGGGGCAGGCTACTAAGCCAAAGCTGTTGTCCACAGGTGGAATTTCTTCTTCAGAGAAGCCTCAGCTCTTCATTTAACACCTTCCAACTGACTGGACCTGGTTGACCCAGATTATGTAAAATAATCTCCTTTACTGAAAGTCTATGGACTATAGACTTGAATTACACTTACAAAATACCTTCACTGCAACACCGAGATTAGTGTTTGATCGAATCACTGGGTATTGTAGTCTAGCCGAGTGGACACATCAAAAAGACTATCACAAATAATGTTTTGGAAACTGGTTGGTTTCTAAAGAATTTTTAGATTGAAAAAAAAAATATCCCACAGGCTCTAGGAAGGAGATGCTTTATGTAGAAAGTAGAGATGTCCTTGTGGGGAGGATCAATACCCAGTGTAGTTCAGGAGGGGCCTCTAACCTAGCTTGTGAAGTCCAGGAAGGCTTGCTGGAAGAGGAGGCACTTAAGCAGGGTGTAGACTTAAACTTTTCGGCATGTGGCATTTAGGGGTGGAGTGAGGGATGGCAGAAAAGTCGTCGCTGTGATGGTCCCGCCCCCTAGACTCTGCTGACCCTGCTCCGAGGTGCTGACATTCTCAGACACATCATAAAAGGCAAGTGAGTCGTGGCGGACTCACAGATCATTTCTACTTTACAGCGTTTCCACCCCTGTGACTCTCAATGTGGCTGTTAATGGTGTGTCGGTCCCCGGCCCCTCCCTCAAGTCTCCAATCCCCCAGGGAGGTACTGCCTCCGTCAGAAGCAAGTTTGCTGCCAAGGTTGCTGCACGCCTGTGGTCCAGGTGCTCGGAACATTTTCTGTTCCTTTACCCACATCTTTCCTCCCCTTCCCTCTTCCTTCAAGCCATCAGCCCTGGGCCCTGGTCATCTGTGCACTCATTAGCAGGTGAGCCTCTTCATTTTCAAAATGGATTAAGTAATGTCTTTCCTACCTCCCTTTCAAGAAAGTGAGGGTACAATGAGGCACTGTGTGTGGCCTTTAATACAGGCACTGCCTTGGGGCGCCTGGGTGGCTCAGTCAGTTGGGCGCTGCATTTGGTTCAGGTCATGATCCCAGGGTCCTGGGATCGAGTCCCGAGTTGGGCTCCCTGCTCAGCAGGGAGTCTTCTCCCTCTGCCTTCTCCCCCCTCTGTGCAGGCTCTCTCTCAAAGAAATCAGTAAAATCTTGAAAAAAAATATTGGCACTGCCAGATGAAAGTACAGACAAGGTATTGCCATTATATCGATCTATCTATCTGTCTATCTATCTATCTACCTACCTATCTAGCTATCCATTCACTCATAATACCTAAATTGTGTGTCCCTTAAGTATAGAGATCATCACTGAATTTATGATACCTAACAGAATTTCCTGGGCATAGTAATTGCTCGTTAACTGGTAAAGACAATGATAATGAAATCATGTTTGGGAGACAAATCATTGCAAACAGCCACTCTGCAGTGTTAGAATGTTCCCATTCCCTGCCTCTGGCTAATTGGTTAAGACGGAGCTCATGGAACATCTCTGCTAAGAAATCTTTGCCTCCCTATCCTCATGTCTGAGTTTAGTGCCTTTTCCCTTTCCTGCAGAATCATCTCTACCCTTTGGTCATGTCTCTTGCCATGGTGGGCTTTGTCTCTCAATGGGCAGGGGACTTCTCGGAGGTGAAGGATTGGGTTTTAAGGATCTTCGCCAGCATGAACCAGTTCCTGGCACAATGCAAGTATGCCATCAAAAATAAATTAATAGCATGACAGTCATCCCTCTTCGTTTTTGTTTCCACAATAGCCTCGTGCCAGAGAGACTGTTTGGAGAGGGAATAATGCTTAGACGTGTGCTTAGAAATTTCTTCTGTGCCCTTGTCAAGTGGGCTGAAAATAAAATGGAGTCGAGAAGATGGGCTGAGCTCCTGACCCAGTGTTCTCTCAGAGAAGACATGGTTCCCAGAGTTGTACCTCTTTGAAGTTTATCTTCATAGATTCTGTGACTTTCCTCAGCCTGTGTCCCTCACAGGTCTGGGCATGTAGGTGCTTAAGTGGTATCAAACAGTGACAGTGACAGCGACATGCACTGGACACCCAAGGAACTTCTAGAGGGTGCTGATGAAGGAAAGTTCATTCTCCTGGCTTTGTTGTTGTTGTTGTTTTAAAACCTCAAAATTTTTATGTGTGCCTGTACCATGCAGCCTCTTTAAGTGGAGTCAAAACGTCTGAATTCATTTTTGTATGTCTCAGATCTAACCCAGAGCAGGCACTCAATAAATATTTATTGATTTAAGTATCTGTCCAGCATGTACCCTCAAGGTTGGGGCAGGGTAGTGGTTTTATTGTCCCTACTTATTAATCCATCTCTAAACTCGGCCACTTCCTATTGCTCTGAGGTGCCTGGCAAGGGGAACCCCACCCACCAGGTCACCTTCTTGAGACGGCGAGTCAGGAAAAGGAAGACAAAAGAATTCTGAGCTGCACATTCCAGGGGGGACCTACACAGCAAGACGACTCATTTGTTTGTTTGTTTGTTTGTAACAGGCACGGAATTATGCATTCAAGCCTTAGCTGACACACCGCTGTCTTCGGGAATGTGGCCGCCATTGCCATGGGGGAAGGTCTGCGTTGGTTCAGCAGCCTCCAAATGCCCACTGGATTACAGGAAGAGTTCGTGGCGCTAAGTAATTTATGGGGTGTTAAGAAGTTCCTTAAGCCATTATTAAAAACATGCAAGCTCCTCCCTGGTCAGACCTCTAGTAAGTCAGACTTCTAACTAAGCAGAACTGATAGGCCGTCTTTTGATGTTTAATGAGTTCTGCAGCAGATGGGAGAGGTGATGGACGGGGCCGTGGTGGTGATTTACTGGTCATGAAACAGAATGATGAGAGCCCTGTCCTGAAAGAAAGAAAATGTAGCCGAAAGGACAGGTTTCCCCCTCGCCTTCCTCTCCCACCAATCCTTTCCCCTTTCCTTCTCGGTGCATGTGTTTTTGATTTCCTCACCCCCGTGCCTCTCCGTACTGGGCTCATTTCCATTCAGGCGCACAGAGAACACTGCAAACTAATTAGCCTTGGATGCTGCCACAGGAAGTCAGGCTGCCAAGTCCTCTTTCCCCACAATTCCTCAACTCTCTCAGCCAGTCTCGGGCCCACGGCCTTGCACTGGGCCTCTCCGTACAAGTTGCCAGTTCTAATTTTGCAATTTCCCTTCACCTTATCAAATATGCCCTGAGCCCGCCAGGGGACGAAGCGGGGACAGGTCTGGAGTTGGTCTTGTCCTCTGGACTCTTTCCTCTGGCCCCTTCTCTGCTCTCTCCCCACAATTAGGGAGTCTTGTTTGGATACAGTTTCAGTGCTGACTTGTTAATCTGACCTTAGTTAATGCTTTTAAAAGGAGAGTATTGCCCATGAGGCAAGACTCCAAAGAGTTCCCCTCTGGCATCGCCACCTCCTGGGGCCCAGTACCTCTGACTTTTCTCAAAGGTTAACCCATTTTCTCCAGAGCTGTAGGTGTCAACTCTTCTCCAAGCTGTCTGGATTGAGAGCCCTTGACACTTCCTGGAATAGGGTGTGAAAGGGGGTGGAGGGAGGAGAGGGGCTGAGGGATGGAGAGATTATGGGCTCTGGGACGCCAGCAGGGGAGTCTTGGTACCCAGGCTCCTGCTAAAGGGCATCCCCTTCCATGGAAACCTCGAATCAGACACGGAAACCTGGTAGCTCGCAGGCCAGATCTGAGCCACCGAAACAGAAAATTAGTTGTCAACATTTGGAAATCAGATTTCACATACAAATCCAAATTGTTTGCTTCCCAGGAAGAAATTAGATGTGGCAACACTGGGCCAGCATTCAGGCCTGCATGACCCCAGTTGGCTGGAGCTAGGCAGAGCCTGCTCCCTAGAGCTTGAGTGTGAACTCTTCAGGTCACTCCATCACCCACGCCTCTCCGTTATCTTAAGGATCTCACCTATCTGGCTTCTGCAAACATTTGAGTTGGCCATTCTTGCTCTAAATGGAGAAAGGGAAATTTATTTTTTATTTTTTTTAAAGATTATTTATTTATTTATTTGACAGAGAGAGAGAGAGAGAGATCACATGTAGGCAGAGAGAGAGGCGGAAGCAGGCTCGCTGCCGAGCAGGGAGTCCGACGAGGGGCTTGATCCCAGGACCCTGAGATCATGACCTGAGCCGAAGGCAGAGGCTTTAACCCACTGAGCCACCCAGGCGCTCCGAGAAAGGGAAATTTAATATTGACTCCCAAGAGACTCGACAGGGCTTTCTGCATGAATTTTCTTCTTTTTCACACTCATTTGATCACTTCAAAGTATCCACCACGTCACAATGATTGCCCACTGAGTCTTTTGGCTCCCTTCTCCATTATGACCATGAGCTCGTGGAGGGCAGGGCTCACGGCTGTCTTGGTCACTGTTATACTCCCAATGCCTTACACAGGCCTGGACGCTCGACACATTCTTCTTGCCAGATGACGATGATATTATTTCCCATTCAGCAAATTTACTGAATGCTCCCATGCATCGTGCTAGGTCAGTGTGAAGTATGATTCAAAGGTCATGAGACGTGTCTCTTAATGAGCTCCGAGAGGAGGAAATAGAGAAGTGGCAAATAAGATATGCATGGAAAGGAGAGAATTCAAGAGGGTAAAAATTGTGGTTTGATGGACCAAGTTCTAAGAGAGCTTCTCTGAGGAGAACACTCTTGTAGGTTTTTCTCAGTTGGGTAGGATTGGGGCATAGGGCTCACTTTTTCACCACACCCTTTGGTCTCACCTTTGCATTCCAGGGCTCATCTTCTGAACTCCCAGTTTTTATTTATCCAAACCTGCCAGTGACTGAAGTATATTCATTTCTAATGTTGCTTCATGGCTTTGCTGCTGTGTGGTAAGAGGCTAGCTGGTCTGGAAAACGCTGAGCTCCAGACCATTCTGTGGTGTGTCTAGATGAACAAAATGAGGCACATAATAAATACAGCGGTCAGCGGGAGGAGGCTTAGCAAAATTTTTGATAACGATCGATGGATAATGGAATAGCATGGACAGAAGGCTGAAACATGAAACGTGCAAAACGTGAAATGCAAAGAAGGAAAACAATCCTATCTTCATGAGCTGCAGTGATAGAAATGTTCGCTGTCACCCAACAGTGACTGCTTTTCTGGACCTATTGTCATTGACACGGCCCACCCAATCTTTGTGAATCGAGGAAATTATCTCTTGTGCTGTGCTCAGTACTCAGAATTCCCTTTCCAAGAAGCCCTTTTGATGTAACACCATTTGCCGTACTGATGGGAATAATTTCAGGGACCTTTGCCTGCATGACCTTGCTCCAGAGAGGTAGAGAAATTATGACTGTGAAGGGTCACAGGGAGGGGAGGGGAGCTGACCAGGGATATGTCATAAAACTGAAATATGGTGAAAAAAGAAAATCTACACCTAATGTGTTTTCTTTCATCAACACTGGCTAGCACTTGGCTTATTTTAACACTGAGATAGATTCATCAAATACATGCTTAAACTATGTTCAGATCATGGTGGGTATCATCAGAAAAACAACACTGAAGGGAAGGGATTAGCAACTTACTGTATAGACTTCATATAGAAATATTCATTCCAGTAGCCCTATAGAAAGATATTGGCAATAGTCATGATCTTTAAGACCTTGAACCTCTTGCATCTACCGTCTACAAAAAAAAAAAAAAAAAGATCTTGAACCTGTTGAAAACAATTCTGAAATTATATAAAATTTAATTATATAAAATTTATATATATATGGGTATAGATATAGACATACCTAAGTTATATATTTATCTATTATTAGATATTATAAATTATATATATCGTATGTATATATCTATCTCTCATAATATTAAAGACATGTTTACTATAAAGTAGAAACTTAAGTTCTGGGGGGTTTGAATCTTCACATTAGACATTTGGTCATCTACAAAAATACACATGCTGCCACTCACCCCTCCCATGTACATTACAGACATTACTAATCGATTGCAAAGCTTCTTCCTGTTATACTAATATTTGTCACAAAAAAGGGTTCTCAGCACTACATGCAGCTACCACTTCCAACCTACTGAAGTTAACATTCACGTTGAAACTCATTTGCCATCATCATTTGGATCTTCACAAAAACAGAATCTAGGTCTTCATAAAAGCAGAATATTTTTTGAAGACATGTTTTAGATAACGTAATATTCATCGAATGCTTCACAATTCATATGCATTACACAGTTTAATCCACTTAACATCCATGCAAATATGTTATGATTCCCATTTTACAGATAAGGACACTGAGATTTGACTCCTATGAATGATGATATTAAAGAAACATGGATACTTCACTGCTTCTTAGCTTCTGGTCTTAGAGCTGATAGAGACCTGATTACATAAGAAGGAGTTGGGATAGCTATACTGTACTAAGATTTACACAGCAGTATTTCTTAGATTTATCTAACCTTTTAATCTCTCTTCCCAATATCTCACTTCCCTTTTGTGAAACGCACACACACATTCTCTCTTTTGTCTTTTCATTTAACCATTATGTTTTTCCCTTTGCTTTTCTCCACAAAGCTGTATATCTCTCTAGAGTATAGCATGAGACCAGACTTTCCATTACCAATGCAGAAATAGAGCCCTTGCCCAGACCAGTTCAACCCTCATCCTGGTTAAATCTCCTCACATTGGCAATCTATATACAATAGAAGTCTGTGCCATTGAAATTTCTGGTGAGAAGGATCCAGACACAACTGTGTTGTGTGTGGGCAACTGGGCTGATTTGTCTTCTGGTTTTTAAAGAAGAATCTGTTTGAAATTAGCCAGAAGACTCATCTCCAATTCTAGGAGCAACTTGGCAGTTAGACATTTCCCAGCCACTCATGGCCCTTCCTCTATGCGTACGACAGAATGAGATAGGATTTGAGTAGCTCCAGATTCCATGAGATACCGCCTCAGACAAGTTGCTGAGAAGGGGACAAATTTGGCCCACATGTTACCCTGAAACACATCACTCTAAGAACTAACATGAGCCTTAGAGGCTATCTCTCTCCCTACCCTCTCTCTCTTTCTTTCTCTTTCTCTCTCATTCCTGTACAAATAATTTTGAAAAGGCATCAACCTTCAAAGGGACCAGTTTTTCCCCTGGTATCTGAGACGGGGTGCCGCCACAGCTTACCAGTACAGGTCTTCTAAGGCTTCAGTAGTATTCAACCCCCAGACTAATTAAAAATCCAGATGAATACAGTTGTCAAAGCATCATAATCCTGATACAAATACATGTCAAAAGCTACATACCTGGACTTTTTAATCAGGAGCTTAAATCGTGAAGTAGGCTGGATCTACGTGGATCAAGCCGAGCCATGACCCAATGATATTTGACCTGTATATAATCTATATAATTAAATCTATCATCTATTATATTAAATATAGTCTATATAATAGCTATATAATTAAAGTTTTCTCCGTTTTTGGTAGATCACTTGGGGGCTACATTTTTCCAGTAATGGTGAAAATTGGACTTGAGAATCGACTTGTCTGAAGCCCTCCTTCAAGTCCTAGGGATGGCCTTCTGAGGTGTACCCAACTCCTAACCTCATATGGTCATGGTGCAGAAATAACAATACCTCCTTTTAGGGAGTTGTGGATAATAAGATGTTTTTTGTGGGGTCTCCTTATTTCTAATGTAATCAGAGAATTATCACTCACCAGGCAGGAATTGTGCATTCCATACCTTCTTTCAGTCATTAATTCACTATTCACTTTAAATAAATGAACAATGCGAAAACATTTCCACAACATTATTAATTTAAAAACCATTATCGCTTCCTATAGACTTGTTTTTCTATGACAAATGGTAAGTTGAGCCTCATATTTGGACATTAGTCAGAATATCTGGGTTACATTTGACTAAATGTACTCAGACTAGGACCTTCCTGGGCAACAGGAGTAAACTCAAAGAGAATTGTTAATCTATTATTTAATAGAAAACAGAACCTAATAGTTTGTTATTTAATCGGAAAACATTCCATTATTGGACTTAGCCATTGTCGATAAATAAAGCAACTGCAGAGTATTGGTCTACACTTGATCTTAGCCAAAAGGCCGAGAAGCGATCAGAGTATTGGTCTAGAACAACTACTTCCTTTTTCTTGTTATCTGTTTATATTGCATATGGTGGTGTTCTAACTGTAACAATAACACCTTCTATTGCTGAGAAGCGAAACCCCACACAGCATATTGGATATCCCTGCCTCCAAATGTCCTAAGTTGTTTGCTCTAAGGCAAGTTCTTAAAATTAGATGGATAACATTTTAGTTCAATCTATTCTGTGTTTGAGCAGAAAACCATCTATGTATAGATGTTATCCTTCTTGTCATCATCACTGTCATTGTCCTCAAAAGTTCATCTTTAAGCTTCTGAAACCTAAACTATATATTCAGTATAGCTGGCTGCTGAAGATAACATGGATTATAAATAATTAATTGAGATAACTTGGCACTTTAAAGAGAAATTTGTTTTTTATCATGAAATAACAATTTATTCAGAGTGTACTTGGTGCCAGCAAATAGCTAGATGTTGGAATACAGAAATTAACAAGACAGACATAGTCATTCCCTTTGTGGAAATTATGTTCTTGTAGAAAGACAAGAAATCAAATAAATAACATAGTTATTTAATAAAGACAGATTAATAGCTGTCTGTGCTTTCAGTTCACTTGAATCAGAGTTTCAAAAAGACCGATCTTTGGACATTATGCTGCAGATATCCATCAGACAATGGCTGATGTTTACTCCTCTTGGAGCATTCACTCTTGATGTACCCTGCTATATTAGTGTCTTAAGCACTGAGTCCTAAACTCAGTAGGGAGGGAGAGAGGCAACAGAGTGCCTGGTGTTTCTTTCTGTTGGTCACCGCTGGATGCATCATGTGTTTTTAACAAATCACTTGTTTTCTCCAGGGTTCAGTTGTGCTGCTTATAAAACTTACTCCTTTACAAGAGTAAAGCAACTGGACACAACACGATTTCTGGAACTGCTGCAGTCATCATCCACTGCACGTAAAGAGGGAATAGGGCTGGAAACGGGTCTGACCCTAAGATGCCCCAAAGACTACACTCCTTTGGGATGACAGAGTCCCAGTGCACTGTCAGGAGGAGTGGACTGTGACTCAAACCAAGCCAGCTTTTGTAAATGAACTATTGGTCTTAATTTCCCCTAAAATGAGGGGAAATGGAAGTTATTAGAGTCTTTCATATTCCTTTTAGCAACATAAACTATTCTTTTGTAAACTTTACACAAAATCTATCATCTATCTATCATCTCTCTATTACCTATTTATGTATCAGTCACCTATCATCTATAAATCAAGTAGACACTGTCGAAGAGTTTAATGGAAGGTGGGGATGAGACAGTGGGTGAGGAGATGGGTCACCTCAGCCTATCTTAATTCACTCCCTGTAATGACTCCCAAAACACCTCTTTTAAACCCCTTGGACTCGATGATGCACAGTGTGAGAAGCAGTAAGTCCTTTCCTTGCTCATACCATGGGGGTTAGTATGGGCACCAAGAAGCAGAAATCCCCAAAATGCCAAATGGAATGGTATCCCCACCAACTCAAGTCAACTAGCTCCTAGTCAACAGAGCAAGACTGGGGAGAGCCATCAAGTCAGGGAGCATGGAAACCTGTTCTGGTGACAGGAACCTCCCCTCCCAGCCCCAACCCTGCACCCACTGTGTGCAAAACATCATGTCACACCACTAGGTGGAGCCCAGATCTTGCCAGAAGGAAGAGTGCTGAGCTTCTGGAAGGCTGTTCACACAGTGCCTGAGAACTAGGTTCCTTGGGAGGTTTAAAAGAAAAAAGGGCGGAGGGTTGCGGTGGGGGCATTGTTGGAGGTGATGTGTCTATATTGGTCTCTGCCTATAGAGAGAGCACTTGAATGGAATTGAGACATCCCTTCTCTGTTCCACCAAAACCCTTTGTGAAATTTAAAAGTAAAAGGCTTTAAGTATTTAGCCATTGATTCATCTCCATTACCACCAACAGAGTTCTTAGAAGTCCCTCAGATGCCCATTTAACAGAACATTATTCCACAGGAAGAATGTGTGAGGATGCAAGCAGCCTTGGAGGTCATCAAATCCAACCACCCCTAACCTTGGCTTATACACCTCAAGTGAGAGGGAGCTCATGAACACCTGACGTAGTACATTTCCTCATCTGCCACATATATTTATCATAAAATTCTTCTTTCTTATTAAGCCAAAATGTGCTCCCCTGTTTGTTTAGCTTCCACTGTTTCTGATTCTGGCCTCTAAAGGCAGTGAATGAGCTTAATTGCCTTCATGACAATCCTTCAAGTATTTGAGAAGAGCTACTATGTTTCCTGAGCATCTTCCAATTTTCCAAAGCAAAACCTCTTTCTTATTGCTTGTTTCTTGAAACAAACTGGAGTTTTTTTTATCGTGACATTAAAATCATCTTTTAGGAACTGATTGATATAACATAGCAAAGGATTTTGATCTTAGAGCAACAGCCATAGGAGTAGCAAACACAGCAGCACCTTATCCTAACAAGTAGTTTGAGGTGAACAGAATATAAGAGACATACATAGATGCTCCACGAAAGATCTAGGCAGAGTGTGGGAAATGGAGCTGGGAAACGTAGGCGAGACTAGGTTGGCAGAGGTCACACCCCTTCATCCATTTGTCACCTATCCATCTCTGATTTATTCAATCAATAAATATCTTTTTTTTAAAGATTTTATTTATTCACTTGACACAGAGAGAGAGATTTCAAATAGGCAGAGAGGCAGGCAGAGAGAGAGGAGGAAGCAGGCTCCCTGCCGAGCAGAGAGCCCGATGCGGGCCTCGATCCCAGGACCCTGAGATCATGACCTGAGCTGAAGGCAGAGGCTTTTACCCACTGAGCCACCCAGGCGCCCCAATCAATAAATATCTACTGAGCCATTGGCACTGTACTAAGCCCTGGGAAGAAAACAGTGCGCAAAACAGATATAGTCCTTGCCCTTACACAACAGGCACTCTAGGGGTCATTAAACAGACATTAATCAATAAAGTTGTATAAATGTAAGTGGCAACAAATGCAGGAAGGTAAGGTAACAGGCAGCCTGATCAGGTTGAGGAAGGGATGGTCAGGGAAGGCTTCCCTGGAGGAAAGACCAATCCAGCTGATATCTAAAGGAAAAAAAGTTAATGATTAGGCAAAGAGAAAGTGGGTGAGGTCGAGGGGAGGAGAGCATTGCCGACAGAGGGAACAGCATGTACAAAAATCCTAAGGTAGAAAATCTGAAAGAATGCTGAGACTCTTGGAAAACAGAGGTGAAGGTAAAGTGAGGAGAAATGGATCCGGGCAAGGGCAAGGTTAGGGGACCTTGACCAAATGAAGCTGTTTAATCTTTATCCTCACGTCAGCTAGAAGCCACAGAAGGAGTATTACCATAAGTTTTTTGTGGTAAGAGAACAGACTAGATAGATCTATGATCAGAAAGATACTGTGGTAGCACGTGTGGGAGGCTGGACTTGGTGCAAGGAGAGCGTGAGGGCGGGAGAATAACCAAGGAGAGCTGATGAGGGCTGAATCTAATGCCATGATAGTGATGAGTCCTGGCTGCAGAACCTACCAGAGAGGAAGCTAGATCAGCCACTATACCTCTCTCATTGCATGACTAAAGCCCTGAAGGGAAAAGAATTTAAATGACCTACTCAAAATCATATAGTTAGCTGGTAGCAGAGAGAATATGAGGGACCAAACTAAACAACAGTCTGTTAGTCACCCCACTTTTTTTTCTTGAAAAGATTAACTGGGACATGTCAGGAATGGAAATGTCTAATGATACGTTTCTCAGAAAGGAGATGTAGGTGCCGAAACCTAACTGTTCATTGAAACATGCGTTTCTTAAATAGGAACTGGGGTTCCCACAATTTTAAACCTTGAATAGGAGACCTGTGGATTTTAGGGGTGCTCTTCATCCATTTGGCTTATCATTCTCTCTATCCACTGTTGTGATTATAAAAATAGATATTAGATCCAGAAGGGGTCTGGGCCTACATTGAGTCTGGTAGTTTTCAATCCTGGGTCACAGCTCAGTGGGGGAGTGCACCCCGTTCAGAGATGGGCTGCCAAACATTCACTAACGCGTGGAAGCTACTTCTGCTTTACATGAATTGCTTTATGGCAATGCTGTCCGACAGAATACCAAATTGAACAGGTCATGAGGTCTGGTAGGAAGGGATCACTGGGACCGAGAGCTGAGTGTGACCTTTAGCAGAACACACAAGAATGTTCAAGACCAGGGCAGTAACTGGATCCATGAACAGCCACCCAGAACTAAAGGGGCTCATCTGTGTACATCCCTAATAAGACACTGTTACAGACACTGTGAAACACTCCTTCGTTAATTAAACAGTAATTAACTGTTTACAGTGATCCAAGAGGTAAATATTATTGTTACTTTCATTTTCCAGATGAGAAACCCACACTCAGATTGCATAGGTAATACCCAGAGTCACAGAGCTTGTGAAAGCTGCAAAGCCAAGTTCCCTGAGCATAAAGTGCTTGCCCCCTGCCTACTACACAGCCAGCTGCCTGTCCAAGTGTGTCATTCAGGACAGCAGGTGACCACCACTCTCAGTTCACGGGTAGGAAACACAGTGACCCCAGGGTGAGAAGAGGGTGAGAACGGCCCACGCTACAGGAAAGGAAGAAGCCAAGGGCATTGCCACCCCACGCCTCTCTGCCTGCCCTAGTCTCAGTTTTCCCATTGCCATCAGCCTCCCTGCTGTAACCCACTGTGGCCTGAGAAACCTTGGTCACTAACATTCTCCCTTACAAATGGGTGGGAAGGAGGAGCACTGGGGTGTGTGTGGGGGGGTGGTGGTGGGGCATTTCCTTCCTTCAGTAGATCCTGGGAACCCCGGGGGAGGGAAGGGGGCACCAGAGGACGTGCACACCAGTTATTCTCTCTGTAACCCGGAGCTGGCCTGATCCCTGCCACACCACCTTCAACCAGAGCTTTACCTTCTGCCTCTGTTTCATCAGGCTTTTGGCCATTTACTTCCTCCCATTTTATTTGGACTCCTTTTCTCCACTGAGGGAAAACCTACTCAGCATTCCGGACTCTGAAAGGTCACGGGCAGCTGTTTTTTGCCTTTGGTCTGACTGCCCTTGGGCAGCAACCTCCCCTTCCCTTCTGCCCCCACCTCCACCCAGGATTCCCTGAGCTCTGCTCGCCCTCCTCAGCCTTCACCCCCCTCCTGGCTCCTCCCGCCTCTTTCTCTCCTCCCCACCCAACCAAGTGTGCCAGACCTGTGCCCGCACCGTCAGGACAACAGAACCTTGGCCCCGTGTCGTATTCCTGCAGCCTCATAATCAGCACCACACTGAATGAGGCCAATAGTCCGTGTGCAAAACGATAAGATGACTGGCCTCTTCTAGCAGCCCTGTCCCCCACTGGGGTGCCCCTAGGCCCCCTCTTCTCTATTCTTCACACTGCCCCCTTCGTCAAAAACCTGCAGAGTAGAAAGAAAGCAGATACACAATGAGGATGTTTTCATTCATTCATTTCCATGAGAAACCATTTCAAGACCTACTCTTTGTCAGGCACCTGGGTAACAGGTGAGTGTGATTTTAATCTTGACCTTGGGCTAGCATTCCATTCCTGTCCTCTCAGAGGAAGGAACAATTGCTCAGACGTGGGTGAAAAGTCGCAACTGCTGGAGGTGGAGGGTTGATCAGGGAAGGACAAAGCAGTGTCCCCTGCGGTCACCGGGAGCCCAGGTGGTTTGGTACAGCGGCAAGGTCTGAGATACATTCTAGAAATGGCACTTCTTGGTGAGATAATATGGCTTCCGTTATCGCCTCTCCCAGGAGAGTTTTCTAGTCCAGAAAGAGTTAAGACTCAAGCTAAGTAGATGAAACTCTAGTATTAGAAGTCAAGGAATCACCGTAGAGTCAGGGGAGGGATTTGCGGAAGACAGACCGAGGCCCCGGGAGCCCTGGAAATCACACTAGGAGAATCCCCCAGAGCTTCCACACTGCCCCAGTCTGCCTGCTGCCTGCTGCCTGCTGCTTCTCCAACATTCACAGCAGAAAGAAAAAGCCAAGCCCCAAGCCCGGCTCCCACAGCAGCTCCCTCCCTCTTTTGCTGAAAGTCTTTGTAGAAACAGTGACTGAGAGGGATCAAAGCGTCCACTTCCTCCCCTTTGATGTGTGGTCGGAGTCGGGTTCTGATGTCAGATGCGTGTTGCGTTTCATTAGACCTGATATGAAGCTTTCTCCAGGTCACTGTGACCACTGCTTTAACCAAGTTCACGTCACTGGAAATAGAACTTCCCAGCCCCTTTCAGGCCTATTAGGAAAAGATACAGGTAAAGAAACTTGGATGTAAATCTCTCTCCTGGCTCCCTACTGCTTTGCCTGAAGGGGCCTCTCTCTCTCTCTCTCTCTCTCTCTCTCTCTCTCTCTCTCTCTCTCTCTCTCTCTTTCTCTCAGAGAGTCCTCTTTCCTGCCCAAACAGCCCCATTCTGCTTTCATTTGCCTTGCTTCTGTCAAATTTTGGAGTCTCAAGTGGGTCTGAGAAGGGGCAAGTTTGGATCTGAAATACATTGTTTTCAGCTGAGCAAGCCCTTCTTTTCTCTAAAAGGACTACAACCCCAGCTGATGGCAAGGTCCCGGGGGTATCCTTTGGCCCTGTTGGGTGAGCTCTAGGTAATGGCACCAGATTTGCTAGTGATACTGCAAGAAGCACAGTGCAAACTCCAGTTAGCCTCTCTCCAGAGAAATATTTACCCGTGAATTTTCTCCTGTTTATAGGACAAAAGGTTTAAGCTACAAAGCTGCGCTTAGGCTCCCAAGGAACATGTCCCTTAGAACATGCTGATTTCATGCTTCATTCAAAATTTGCTATGGGAAAGCGCTTTTAATAGAAAAACAGAGACTTTCATAAGTTAGGTCTACTCACTTCCCAGGCCAGATGAAGTCTCAGGCAAATGCCTGGATTTCCACCCCCTGAGACTGAACTCATCTTGTCTGCAAAATGGGGAAAGAGTCCTTAACAGCACTTGGTGGGTGTCACATTCCCCCATATACATCCTTGGGACATTGAAAAATATAAATAAGAGTGGTCATCCAGGAGGAAAGAAAGAACGAGAACTGTGCTGGACTTGCTTATAATTACTTTATGCTCTCATAAATCTTTTCATTTTCCATTACTGGAGAAAGGGATTACCCTCTTTCCAGGATTTAGGGCTTCTAAAAGTCTTCCCTCGCCCTGAGGGGGCCTGGGCCTCCTGGCCTCATCCCATGGACCCTTTTCTTGTCTCTGTGAATCCCAGGGCTGGGCCTTCCACCTTCCTCTGTAAACCGCTCAGGCCTGTGGCCCTCTCAAGTCTCGTCCCTGTCGCTGGAGAGCAGAGCAATATGCCCCTGCCTGGTCATTGCCCCTAAGAACAATTACAAGAGCCCTCTCCTCAGTGCTTTTCTCCCTGCTAGTTTTTGTTTGTTTGTTTGTTTGTTTTGGGGGTGCTTATTTGGTTTTTTTGGTTTTTTTAGAGATAGGGGCCAAGGGAAAAACCTAGTGTGGAGAATTTACCACAGTCCTTGTTTCTGGTGCTCTCAGCTGACATCTGAAGATAAGCTGGATGAGAGAGATGAGCTGGGCTGAACACCTGGCTCTGCCTCTCCTCCTTTGGGAACTCTCTTAACCATCCTGGGCCTGGTCTCCTCACCTACAAAACCTGCTCAAGGTACTGTGTGGGAATTAAGTGAACCAAGGCAGCCTTCACTTCCTTTCTGAAAATAACCACTCACTCCTCTATCTCCCTCTCCCCACTCACCCTCTAGTCTCCACAGAAGCCACAACAAACTGAAGACGGCACCCCCCATTTGGGCCTTGGCCCAGGCTTCCCTCTTGGGTCGTTTGCCCTTTCCCCACTTCCTTCCTATCCTATCTTCAAAACTCAGCTCTCTTTTCACTGGGAATTAGAAACGCCCCTTCTGTGATGCTGTAATGTTTCAAACATACATTATGATGTGATAAGCACCACAAGTTTATTTACCTCTTTCAACTAGAGTAAGAGCTCCTCAAGGCAGGGAGCAAGTCATTTGCGTCTTTCTTTCCTTATGTGGCACTTCTGTTAATAATAATAGCTACCTTGAATTTACTATGTGCTAGGCAATGTGCTACTCATTCATTCATTCTTTGCTCACCCACAAATGTTTATTGAGTACCTGTAGTAGTCCGTAAAGCCCATTTTAAATGCTTACCATATGTACGTGTCCACGCATTCCAAAAAGTTGAACCTTTGCCATTTGGAATACACAGGATATTCATGGCCATCTGCCCTCTGTACTAGTTAGTGGGCCTTCGTAAGTCGGTAAATGCCTTGGTTCTCAGCCTTGAATACTGAACAGGATTGATAAGAAAAGCATTTTCTCTCTAAACCATATTCTAATGAAAATTAAGAGTATCAAAAACAGCTTCTAGGGAGAAAGGAAGACTGACCACAAAAGAACAAGAATCTAATTGGTATCAGACTTTGCAATACGAAAAACAAGAAGCCAAAGGGTAATTAACATCTTCAAAAGCGGAAGGAAGGAAAGAACTTTGAACCTGAAATTGTATCATCTGCCGTGACCTGAGGAGGTTGTCATGAGAATATGATCACCTCTTCTGTGTCTCTTGAGGTTGGGTGAGAGAGAGCAGGAAAAGCAAAGCCCGAGTAGGTACTGCAGGAGAAACTATAAGGAAGAGTAAAGTCTTATTCCCCCAGACACAATTCCCAGGCTATATATGCGATCTCAGTTCCCTGTTCCTGTGGTGCCATCTGTGGCTCCAACTACGGCTGTCATGGTGGCAGCCATCCCATAATTAATGTGCTGCCTACAGTTCCACCTGTAAAGGACTTGACCACTCCCTCCTTCCTTCCTAAGGGCTGGAAGAGCAGTGGAACCCCTGCTCTTCCAGCCAATGAGAGAGTGGCCAGAAAATGTTTCTAATGACACTCACCAAGTTCGGTAGAAACCATAAAGTTGGCTCAAAGAAATCCGAAGTGGCCAGGCTCCAGATGTGTGTCATCTGGCTCCAGAATTTCAATTTCCACTTTCTTGTTCTTGGCTACACCCCGGTGATCAGATACAACAGCGACAGAAACGAGGGTAGTGGTGAAGGAAGAGGTGTTCCTGGAGGCTCTAATGATCTTCAGAACAGCAACCAGGACCTTACTTTCAGTTAATGCATATAGTGTTCCTACTGCATCAAATACTGTTTTGGTTATGAGTACTAAATCTCTAATTTAAGTAATAGATCATTGAGGTTGTTACTTTTACTTCTGGCAGACCATAAAGGGAAACCGTTGAACCAAGTGGTCTGGAGAGTAGAGCATACATCAAACACAGAGACCAAACCTAAGCATTAGTGAGGAATTAGAGGAGAGGCTTTGACCCAATGGACAAACTGCCGACTCTCAGCGGTACGGCACCGGGCCACATGCTGGGGAATGAGACAGACCTAGTTACTGCTCTTCCAGTACATTTGATAATTTCCAAAGATGGCTGCCACCTAGTCTGTTTTCCCCTTCCTATATGTGCATATGGCTCCTTTATGGATTGAGTGTTTATTTCTCCTCACCTTGACTTTATGACTGCTTAGACCAACAGAGTGCGGCAAAAAGTGATATCCTGGGGCTTTTGAGCTGATGCTCTAAGAAGACTTGCCGTTTCTACTTTCTTCCCCTTAGAATCTGTGCTGTGAGAAGTCTGAGTCATGTGGAGAGGCCACACGGGGGCACTCTAGTCAACAGCTCTAGCTGAGCTTCCGGCAGACTGCCTACATCAACTACAGCTATGTGAATAAGCTATCTTCGACATTCCAGCCTCATCCAGCACCCCCCCACCCATGCCTTAAACTCCAGTTGACACCACTGAGAGCAGAAGAATCACTCAGCTGAGACCAGGCATCCCGTAGAATTGTGATAGTGAATAAAACTGCTGTTGTTTTCAGTCACCGAGTTTGGGGGGGGGTTGTTGCACTGGAATAGGTAACTAAGACACATAACTCCTTGTTTAGCGGAGATGACAGGCATTGAATGGGAGATAATGGTAAGATATGATGAGTGTGCCAGGTGCTCTGAGGGTCTACAGCATGTTCCCAAGTTGGGAGCTTAGGATGAGCAAGAGCTAACTAATTGAAAAGGAGATAGATATGAATGTTCCAGATCAAGGCAAAGGTATGTGTGAAGGCGAGAAAAATTAAGACATCAACATAACCTTAGTACAGCCCTGATCTTGAAGTGTCAGGGGTATGATGAGGAGAGGACCAGTAGTATTTAGAATTTGGAAATTGCCGGAAGGGAGGCCTTCGAAGGATGGTAAGCTGGAAAGTAACATAAAAGGATTTGTGCTAAGTTTCATTTTTACTGTAGTGTAATGTGTGTGAGTACTAACAAATCCAGCCAATTTTTATTATACCAATTTTTTTTTTAAATAACTGGATATGAAAATGGAGACTCTTTTGGGGAGTGAAGCTCCCATCAAGCACTCTTGGCTGGTTTGGGGCAATGTGGTACTTTTGTTCTTGGCCGTGGTGGCTCTGGTCCCCAGGCTTGGCTGCCTTCGAGTTAGCTAATGGGTGGGACCGGACTGATGGTTTCCATATGAGCTGCCTCTGAAAGGCTCTTGGCATGGACTGGTACAACTCCATCTCCAGGGTTAGAAATTGTTGATCAGTCTATCCCAACAACCCACCAGAGACGCCTGCTGTCTTTCAGGAAATTCCACATTCCTGGGCCAAGCCCATTGTTTCAATGCCCCTGAACATCTCCATGTTGCTGCTCTCAACCCCAGCCAGAATGAAGAAATAGATACAGACCCAAAGAGACTGGAAAATTTGGGAAGGAAGCTATAAAATGAGATGCAGCTTGGGAAAATACAAATTGCTACATCTGGGAGAGAAAATAATAGATCACTAGCAATCTCTGTACCCTCACCCCCAGCAAATACATAAATGTATTCAAGTGTAGGAGCAGAAGCAGATTATGGTCAAGCTAATGAGACTCAAGCTTTAGTCCCTCGATTGTAAAGACACCTCCCAAGGCCTTAGGAGAGTCTTACAATGTGTTAGTTCTTTGTATATTTTTGTGAATTTGCGCAGGTAAGCTAATTTTGCATTCTCTTTCTTAAAGAGGAATCCCCAAATTGTATCGGCTGAATGCTACCCAAGACCTGAATCTGCCCCTGAGCAGGCTGAAATGTTCAGTAATGAATCAGCGACAATGTCGGTGGTCATTCTGCGAAACAACAACCTCTCTCTTTCCTAGCTCGTGGGACTCTGTTGGAATAGTCCCTTCAGGCCTTTTGCAATGAAGTGAGGCTCAAACCCTTTTGGGGCACACCTGCCAGTGAGGCTGTGGATAGATACTGGGTCTGGTGACTGTGAACAGAGTTATGGTATCACATGACTCTAAGACCGGTCTTCAATAAAGTCATGAAATTCAAGAAATATAATTTAACACCACCAGCCTTTCTGGTGCTGAGCCTCTCATGCAGTATTCTTCTCTCTCCCCTTCACCAAAACCTGCCTTTGGTTTGAGAGCCTGACGGCTTGTGTTCACGCTGAGGTAGATATGGCTGATAATTGACCAAAGGTGTTTTGGGATGGAGGTTTCCATCTTCAGGATACTGGGATTCATGCCTTGAAGCTAAAGAATTCTATTCTATCGGTAGGATCAATTTCAGAAACGGCTAGTATGGACCCATAGTATTTCTGAGAAACCCCTTAAAGTCATGGAGTGCCTGAGGGTTAGGCTGTCCCTCTGTGAGGGGTGAGGGGTGAGGGGCGAGGGGTAGGGGTGACTCCTGGGAGTCTGAGAAGTGCCACGTGAAACAGCAGGAAGAAAGCTTGAAATGGCTTTTTTGAAATCTCATATACAAGTCTGGTTACATTCCACCCAGAAAAAAAATGTTTCCAACTATTTGCTATTGAGTAAAATTGCCCCGTAGGAGGAAGCCGATGACCATCCTGGGGTCCCCTGTACCACCTCGTCATCTGCCCCGTGCCCCCAGGGGCCTGCGTACCCCAGTGAGAGAAACATGCTCTCACTCATTTAGCGTGGAGTTCGCAGGGGCGGGTTTGGCTCAGGAGTCCTCCTCCACAGCCTGGGACAGAAAGGAATCTCCAGTATCTGGAAGGGCTTCAAGCTTTTTACATTTCCAACTGCAGTCCTTCAGGGCTCTGCTTCTCAGCCAGCCCCCTAACGGCACACAGACGTTTGGCAGAAGCAGCCTCCCCCCCCACGCCCCCCGCCCCCCCAACCCGGCAGCAACAGGCTTTGCCCGAGGTGCCATGGAAACATGGGGAACGGTGTTTGTTGACAGCAGAGGGGCGCCGGGCTTGGCTGAGGTTGGATAGGCCCTCTCGGAGCCCTGTCAGGGGTGCCTTAGCCAGGGAAGCGGTTCCGATTGCCGAAGCCTGCGATCTGCCCCTTTAACAGGGATCACACCATGTGTCTCCCATCTGGCTATGAGTATCCTTCTTCTCTGTGCTTCTTTATCTGAAGTTTAATGATACCACATTTACCAAACAAGAATAGCTTCCCATCGACGAAGGCAGACACTAGACCACTGACCCTGAGCCAAAAGCTAACGTAAGGGGGATTGGTCTTTGACCCTTGCCTGCCTGCTTCCCTGTCCCCTCTGCTTTCTAGGTCCTTCGTCCACCACCAGAGGTCCCTCTCTTTCAGGACGCGGGCTCTGGTGACTCAGATGTACAGTCGGCCCCTCTAACCAATGTACCCCGAGAGGTCTGGGGTTGGGTGGCTCACTCCTCTCAGAAATATCCCAGAAGAAGTTTTCAGAAGGACAGCAGACATAACACTAACAAATAAATCCTTAGCGATGAACTCCGAAGCACCTATAGAGGAGTTTTGGGTTTTGCTTTGGTCCTTCCCCCTCTCCCTCCGACCATCACTCTCCCGAGGGAAAAGGCAAGTCCTACCAGGAACCCTGTCACTGGGCGTTTAGAACCACCCAAGAGAGTCCAAGCTCTCTGTGTTTCTCAGTTGAGCCAGGATTAATATTTGGAAAGACAGAGAGATGTATTTCCCATCGCAGAGGGGATCCCCAGGGCCAAGTTCTGTTTCTTCAAGATGCAGTAATTGCTACAATGATGTCTCTTCCTAGAGCTTGTAAAGATACCCATGAGTTTCCACAAGCTGCCTGCCCACCGCTTCCAGCCTAAGTTTTGGACAAGGATATCCCTAGCCCGGGAGGCCTGGGCCACAGAGCTTCTAGCAGCCTTAGTGACAAGGGCACTCAGCCCCTTAAGAAATGAGCCCCAGCCAGTAAGGTGCATGGAGACATGCATGGCGACCCCTGAACAGGGGTCTAGCCTTACCTGAGACATTTGTTAGTGAGAAAGCTCTTATGTCTGTTTCTGGACTTATTACTATTACTGGCCACCCAGCTTTTGAGGCCACTTTGTTCTTTGACTTCTTCCCTCTCCCTTTGACTTCTTAGTCTCTCTCTCTCTCTTTTTAGATTTTTTAATTTATTTATTTGACAGAGAGAGACACAGTGAGAGAGGGAACACAAGCAGGGGGAGTGGGAGAGGGAGAAGCAGGCTCTCCACTGAGCAGGGAGCAGGATGGATGCGGGGCTTGATCCAAGGGTCCTGGGATCATGACCTGAGCTGTAGGCAGATGCTTAACCACTGAACCACCCAGGCACCCCTTCCCGCTAGTCTCTTTAATTCAGCTCTTGTTCCCTCTACACACACACATGCCTTCACCACACCATCCTTCCTCCCATCCGAGTTGTGTCTCCAACTTCCTATTATATTTCCTAGATGCTCCCTTCGGGCACAGCTCAAGGAATGCTTTCCCATCTTGAGGGGGGTCCTATGCAACCCCCCCTCCCTAGGAGTCCCACCCCCCTGGCCCAGGAGTCCAACCCCCCTCCCTAGGTCAGAGGTGGAAAGCGGGGCCTCTGATAGTACTTCAAGTAATTGCAAGTGAATCCAAGTTATGGGGAAAGCGCCCACTGTGCTTTAAGATCAGTGAAATAATAGTGCCAAGGAGGAGAATGGAAGGAGGGTGACACCGAGAATACTTACCTCATTCTATTTTTGTCATCTTTAACTTTAAATTAGAGTGATCTGTGGCCCCACCATGCTGGCTGGCTAGTGTGACAGGCCAAGAATAAAGCAGTTAATTTCCAAGTAAGCTTGGCTTTAAATGCAGAGAGCCTCTCAGCACATCGGGGCCAGGCATGTTAAGGGGTCACTGCTCCCTGTAACAGCCCCTGGCAGGAAATCCACAAGGCCTGCGTTCTGGCTGCCTTCCCTTGCCCTGGACCCCACCCTGCTTGGGTGGGTCTCACTTGCGTGGCATATGTGGGAAGGCATCTCTCTGTTTCCCCTATTCTGGTTTGGGCTGAAACTGATTTATTCCAGAATCTGTTATGTATTTAGGATGTGTCATGCCCCGAGTACTGGGTTTCAGTGCTATTCGAGTAACTTGTACAATTAATTACACTTTATATACGGGCTATTAGGGCTTGAACTGGCATGACGCATATACATTGGGCAAGAATAACGTGCAGATGGCACGTAACAAACAAGCCAATAGCGAACACTTGTGCAGCATGCTGTGGCTTGCAAAGCATCATTGCTTTTGGTTCTCCCAGTAACCCCCTTGAGGCAGGTAGCAGAGCTTGCAAAGCTACTCCTCCCATTCGACAAATGATAAACCTGGGACTCAGAGAAGTTAAAAGTGGCACAGCCAGAATCTGAGATTCCATTCCACTTAAGAACTCACACGAGTTGAAAGAGACGTGACTTTGGCTCCTGGGAGTCTTCAGTTATTTTGTTTGAAATTCTCTGTCATTATCCTGCGCTGCCTTTTTATTTAACATTGTTACTGAGGTGTGATTGGCATGTAATACACAGCACATATTTAAAGTGTACAACTTGGTAAGTTTTGACGTGTATATATCCATGAAATCGGCACCATAATGAAGATAATGGGCATATTCACTGCCCCTCAAAAGTATCCTTGGACTTCCTTGTAACCCCTCCTTCTTGCTGTTCCCTGTTTTCCCAGGCAAACACCAATCTGCTCTCTATCACAATATTTCGGTCTGTATTTCTTAGAACTTTATGTAACTGGCCTCATATAGGATGTATCCTTTTTAAATTTGGCTTCTTTCATTCAGCATAAGATTCACTTATGTTGTAGCATGTAACAACAATTCATTCTTTTTTCCCCCTCAATATTCAATTCTTTGGATATACCACAGATTTTTTATCCATTTACCTGTTGACGAACATTTGGGTTGTTTTGGTTTGGGCGTATTACAAATGAAGCGCCTATGAACATACGTGTACAGCCCTTGTGTAGATGAATGTCTTAATTTCTTCTGAATCGGTACGTAGGAGTGGAATGTTTGTATCACATGGTAGGCATATGCTTCGCATTTGCAAAACTCCCAAATTGTCTTCCTAACAGGTTGGACCATGTTCCATCCCACCAGCAATAGGAGAGCTCCAGTTCTTCCCCAACCTTGCCAACAGTCTTTTTGTTTCTGCCAATCTAATAAGTATGTAGTAATATCTCATTGTGGTTTAAATTTGAATTTTCTTGATGACTAACAATGCTGAATATCATTTCACGTGCTTATATTCCATCTAAATATCTTCTTTGGCAATGCATCTGATAACATCTGTGGCCCATTTTTTAATTGTACTGTTCTTTTTCTTATTCTTAAATTTTGTGAGTTCTTTCTGAATACTCGATGCAAGTCATGTATCAGATGTGTGCTCTGCAAATATTTAGCCACAGTGTGTGGCTTATCTTTTCATTCTCTTAGCAACATCTTTTAAAATTTTGATTAAGTCCAATTTACCAATATGTTCTTCTATGGATGGTTCTTTTGGGATTTTATCTCAGAAATCTTTACCCAATCCAAAGTAACAAAGGTTTTCTCCTATGACTTCTAGAAATTTCATGGCTGGGGAGCCTGGGTGGCTCAGTGGTTAAGTGTCTGCCTTCGGCTCAGGTCATGATCCCAGGGTGCTGGGATTGAGCCCCATGTCGGGCTCCCTGCTTAGCAGGAAGCCTGCTTCTCCCTCTCCCACTCCCCCTGTTTGTGTTCCCTCTCTTGCTGTGTCTCTCTCTGTCAAATAAATAAATAAAATATTTATTTTATTTTTATAGCATTAGGATTTACATAGCATTTTTATATGCATTTTTATATAAATTTTTATAGCATTAAGATTTACATTTAAGCTTATGATCCATTTTGATTTAATTTTTGTATATGGTGAGAGATAAGGATCAACATCTACTTTTTGCATATGTATATCCAGTTAATCTACTGCGTAAAACTATTATTCACTACTTTCATTGAAATCAGTTGTCCACATGTGTATACTTCTGTTTCCAGACTCTATTCTATCTACTCCAGCAATCCATTTGTTTGTCTTTATGCCAATATCACATTGTCTTGGTTATGTGATGGCTAGTGTTATGTGCCAGTTTGGCTAGGCGTTAGTAGTACCCAGTTATATACTCAAACCCTAACCTAGGTGTTGCTGCAAAGGTACTTTTTTTTTTTTTTATGAAGGTATTTTGTAGAAGGAGTTAACAGTTGCAGTCAGCGGGCTTTAAGTAAAGGAGATCACTAAAAATAACATGGCTGGGTCTCATCCAATCACTTGAAAGGCCTGAAGATCCCAAACTGACATTTCCTGCAGTAGAAATTTCTGCCTCAAGACTCAACATTAAATCCCGGCTGAGTTGCCAAGTTGCCAGCCAGCCCTCCCATTTCATCCTTGCCCCCTATAATCATGTGATCCAGTTCATTAAAAAATTATATAAATTATAAAAATGATAAACTTATAAAGATTATAAATTACATAAACACATAAAATTAATCAGTCCTCTTCAATATATATACATTTGGCTATGTCTCCCTATTGTTTCTCTAGAGAACCTTGACTGGCACAATTACTGTAACTTTATAGTAAATCTTTAAATCAAATTATTTGAATCCTCCAGCTTCATTCTACCTTCTCAAAATCTCTTCATATAGTAAGGCAAAGAAAGGAAAGATGACATTCCACTGAACGTTCAGGAGGGATGTCCAAAAAGAAATGGTCCGAGTTGGACCATGAGTTTGGGAGGTTTTCTCTAAGTAAATATAGCAGGAAGGGTGTTATTCTATTACAAGAGAAGGAGATTGCCTGAGCAAGTCCTCAGAAGAATAACTTTTCCAGAACACTCTGGAAATTAGAGTCATCCAGTAGGGCTAGTAAGTAAAGGATATAAAAGAAAGGATAATATGTTTGAAAAACCAGTCCTGGGTGAGTAAGTTCCCGTTCACTTGCAAACGAAGAAGCCAGTTGAACCTGGCTTCTGGTCAAGAAAGAATTTGTGAATACAAATAGCTGAACAATTCAAGGGGTTATGGCTTCAGGCATAGGCTGGTTTCAGATCATTACCTGAATAACCTCTAGGTCTAAAACTGGTCTATAACTAGAAGAAAGCTTCTAATTTTCTCACTAGTTCCAGTAACAAAAATTATTCCAAGAATGAGTCCCATTAGACTTAACCAAGTTACAAGTCCACCTCAGAACCGAGAACTGTGTTTTAGGATCATGGACTTGACAGACCTGGGTCACGTGACCATCACGGAGCCGACAGGACGTAAGGTAGAGGTCAATGGGATTACCATATCCTTCTCCACTTCCTCTCTCCGTGACACTGAGGTTTTTACAACCCGGGTGTTCATTTTTTTCATTTCATCCTGGAGACCTATTGACTGCTGCTTTCCACACTGTTTCCTTCTCCTTCTAAGAAAAATGCCAAAACTACATCTTTCCCCTGAAGAGTCAGCATCACATGTGCTGCTTTCTCCAAGTGTATTGTCCCAGTTGTCAGTCAGTTCGCTCCAGGGTTCTGGTTTATGGTTGCCACCACTGCAATTCACAACAGCTTTCAATTTGGCTCCTTTGTGAACCTCATTAATATGCAGTTATCACCTCCCTCCAGATCATTAACAGACATTAACCAAAACCAAACCTAGTAACAAGTCTGAAGATTCTGTGGTAAGAACTCTCTCACAGGAAACTCAGGAACTTGACAGAAGAGGAATTTGGGTAGGAAACTGCAAAGGGCCTTCTTTCCCAAGTCAGAGTTTTCATCAACCCCAAAAGGAGACCAAAAGAGAGGAAAATGAAATAACCACAGTCTAAGAATGAGAAGAGAGAAAAAGATGCCCCAGCATATGTTTCTGAAAATTTAGGGTAGAAATCACAGCTGTGAAGAGCTGCAAGGTTCAGAGGTCTGAGGTTGCAAGCTATTTGTTAAAATGAGAACTCAATTAGCAAGGCTCGGTGGAGGAAGTTGAGGAAAGAATTCAGTTGTGGGCTGTTCTCCTTCAAGTTCTGAAACATCCCCTCTGTAGACTTAGAGGTGTGGAAGCTGCTTTTGTCTGGCTTGGTGGTTCCAGTTGAGCCCGGGTGCCGCTCAGAGTATGATATGCTTACCATTGCTGAATAATATCAGCTTCTTCTGTCAGCCCATAGATGGATTTATTCCAATGAATTGGGTGTTTCCTGCTCTATTTACTGTCTCAATCTTTTTTTTTTAAGATTTTATGTATTTATTTACTTGACAGAGAAGGGGAGGAGGGAGTGAGAGAGAGAGCACAAGCAGGGGGAACAGCAGGCAGAGGGAGAGGGAGAAGCAGACTCCCCACCTAACAGGGAGCCCGATGCAGGGCTCAGTCCTAGGACCCCAGGATCATGACCTGAGCCAAAGGTAGTCGCCTAACCAACTGAGCCACCCAGGTGCCCCTACTGTCTTGATCTTGACTGATCCTCATGACATTCAAATCTAACGAGTCATGTTCCTTATCCATCTCTTGTCTAGACCACTATAGCAACCTCTGAGCTGGCCTCTTTGCCTCCATCCTGTGACCCAGTCCCCATGAAGCCTCCAATCCCTGCTTTTTACTAACGTCAGAGGGAATCTCTCTAAAACCCAAGTAGATCACATCACCTTGTTTTTTTCGGAAAGCAATAAAGTGAAATACCAAGAGAAGGTATGTAGTAGGACAGACACTGTTCTCTGTGGCCTGCTTTGTGTATATGGAGGTAAGAAAGTCAAAACAAAACAAAACAAAACAACAACAACAACAACAAGGAGATTCAAAAATTCAGGCACTAGTGGGGTTGCAAAGTTAACTGCTTCTCTGTTCTTTTTTTTAAAGATTTTATTTATTTATTTGACTGAGAGAGAGAAATCACAAGTAGGCAGAGAGTCAGGCAGAGAGAGAGGAAGAAGCAGGCTCCCCACTGAGCAGGGAGCCTGACTCTGGGCTCGATCCCAGGACCCTGAGATCATGACCTGAGCGGAAGGCAGAGGATTTAACCCACTGAGCCACCCAGGTGACCCTGCTTCTCTGTTCTTAACGAGAAAGATAAGAATGAGAAATCCTGTGAGCAACAAAGGCTAATGAAATCTCAGCCTCTCGGGAAGGATCACATTGAGGGTATGTTCATAGCCCACAGTTGTTGAAACCTCTCAATAGAGTGAGGTGTCTTACTTACAGTGAAGATCCAAAGAAGGGTAGATGCCCAGTGAATCCTTTTAGTTGAATAAAGGTGCTCAAAGAAGGAAAATAAAGGTGTGGCATGTAGTTGAATTAAGTCCAGAAACAGATAAGCGGGTGAGAAAGCAAACATGGGGGGATGTGCTTAATGGCACGTGAATCTGACCAAAATCCAATACATGGGGAGTCTTGGTTTGGTGAGTTTTGAGAGAGTTGTACACCAAGGAATCATGCTGAGACAGGATGACTCTTAAGACCCGGGCCTCTGATCATCTACAGTAGGAAGTGGACTGGGAAAAATTCTTGGTCCCTTAAGACATCATATCCTCTAATGTCTATTTTGGATATAGTCAAAAAAGATAAAAGAAAAGGAGAAGCTTTGAGGGTCGATACAGCAGCGATGGAGAAAAATGGAGGGGGGAACACTTTCAACCTAAAGAGATTAGTCAGAGTCCTCTTCCACTCCAAGGAAGGGAGCCTCAAGAGCTTAACCCAGCAGGACTCATAACTTCTGCCTCCCAGTACCCCTACACATCTCTATTCTACCTCTTTCTGAATAGGAGTGTTTATTGTGGTTATCTGGGCCCCCCTATTCTATCATTGTGAATTGGGGGTGAGTGTGGGGAGCAGATCAGTTGTCTTTTTAGCTCATAGCTTTGGGATTAAAAGATGCCACTTCCAGACCTGATGTAGAAATTACAATAGAATATATCATGATGAAGGAACTTCTATGCTTCATTCAGAGATCATAGAATCTAAATTGAATGCCCAACTTGATTTGGTACTAGGGTGTCTCCCTGAAAAGGGGACGGGTATGTTCTTCACATAGTAAGAAGTCAGCACTAAATATTTAGAGATTTAAGGCAGACCATGCAGGTATTTCTACCATTGGGCAGTACTTAGTTCCCCTCTCTTTGGGGGGCACATGGAGGACTGCACTTCCCCAGACTCCTAAAGTTAGACGTGGCCGTATGATCAGCTCTGGACCATGGGTTGTGGGCAAAAGTGAGGTGGGCCAGGAGACTTAAATGGGAAGACCCCCTGACTCTGCTTATTACCAACTGAGGTGACTATGGATTTCGAGACACCTTACTCCACACAAAGGAAGAAGACTCCACCAACCTGTGTTCCTGAGTGGCTAGAATAAGCAGACGTTTTCTGCTAACTTGATTTGGACATGCAGTGTGAGTGAGAAATACACTTTTGTTTTATGCCACAGAAATTCTGGAACTTCTTGTTTGGCAGCATAACCTTTCTCATTCTGAAGGACACACTTAATCTTTCCCAAAGTCAGAAAAAAGAGCTAGGACCAGGATTCAAATTCATTTCTGGCTCAGAGGTCAACACCCAGGCACCACCTCCCTGTCAGCTGCAGGGGAATTACTAAAGACAATCCTTGACCTAGGGCTGATGAATAAAATATAGCACTAGATAGCTTCAAAAAAATTAAAACATGAAGATGTCGATATAACATGATTGGGATGGGGAGGGTTGAAAGGGAGATTATTTTCTTCCTGTAAAGAAGATGAAATTTACAGATACTTAAAGAAGATTCGCTTGGAATTACATGAGAATCAGCGATAGAAGTAAGCATTTGTTTATTATGTCCTGCACAGAAGGTCCTCCCGCAAACTCCCACAAACAAGTGGCAATGTATGTATAGTGAGGGGTATGTTGGGGTGGGCAGAGAGAAGTGGGAAGTAAGATACCAATAATGCTTTGATTAGGGAAATGAACCAAACTTAACATCTCTAGCTAATGTTTGAAATTGTCAAAAGGACTATAACAGTTGAACTTTGAGCTGGGAATTTTAGCTATCCTACAATAGTCAAGAAATAACATTTAGATGTTTGAAGAATTTGGATACTTTGATGTTTTCCTTGAAAAGTATTATATGTTTTGGTTCTTACTTTGTTTCCTTAAAGTTATCTGTTTTAATAAGGTCTGTTTTCCATCAGCATAACAGGGGAGGTTCATAATTATAAATCTCTGAAGGAGACTGAGCCTAAAGCTATAGTCTGTAACTCCAGGGTTTGGTAAATCCTGATGAGACCTATTATTACTTTACTGACATCTGGTGGCCAGGTAGCTTAATTGCAGGAATATTTTCTTGGCAAGGCAAATGAAATGTGTTGAAGATTTATATTCAAATCATGTAGTAATAGCTGTAAGTGTTTTTAAAATTTCCTTATTCCTATCTGTTACTTTACTTTCCATCTTTTTTTAGAGCGGAGGAGGCTCAGAGGGAGAAAGAATCCTAAGCAGTTTCCAGGCCCAGTTAAGAGCCCTACACCCGGCTCTATCTCATGACTGAGATCATGACCTGAGCTGAAACTAAGAGTCAGACGCTTAACCTACTGAGCCACCCACGCGCCGCTTTCTATCTTTTATATTATCTTTTTTCCCTCCATCTTTCTCTTTTTCCCTTTATCTTAGATACAGCATATGACTATAGTCAAATATGCATACCCTATATATACAGGATACCCAGCACATTTCTGAAGGAAAATCTCAGAGAAACCAGTGAGCCTGCCAGGGACCTAAAGCAAGGATTTCGGAGCTTCCCAAACTCACGTAGTAAGGAATCTATCTGACATTTACACAGGTCCCACTGTATGCCTGG
This sequence comes from Ailurus styani, assembly GCA_002007465.1. Classification (NCBI taxonomy): domain Eukaryota; kingdom Metazoa; phylum Chordata; class Mammalia; order Carnivora; family Ailuridae; genus Ailurus; species Ailurus styani. The sequence continues at coordinate 170,448 of LNAC01000916.1, forward strand.
CATCATATCATGTGCAGAGAATTCTGGGACAGAGACTATGGTAGTTGTCCTCAAGGACTTCATTATCTTATAGGAAAGAAAAGAAATCATTACAGTGTAGTAGGATAGAGCATCCCTGATGCTCAAACCCTAGTCATTTTTAATAACATTTTTACCACTTTCAGCTGAGCATGGAGCTCTTAGGAATAGCCTGCACATATGTTACACGGGGACCCTTCCTAGACTTGCCTCTTTCCTCTCATCTTTGGTACACCCAATACAGAGATTACAACTAATGCGTGTAAAGTGCTTATGTCAGTGCCTGGAATGAAGAAAGCACTTGAAATGCTAGTTAATGCCATTCTTCCCTATGTGTGTTCATTAGACTCTATGCCAGGTGCCATGCTGGAAGCCGGGGTCCTAAAATGAAAAGACAGTCCCCAACTTTAAGGAGTTGATGAGACTAGGGGAGGAACTAGATATGCAAATAAATAACTTCAGTGCACTATGGTCATTGTTAGATTGGCAGATTAGGAGTAAGAGAGGGAGAACTATTTAATCTGGGGGAAACTGTATAGCTCACCTTGGAACTGAACTGTCAAATATAAACCATATTTGGCCTGGATATCAAGAAGAAGAAGAGCATTTTATGTAGAAAGCACAGCAGGAGCCAAAACATGAGGTGGAAGAGTGCATGACCCATTCAGGAAGCTACAATAATTCAGGAGGAGAGAGAAGTTGGGGCCAGGTTAGATAGGTAATGAGATCCACATTGGGAAAGGCCTTGAGGATACACCAAAGAAACTAGAATTTACATGGTAGACAAGGAGCGATTTAGACTGGTGGCCTGAGGGCTTCACAGCTAAGAGATGTTTGGTTTGATTTGCTCAGAATTTTAAAAAGCAGCCTACGTAAGCAGGTCACAGTGAAAACCGTGGATCTCATGTTGTTTTTCCAACAGTCCTGGTCATGAGTTTGTGTTCCTTTAGGTGTCTGTATTGTAAGCTCAGCTCAACCTGATAGATAGAAAACCACTGGAGAGTTCTGAACTGGGAACAGCATGATTATATTTGTGTCTCCCCAGCAGTAACATGGTACCTGGGATAAGAGAACTAAGAATTAGTGATAAAGAGAGAGGAAAAGAGGAATTAATAATAGAGACAAGTAAGAGACTGTTCAAATAGTCCTGATGTGAGGGCCTGAATGGGGGTAGCCACAGAAGGGATGCACATAAAATTGATTTAAGAATTAAAAGAATAGGCAGGACCTAGTAAGTGATTGTTTGTTTAGTTGGTTGATTGGTTGGGTTTTGGTAGTGGTGATGGGCAGGGAACAAGAAGCAGGAGTCAAGAATGACTCGCAGCGTTTTAGCTTGGGCAGTTAAGTGTGGGGTGCCACTCCTAGAGAGAGGTCCAACAGGATGTGAGGCCAGCTTATGGGCCAAGATCATGTGTCAGGTTTGAACAGGTAGAGTTTGAAGATTGTGGTGGATATTCTGGCAAGGATGATGACTGGGGTGGCTTACAGACCAGTGACAAATTATGGAACTGAAATTGGAATTGGAAAGGTTCTCAGGCACCAAGCCTACTCTCTTACAACTCACAGAGGAAGGTCCCTTGGCTTGGAGTCAGGATAAGAATTCACTAGCTCTCTCAAGGTTGTACAAAGAGTTATAAAATGAATGCTAGTGATAAAAACCACAATGGTAATACAGTATTTGTCTTTGGTAGAATTCCACATGTGAGGGCCTGGATTGTTTCACTTATTCCTATAATAACTTTGTATCATAGGTGTGCTTATTGTCCCCATTTCAAGGATGCGAAAACGGAGGTTTAGGAAAAGTTAAATAGCTGGCACAGGTCACATAGTCTTAAGGGGTGGAGCTAGAATTTAACTGTCTTCAGAGTTCCATGCTGGTGACCGCTTCAGTTTAAACAGGCAGCAAAATATGAGGGAAACCAGAGAGGTTGACTTTTTTGGATAAAATACCCATCTCTGCCCCCCTGTTCACAAACGTGCCTGAAATTTTAACTTTAGGAACTCTAAGGATCTAGACAGTTTGGGAGGGACTGTTTCTCAAATCTCACTATCCGGATCGAAAACCCTCTGAGAGTTAAAGACCTGGTCTGAATTTATAGAGCTTTTCAGCCTGATCGCTCTCCAGAATGACTTGGGAGAGGGAGATGTTTTTACAAACTACCTACATGCTAAATGGTCTGCGAAATCACATCCAACACACATACACACTATATATCTATATCTATCTATCTATCTATCTATCTATCTATCTATCTATCCATATGCATTTATTTTAGAGGGAGGGAGAAAGAGAGAGAGAGAAAGCACATGCATGTGGGGGCGGCTGGGGTTGGAACAGAGGGAGAGGAAAAGAGAAACTCAAGCAGATTCATCACTGAGTGCTGAGCACACAGTGCAATGCTGGGCTCCATCTCATGACCCTGAGATCATGACCTGAGCCGAAATCAAGAGTTAGATGCTCCAGTGCCTGGGTGGCTCAGTTGTTAAGCCTCTGCCTTGGCTCAGGTCATGATCTCAGGGTGCTGGGATCGAGTCCCACATCGGGCTTCTTCCTCGGCGGGGAGCCTGCTTCCTCCTCCCCCTCTGCCTGCCTCTCTGCCTACTTGTGATTTCTCTCTCTCTCTCTCAATCTGTGTCAAATAAATAAATTATCTTTAAAAAAAAAAAAGAGTTAGATGCTCAACAAACTGAGCCACCCAGGTGCCACACACTTTGTTTTGTTTTTTAAACAGTGATTCATATTTGCATCCACATTTGAGAACCACTGGTAATTCAGTGAGAGGCCAATTCTCAGTGAAATGCAAATCAAAAACTGGGGATGGGCTCCAACCATCTCTGTTTTCTCGAACCTTCCAGATGATTCTGGTGAGTACTTTCTGAAGTTAAGGAGTAGCCACAGAAGAGTAAAATATGTCAAGGGAGAGGACCCAGTGCCAGGCTGTGGAGGGGGAAGGGAAGATGCTGAAAGGGGAGTCCAGCCAGAAGACAAACTTCTCTTCTGTACCATTTGAAAATCTGATTTGTCATTCCTCATATGTGGGCTTGTCAGTTATATCAGTTATGCACCCAGGGTACCCCGAGACGCTGAATCTTCTCCCAGGAGGATAAGATGAAGTGGAGGGAAAGGCCTCCCTGAAGCTGCTACTTCAGGTGAGGTTCACAGCATGACCAGAAGGTGGCTCCACAGTCAACTATCCCTTCAGTTCTCTGGGAATCAGGCATCTAAGGATCCAGGAGACGCATGGTGAAGCAGAAAATGTAGAATGGGATTCAGGAGATCTGTGAGCTGGGATACTGTGTTAACCAGATCTTATTTGTTCATAGTTTTTCAGGGAAAGGATGCAGAGATCCCACTTGCTGGGAAAGTTACGTGAAGGGAGGATGCCTCCTTCTCATCCCCAGAGAGCTAAATGGAACCATATTGGGCCCTCCCCATGCCACTCAGGGAGATGTTTTTCAAGGGAGTGAAATGTTTTATTGAAGAAACTCCAAGGAGGGAGGAAAGAAGCCCAAGAGAGCGGCAGCCTGACAGGTCAGCAGATGGAAACAGCCTCTTTCATGCATGTGGCTAAAAGCTGGAAGTCAGTCCCTCTGAAGGCATAGCGGCAGTCCACAAGTCCGTGACGCCTTTCATCTGCCTCCTAGCGGCTTTGGACTGATGGGGGCTGAGACATTCACAGCAATCCTGTGAGAAGCAGACATGGGGTCCACTTGCAGAGTCCATTTCACTGAGAGAAATGGAATGGAGCCCCTGGAGTCTAAAAAAATGGGGCTTTCTCTTCGATTTTGCCACTTCTATAAAATGAGGAGAAAAGGGATCCCTTCTACTACGTGGTTATAAAGATTAAGAAAAATTATGTATGGGGATCTCTTGGCACATGCCTGGCGTACTCAACAAATGTGTCTTCTGTGTTTCTTTTCCCTGGAAGGGCTCAACAACTGCATGGTCAAAATATCATCAACTATTCATTTCATTCCTTAGCTCGGTTTCCTCAAGTGAGAAAACAAAAAGGAAATAAGGACACCCTCTTCTCCGGGGGTAGTAGGAAACCACAAATGTGAGTTCCCCATTCAATCCAAGGAATATTATTGGTTAACAATAACTGCACTTTGCATGAACTTCTCAAGTTCTGGTGTGGCCCCCACACAAGGACGTTAGTGAATAAGAGTTCAACATCTCTGTTTGTTTGACAGTTTACGGTCCACTGCAGTTATCATGGTCTGTATTTTCACAGGTCTTTTCTTACCCAATTAAATAGTCATCCACTGAAAATTTATTAAGCATTTTAAATAATGTTGTGAGATAATGAGGGACTCCCTAACTGAATCACCACCACTACTTTCAGAACCCATTTCAGAATATGACTTTCAGGCCTGTGGCCTCAGAGTCACCATGTTTTCTAAAATAAATCTGGATAAACACTCCGCAGAAACATATCTACTAAAATTTTTGCTAGATCCTCTTGATTACCAAATATAGTATAAACATCAGTCTTTATCCACATTTGCCACCCTGGACCTCCTCACAGGCCTATGTACTTCCTTGGCTTGAGTGATGTCTTTGGCTCTTATCTCTTACCTCTTTTAATGTCACTTCTCAGCCTCTTCCTTGGGCTCCCTTCTTCCATCACCTGTCAGTTCTAGGAGGTTCTATCATTCATGACTCTCTGTTCACTCTCTGGTCTCTACCTTAATCGGTTCCATCCTTTCTCTCCTAGATTGACTCACCTCCCATATTCTGAGGCCTTATGCAGCGGAGCCGGTAACGCTCACCACAAGTAACACTGACTCCTCTGTATTTCCCAGCCATTACTATTGGGTGAGGCCATAAAGCCAAGTCTGGCAATGGAATGCAAGCAGATGGAGTGTATATCATTTCCAGCTAAGGGGATCAAAGACCCGCATATGATTGTGTAGTCTCTTCTCTTGCCCAGGTGACTGAGCAAGACTCATGTTCTAGGTGCCGAAGTCACAGGATGTTACAACGTGTCTGGGTTAATGTGGATGATGATGTGGAAGCTCCGAACCACTGAACAGCACATATTTAACATGTAGTATGAGTGAGAAATAAACTTTGGTTTTTGACTGAACATTTGGGGATTGTTTGTTATAGCAATATGACCTGTCCTATCCTGACTTCCAACTCTGGCATCTAAACTAATGTTGACATACAGTAGTCAGTAAATCTAACTAACTAAATGGCTATCCATAGCCCTGACTGCTTCCCAGAGCTTTGTGTTTATTTTTTCCAATCTGTTGCTGGACAAACCCAGCTCTCAGAATTGCTCCTCTTCAGGCCTCCAAACCTCTGTTAGTGACTCCCTCTCTCCAGCTATTAGTGAGGACCCAGGTGTCAGCAGAGATCTCCACCAGCGCTAGCCACTCCACCTCAATCTAGTCACTAAACACTTCGAGAAAAACACCTCCTAAATATCACTTCAGTCTCTTCATAGCTCTATTATGACTTCCCTAGTTACCGTGCTCACACTCTCTTGCCTGGAGTAGCATCCCGCCCCATCTCCCCATCACCTGCCCTGCCCCCGCCCCAGCAAGAGTATCTAAATCATAAGTGTAACTCTGCTTGAAGCCATGTTTGGCTTTCCTTCACCCGCAAAATAGAATCTGAGCTTCTTGGCTTGTCGGAGTGGTTTCCTGGCACACATGCCCTAGACCCACCTCGAACCTCTAGCCTTCCATCCTACTTCTCTCACATTGCCTTGTGCTTATAATCCTATCTACTTACCTGTGCCTCCACCCCCACTCTGTAGTTTTCTGCCTCCTTCCCCAACTCTGCGTCTGGCTGGATCCTCTGAATTCTCAAAGATTTGCTTCACTGTCACCTTTCCTCTGTGCTTCCACAGCATCTGGTTTACATTTTCCTCACAGTAATAGTGGCTCCATTGTAGTCCACAGATGGAAGACGGACATACTGTACCTATGACAAGGATAGGCCCAAAGATCTTCCTCTGACTCCCTGAGGACATGTTTCATTTGGAAATTATTTGTCTCTGGATCTCTGTCTAGTTGCCTTCCTCAGGTCTCAGAATAATTTACCAAAGGACTACTCAGTACGCAGACTTCTTTCTTTCCTTTTCTTTTTCTCCCTCCCTCCTTCTATCTCTTCCTTGTTCCTTCTGGCTCTGGGGTCAGAATGACTGGGTCCAAATCTAAGCTCTGCCACTTACTAGTTATGTGACCCTCGAAGGTCTTAACTTCTTTGAGTGTTATTTTCCTCATTCAGAAAATGAGAATAGTCATATTCCCCACAGAGGTATTCATCTCACTGGATTGATTTAAGAATGAAATATGTGTACATACAAAATACTTAGAACAATGTCTGTTACGAGGTAAGCACTCGAATAAGTGTTTGCTGATATTATTACTTTCTCTGACCTGCCCAATGAATAACTAAATAATAATCAACATTTAATAACAATTCCTAACCCTGGAGTCTAAGTTCAACTTTAACTTAGAGACTTAGCTTTAGCTTAACTCAAGAGTGGTATCTTGGATTTGGGCCCAACCCCTCCCCCCTTCACTTGCCCAAATCCCTCTGTCCAGGGCGCTGCAACCAACATTCCATACCAGAGTTTCAGCCATTTGACTTAAGACTTGTTCCCCCTTAAAGCGCAAATACCACATAAAGTCTTATCAATCATTTATAATGCCCGCATTGAAGTAGTCCCAGGCAACCCCAGCTGGAAATAATAATAACTCATATTTGTATGGCACTTTACAATTGACAAAGCACTCTCACGTACTCTTGTTCTTTTGATCCTCAGAACAGTGCCGTCTGTTGGGAGGAGCAGGCAGGACTGGGCTTGTCACCATTTCAGTGAGGAGAATACTGAGACCCACTGAGTTTAGGAGCCCAGGTGCCCACAGCTGACATGACACGGAGCCAGGGCTCATTTTGGAGTTTTGTGGTTTCTGGGTCCAAGTCTCTCTCTCTCTACGCTGGTGACGTCTCCTCTGAAACCCTCTTGAAGCAAACCAGGTCCTGGATGCCCTAAGTGCCTAATACAGAGAGTTGTGGAGGCTGGGGACTCTGTTTCTATGTCAACAAGCTTAGAGACCTGGGGGTGCGGGGGTGAAACAAAACTTTAGAGAGGATTTGTTCCAGGAACCCCTGACTGCAGCCAGATTCACAGAATTCACACCCAGCTCTGTCACTCATGGAGTCACTGAGAAAGGCATTCAACTTCTGCGTGCTTGAACTTCATCACTTATAAAACAGGGATAACGGTAGTCATCCAGAGATGTTCTGGGAAATCAAGCAGAAGTACTCATTTACAGCACTCAGTTATGGATGTTTGTCCTCATTGCTAACATGGTCAAGTCAGAGCTGGTAAGATTACAAGTTCATTGCCCTTTAAATATGAGTAGGAAGAAGATGAGGAAATCACCTGGACCCACCTCCACACTTTTTAGGCAAGGACACTAAGATGCAGGGAGCCATGGTAATTTTTTTTAAGACTTTATTTATTTATTTGACAGAGAGAGCCAAGACAGCAAGAGAGGGAATAAAAGCAGGAAGACTGGGAGAAGGAGAAGCAGGCTTCCAGCTGAGCAGGGAGCCGGACGTGGGGCTCAATCCCAGGACACCGGGATCATGACCTAAGCTGAAGGCAGTTGCTTAATGACTGAGCCACCCAGGCGCCCTGAGCCATAGTAATTTACACAGATTGGCAAAGCAGAGACTGGAACCCAGACCCCTGAATCCCTAACTGGGACCTTCCACCATTTACTGTAAGCTGTATCCTCTATGAGGTCTGTGGGAAGATATTTCAGTCTTTCAACAAATATTTAAGCCTAGCTCTGAAATAGCCACTGTGGAAGATTACAAACATTTATAATCTATTTGGATTGGCAAGTGTCAAGTAATAACAGCATTTAAATGAACGTTTAATTGGTAGAACAATTTGTATGAGGCCATCAGTGGAATGCATGAAGCATGTGGGAAAGGAAAGGGCTCCATTAATTAAATAATTTAGTGATTAACAGGCATTTTATTGAGCTCCTAATTTTGTCAGGCACTTTGCTAGGCATCAGAGATATGTAGTTTCTGCTCTTAAGGATCCCACTGTTTACAAGGAATGGTAAGTATGTAAATAAGTAATTTTGGCACACTCCTTCTAAGACAGCCACAAAAAAGATATTGACAAGATATTGACAAGAATAGGATCACCAGGGAGATTATTTCTAAGCCTGCCCTGGGAAGCAAAGGTCCAGGAATTAACATGGGTTTGCAAGTACAAATAGGAGTTTGCCAGTGCGGAGTAGAAGCCAGTTAAGGAAGAAGAAGACAAAGCCTTTACAAAGACCTGAACAAAGAGCATAGCTCCTTACATAGGGAACTGGAAGATTGTTATAAGTTTCGAGTTTGGGGCACAAGCTAGACTGTGTCAGGCAGAGTCAGGAGAAGCAGTGAGGCCAAATCACACAGCTCTGGACTACTAATCTTGGAGTTTGGATCCTATTGTGTAGAAAATGAGAAACTGGCTCAAATTTTGAGTGGAAAAATAACCAGGGAAGATTGGAATGTTTTTCTTTGTTCCTGTGGAATTTTCTGATATTTCGACAATGAACATGGATTACTCTGATCATCAGAGGAAACATGGTATTTTGAAAGAATGCAGGGGCCACTCCGGTCTCAGTGTGGTGAGGGGCATTCAGAATCAAGAATGGAAACACAAAGCCATGTTAGGAGGTTTTTGCAGCCCCTCAGATGCAAATTATCATTATTATATTTTTAAAAACTTTATTTATTTATATGAGAGAGAGAGTGCGAGCAAGAGAGCAGAAACAGAAGGAGCAGCAGAGGCAGAGGGAGAAACAGGCTCCCCGCTGAGCAGGGAGCCTAATGTGGAGCTCCATCCCAGGACCCCAGGATCATGGCCTGAGCTGAAGGCAGAGGCTTAACCCACTGAGCCACCCAGGTGCCCCTCAGATGCAAATTATTAGGAAATGGACCAAATTGGAGATGGAGAGAAGTGAAGTTACCTGAGAAAATACTAAAGGGAGAGATGGATGGGGAGGTGAGTGTAGATGTCAGGTCACCCATGAGAAAGAGGTCCAGCATGACTTCTGGTTTGAGATTCAAGAGAAGGGTCTACCAGCTGTCTTTTGAGATTTCTGTCTTTCAGTTAGACTGAGAATGCTCCTAGGACAAAGACTTCTGTGTTCTGGGGTCTCTTCTGGGCCCTGCTCTTCTCGGTGCTGACAGACTTGAAAGCTAGGGTTTTGGGTAGACTTGAATTACCAGATAAAATAAAGGACACTCAGCTAAATTTGAATTTCCCATAAACCACAGATAATTTTTTAGTATTAGTATGTCTAATGCGATATATGGGACATACTTATATTTTAAAATAATCATTGTTTATATGTAATTGAAATTTATCTGGGCATCCTGTATTTTTATTTGGTATATCTGGCAACCCTAGTTCTGGGGTGTGTGTGTGTGTGTGTGTGTGTGTGTGTGTGCAGTAGTTAGCAGGAACAGAGAGCTATAGGGAAGTAATGGGGATACAAGAGATTAAAATAACTATAAGGAGCCTTCACTCTCACAGAGGGAATGCACAAGAGACAAAAATTGGAGCATCACGCTAATGGCGATAGAGCAAGAGTGACATAAGAGCGTGACCCTCTTAAGGTCTTCTTAATGCCTTCATTCCATCTCTCAAAGCAACAACCCCATAAACTGGCTTCCTGTACAAATTGCTCATGGACAGAGAATGTGCTGACCTGGGGACAAGCCCTTTCTGATCCACATGAACAGGAAGTAGTTATTTAGTGCATGAGTTTTGTGTTTAGACAGTCTGGGTTCAAGTTCTAGCTGCATGGCCTTGGGCAAATCACTTACTCTTTTAATTTGTTTTCTTCATATGTAAAATGAAAAGAATAAAACCTACTCTAAGAATCCTTTTAGAATTAAATGGATGTCCATGCAATGCCTAGAACCTATTAATAAGGAAATATCATTATTTTCTCATCATAATAATAGTACCTCAACTTCAGAGACCACTTGAGTGTTTTCACATCCATTTTTTATTTTTTTTTATTTTTTTTTAAAGATTTTATTTATTTCACAGAGGGAGAGAGATCACAAGGAGGCAGAGAGGCAGGCAGAGAGAGAGAGAGGGGGAAGCAGGCTCCCCGCCGAGCAGGGAGCCCGATGCGGGCCTCGATCCCAGGACCCTGAGATCATGACCTGAGCCGAAAGCAGAGGCATTAACCCACTGAGCCACCCAGGCGCCCTCACATCCATTTTTTAAATCATATCTACACAATTGCTCTGGGACAGGTTGATCCTGTAATACAGGTTTTTTTTTTTAATTAAGCAGTCTTAATTTTTTTTTTTAATTAAGCAGCTGACTTTGGTTGGCCAAAGTCGAGGCGGGGTTCTTGGTTAGTACCTGAACCAGGCCCCCTAAGTTGATACGGTATTAGGACTAGAAGAGACATGGGATCATCCAGTGATTATCACAGCGTGTCTGGAAATGAGGGCCTATGTGACTGTCCCAGGCCTTGAGACTCTGCTGTCATTTAATGTCCTGGGCATGTGCTAAACCTGCCCCTTGATCTGCAATGAAAAAAACTGAGGCCCAGTGTGGTTAAGTGACAGGTTCTTGGTGGCTTTCATATGGGACATGATCAAAAACTATTTGCCGAGTGAGAGATGAAAAAGGGAAATTAAAGAGAGTTTGTTAAGGGAACTTTCTGCTTTCACTGCTCTTTGTGGTGAATGTGGTACTTGAACATGGTTGGCACGGCTGCCAGAGGGAAACGGCCACTGGCGTCCAGTCTGTGATGCACAGCTACCTACGTGGCTAAGAGCAGTTCCCTCATTAACCCCCAAGACTCAGGCTCTCCCTCTATGGTCTCCCATCTGGCACCCCGTGGAGCCTTGCACACAGATGGGCTGTGGACACAGAAGGAGCCTTCCAAATGCCTCTGAAGTAAGGCACTCGTCCCAAGCAGTCAGACTTCCCAGACCTGTGCCCTCGGCCCCTCGTGGTAAGTGTCAGCATGAGAAGCCGGGGCTCAGGTGCCTGAGCAGGCCGCCTGGCTGGATGGGAGGACCTACTTCCCCTACGGCACCCGGTACGCAGCTCACAGCTAGCTAGAAATGGTCTCCAAGTGCATCTAGTCCAAAACCAACATTCTATAGATGAGGAAATAAATATGCAACTATTGCGTTTTCACCATTTTACTACATGCATTCCCAGGCGGAGCCATTCGCACTTAGTGCCTCATTTAACTCCCACACCAACTCTGTGAGGTAGGTGTTTGCATTCCCACGGACACGCGAGGAAAGTGAAAGTACGGAGTACTAGCGATGTGGTAGCGTCCCAAAGAGGGAAGTGGCGAGGGGGGATATTGAATCAAGGTCCATCAGATGCCACCAGCAGGACCCCTCTGCTGCCTTCTGGAAGAAACGGAACGTGGGAAAGGGACTTCACCCAAGAGGGCCCCCTGCCTAGAGGGACTGGCACCCAAGGCCCCCGCTCCCTTGTCAGTGCGTTTTCTGGCGAGCCACACTCTGTCAGGCAAGGATGTCAAGACGTGGTGCGAAAACCCCCCGCCTCCCCCTCGTGCTACGGGAGGTCGTCCAGAAACGTCCTTCCGAGCTCTCATTCCTCCCGGAGAAGCTGCAGTGAGGATGGGATGTGAAGAATACCAACCTCCCCCCCGCCGCCCCCATTCCGGGCCGGAGCCCTGGCCTCCCCACCCGGCTCCAGAGCCACCCCGACACCAAAGCGGAGGGAAGCGCGTGCGGGAGGGGAGGGAGGAGGTGCCGGCCTGCCGGCCGCCCCTCGGAGCTGTGAACATTCGCCGCCGAGCCCCCGGCCGCGCCCCTGCAGGTGTCGGCGGCCCCGCGCGCCCCGCCCGCGCCCCGCCCCTCTCGCTGGCGGCTTTCATGTGGATCAAGGCCGGGAGGACGACAAGCCTCCTGACTGAGGGATACACGGAGACTTCGCTGGTGATTTATTGGCTTTCTGCACCTGCCTAGAACCACTAGGCCTATCTGAGGAGGGAAATATATGGGCTTTCCTGACTCCGAGTGGCAGCCGCCGGGCGAGCATGTGATCTCAAGCTGGGCAGGGAACGCAGAGCTGCGCACCGGCCCCGTGTGCTGTAAGCGGGCCCGGGTCATAAAAGTGTCAGCACGCGATATATCTCGTGCGGGGGATCCTCTCTGGGCTCTTGCCAGCGCCTTCTCTCTGGGGCTGGCAGCCGCCGGGGGAGGCTGTCCCAGCCGCCTAGCCCTGGCTTCATTTTTAGCGACGGACCCCGGGGGGTCGCTGTCCCGCCTGCACGGCACCCCTGGGCTGGGGCTGGGGGCCGCCACCGCGCACCCTGGCTCTTAGACCAGAGAGATGTCTCTGACGATCACATCTGGTGCTGGGGACTTTCAGGCTCAGACCTGCATGGGAATTCTGGAGCTGGACTCATTCGATGGGGGCATCTCAAGCAAAGTACTTAATGTCCCTCTACCTGTTCCCTCATCTGTGATAATATCTACGCTGAATAGGGTGAATATGATTCATTTAGGAGGTCAAGTGCCAACCCAGCTCTGAAGGATGATGTTAGTGGGAAGCAGCTAGGAAAGGAGCAGGAAGGACTGCCTGTCTGGGCCACAGAAAGTGAACAGGGAAGATGAGGTAAGGATTTTCCTGTTCTCTAATTGCTCCGACACCCAGTTGGACACAGTGTTATATCAGTGTACGTAACAGGCCTTCCTTTAAGGCAAGAAAAAGGCAAGAAAAAAAAATCTACCTTTTCTTATATCTAGAAGTAGACACACCCAGTCATCTGGAGGAGTTTTCCTCAGTAGACAAAAAAGTAACTTAAAGGCTTTTCTTGGTTCTGTGAGCATGGAAGCCTGTGGTGTTATGAGCTTAGAAGATAAGAGAACTTTCTGTTACTACAGTGAGGATGCAAATCTCTTAACCCTCTGGCTTACAAAGCACTGAAGTGAGGCATGTCCAATGGATAGATGATGTATCCAGGGGATACATTGGCAAATCCAATGTAATTGGAACATTACAGAATGTTCCAATGTGTAAGAAAAAAGAAGAGCACCAGAACCTTCTGAGAGAGAAGAAGCTAAAGCTGCCAGCTGGTGCTTCCGAGCACTTGAGAACAGGAAGACCTGAGAGGATGGACCGGGGTGCTCCCAACCAAGGTCTGTGGCCAGAAACGGACATGTGGGCCACAGAAATAAAATGAACTGAAGGAAAAGGGGAAGCCTGGGTCTGTAACACAAACTCGGTACAATAACCAGAAGAATTGTGGAAGAGGTCTGCTGACGATGTGACATGGTGTGGTGATGCCGGAAGCTTTTTCAGAACCACCCGCATGGCACAGGGGTTGTGTTTGGAGGGAAGACGGCTGAACCAAGAATGTGGACCTAAAATCTCTAGAAAGAGGACAGGAGTGTGCAGCAACATTCCACTAGCCTGACTCGAGTTAGCTTCACAAACGGCAATTCCGAGTTCAAGGGCATCATCAAGGGCAACAAGATGAACAGCAGTAGTCAAGGGATCAGACGCCAGGTCTTATACGTTTAAACTGTAGGTACTCAGTATTCTCACGAAATTCAGGGTGAGGATGGGGCAAAGAAGAGGACACTGGATTAGCTGTTCACAGGGCAGGTGGGGGAGGCTTGAAAGATAAGAGATTAAACTGCATTCGGACCCCAAGTTGGTGAAAAAAGTTTGCGATTTTGATCAGTTCCAGTACTTTTATTACTAATTGTTCTGTCTACAGTTAGAGCCTAGGCTTACCACTGGGCCCACAATACTCCAGAAATATTTATTGGTTTTTCTTTCCTAGAACTCCATTCTGCTGTGATGTTTGGAAATAGGCTAATTCTATATTTGTATTTGCAATGTCTTCTTTAATGTCTAAATTGGCAATGTGCTTTACTCTTGTCACTCATCGTCCCTCTTTCCTATTTCCTGCCTTGGTCTTGGAAAAGAAAACCATTTTATCGTTAAATATTCTGTTGGGTGCCTTCATATAGGTGTTCGGGGAAGAGAGGGAGTGACAGAAGCAGGTAAAGCCACATCAACAAAAGCTGTACTATGAAGTAGACATGTACAAGATTAGTCCATAGCCCTCCCCATGCCACCGAGCTAGGGGGTGGATCTGCTGTCCCCCTCCTACCTCACTACACACCCACCCACAAGCAGGGCCAGCACCAGCCCCCAGTGCCCTTCTGGTGCATATTAGAAAAGGCACTCCTTCTCCAGAGGGCCCGGTCCCTGGCCCGGGAACAGGGCCTAGGGATCAGAACACAGGCTGAAATTCAGCCCCCACTGGCTCCCTCTGCTGGGGGTCCTTTATACAGGGGTCAAGTGCACAGCTGTAGGGAAGACTCAGCCCTCAAGCTGCCCTTCCGTGACCTTCCTTCCCCTTCCAGCCCTCCATCGTGGGGCTCATCATAGACACCTGGGGGCCAGAGTTGTAGAATTCCTGGCTCTACCACCTCTAATCTGTGTGATTTGGGGCTCATCAGTTAATCTTCCTGAGTTATTTTCCGCTTTTGCCAAGTGAGAATAAGGTTGCTTCCTTCACAGGTTTCCTGTTAAGGAAAGGGTGATTCCCAGCATGCAAAGACCTGAGAGTCTTGGCCCATCCCTCATGTTTTTAATGACAATCCCATTTTACAAGAAGGAGGTTTAGGAGATAATTCCCAACTTTGAGTTGGCTTTAAGAGTAAGGGACAACAGGCTGTCAGTGCTCGCCAACGGTGGGACTTCTGCATGCCCGACAGAGCCCTGGTGTTACCTCAGATCTTTCTGCCACAAGCTTCATAGCTACATCCACCCCTCAGCTGGCAAGGCCAAGGCAGGTGTCCTCCATTGAGAGCCTCCAAAGCAAGGCCAGGAGCTCGTTCCTCCCAGATTTCCCAACACTCAACACTCTCCATTCGCTTGTCACCAAGCAAGTAAAGTCCGTAACATGGGCTGAGCTGATCTGGAGCTGTGGTAATTGTCAGTGTTCCCTCATTCCATTGCAGGTCTCACTGCCAGCTTGGAAAATTTCCCAGAAGATTTATTATGGTGACTCTTCTTTGACTCTCCTGAGTTGTGTGAACACAGTGACCCTCCTCATCTTTGTCCAACCCATCCCTCCGGGACCATGGCTCATATAGTCCAAGAAGACAGTGATCTAGGAGAAGGTGCCAAGGCACACTCAGTTCTGGCAAATTCTTGGATACTCTGAAACTCTCACTTAGCATTCCAACAAGAATGGGAAAAAGATCTGGGGTCCGGAAAGGAGTCAAGGGAATGGTTTTATGTGTGATTTGAGGACACAAGCTTCTGGGAGAGTGGCCTGGGAGAGTCTTCATGAACCCAGTTGTGAGGCAAGTCCCAGGGCCATCACCAGCCTGATTCTCCAAAGTGCCAAGTTCCCCCCCAGCCTCCTCAGAAAAACCAGTGTGTAGAGTAGAATGAGATGTGGGCTTTCCAGCAAGGCTGACTTGGGTTAGCCAGGCTGAGACCATGTGACCCTATACAAGAAACCCAACACCTCTGCCCTCCTTTCTTCATATATTCACTTGCCTCCAAAGTCCCAACAGTACCACAAAAATATCTTTGTTTTTGTCCAGATGATAATAAACCTGACTATTTACCTAATACTTAATTTTCCCCAAAGGATATTTTTAGATTATCACAATATCTGAAAGGTTTGTTTTGTTTGCGCATGCTTTACAGACCTCTATCTGTGGTATTTACCACAGATCTATCAATGTATCAATTATGTATCAATGAATCAATAGATAAATGCTTTTAAATTCTCAAATACATGCGTCAAATTCTAAAATAAATTTTTGCGTGTCCCACGATGGCCATCTAGATTCAACAGTTCTGAACCCAGATCAGGCCTTGTGAAATCTGAGAGCCTGTGGTTGTCCCCTGGTTTCTAAACTATGGCTTTGGGTCAAAGATTTCAAGACATTTCTTCTCCTTTGCTTTCCTATCACAGCCATTTGATATTTTAGACATCTTCCACCAGGGGGCGGGAATCACAAAGATTAAAAATATCAAAGACCGAACAAAAGAACATTCTACTGAGGAGGCCAATCTGTGGTGTGGGTCTCAGAGAAGAAAATCAGGAAATCTGAGTGCACTCCCTATTGGATCACTGATTCTCTTCATGGAAATGGCAAACTTTTTCTGTAAAAGGCCAGATGGCAAATATTTTAGAATTTGAAGGCCATACACTCTCTTGTCTCAGCCGCTCAACTCCACTGGTGTAGCGTAAAGATAGTCATAGTACAGGGATAGCTCTGTTCCAATAAAACTATTTACCAAAATAGGCAGCAAGTGAGATTTGTCTGCTGCTCTCTACCATCTGTGTCTCTGAGGGTAAATACAGACATAGGAAAATTTTCCTCAGAGCTGAGGCTGGCTCCAACTACACAGCCACCCTCATGCCTATCCAGCCCTAAGGTCGGGTCTTAGAAAAAGTCCTGGGAGTAGAGGGACAAAGAACGAAGCTAATGAGGCGGAACCCCACAGTGAGGCCCCGGGGTAGCTAGGACCTGTGCGGCCCACCTCCAGCAAAATGCCCGGGGCACACAGCTGGCGTTTTATTTTCTGAATAAACGATGATGTGATTCATGGATTATTTCTGGGAATTTGAGTTTGCTATTTAGTTGTTCAGAGTACTCTTCATTCTCCAAGTCGGCCACCAGCTTCAGCATCCTATCCTACTTCTTTGCCCATGTCAGTAGCTAGAGCAATTATCTGGGGGCTATTGAGTAATCAAATAGCAAAGGTAAACTACGTTGGGGATCAGTGAGCCCCCAACACACCCTGAATTCCTGCCTTCTCTGTCGTGATTCTGTCCTGGAACCAGCCCTTTCCCCTCCCCTGGGACCAGGGACAGTTGGGGAATTAGTGGCCACGAGATTCTGATGGTTTCTAAGAAGGAGGGAGGGTCTGCCTGTTCTGTGAGCATCTTAGAACATCTTGTTCTTGTTGGCCCCACGGGTCCGTCCTGTTGCAACTGCCCTCAGGGTGCCTAAGCCAGGTTCGGGACTGAGCAGAAAGGGCCACTGAACAAAAGGAAGAGTCCCTCACCATCTTCCATGACCCCTCCCTCACCTTTGTCTGAAAGGGAAGTCAAGCTGGAGGGCCGGTGGGGCAGACAGATTTCCGGCCCGGCCACATTCTTCCAACATTACTTGAGTCCATGGCTTATCATCTGGGACTTGACATGTTCCCCACATATGGGCATGTTGTACACATTAACACAGGCTTCCTGCATCAGGAGATTTTCCCGGATCGGGGATATCTTCCTGGTGTTGAACTGGAGATGGAAGCGAGGTGTTCGGGTTGACCTCCACATCTATGGATCTAGAGCAGGTTCAGACTGTCTTCTTCACATTAAGGGTCCACCTCTGTTCTAAGCAACAGCAGTGGGATTTATAACAAGGGCTCAGTCGGGCCCAGGACGTGCTCCAGGGAGAGCCTGCTGTCCCTGCTGTGGAGGGTGGTTGTCTCCCTGATCGGCCCTGGCCTTGAGCCTGCCTTTCTACCCCCCACAACCCCCTCACATGGGCAGAGGCTGGGGGCTATAGCCCACGGCTCACCTGGAACGCCTCTGCTTGCTGAAGGGCTGGACGGAGACTCTCAGACAACGTGATGGATCATCTCATAAACAGAGCCCGCAGGAAGGAAAAGAAAATTATGCCAGCAGAATGCACTTATGAGAAATAGATATGTGCGGTGCAGGGAGAAATGCTTTGATATTAAAATTTTTGTAACTTAAAAAGGCATGAAAAATGATACCGACCACTAACTAATCAACATTCCTTTGCGAATGCAGCTTCAGTTCCTAACCAAAAACACATCCCTGCTATTGTCTTGTCTGGATCCAGATGCAAACATGATTAATTAAGTTTCGGGCGCGGAGTGGGAGGGGGATGGTTGGGATGGATGGCTTGGGGAGGATCGTTTTTATGCACCGGCCCTGGGAGAATCCCCAAGCCTAGGTGCCTTACCCCACACAGCAGGGCTCGCCTTTCTTGCGCTGACGGCCACAAAGGTGCAGTGAGAAGGGGGCGCCCAGGCCCGCAGCCTCTCTGTCCAGCCAGAGAAGCTCTGCCTGACGTAAGGACGGGCTCTTGGTCAGATCCATGGCTGCGGCCCAGCACAGCAGGGCAGAGTAGCAAACCCACAGGAGGTGTCCTGTGGGGTGGCCTGGGCTCCACTTTGCACACTGGTACCAAGGAGTTTGCCACCCTGAACAAACTGCATAGTGTGGGCGTTCGTGAAATGAAGGGCCGGATTAAATATCCCTTCAAGTCTCTTCCTCTTCTGGCTTTATATCTGGTATACCGCCCTCACCAGGTGTTTCTCAGTTTGTCATATTTAGGCAAAGAAACCCTGCCGATGGGGGGCTGGGAAGTGTCGTCGGCGCATGTCTCTAGTGGTGATGGCTGGACTGCAGCTCCAGCTGCCTGGCAGAGGCCAGCAGACTTGCTTTCCCGTCACTGCTCTAGCACACCGAGCCTAGGGACAGTGAGGGAGACACCCGAGTGCCCCTGCACCTCAGCATCCTCATTAGAAAACACAAACACCAGGCCCAACTTACCCGGGCATCTTGTGAAGCTGAGGGGAGCCAGCTGGTCCGAGGGGACAGTGACAGGGTGCACAGTCGCACCTTCTCCGGGCGCCTGCTCCCCAGTGGGAGCTATAGGTCAATATGAACTCTCACTGAGTGACAAAGGAGGTGAGATCTAGAATGAGACCCCAGCATCTTAACCGTTAGGCAAATTATAAACCTCCCTCGGGCCACATTGACCTCACCTATAAAAGTGGGAATAATAATTCTAGAACATACCTCCTAGGATTATCGTGAATGTTAAGTGAGTTAAAACATACAAAATGCTTATAATCATAACTGTCACACTTAGCAAGTGCTAAATATTATTGAGGGCCCCTCTCTAGCTTTGGGAACCCACCAAATGTCTCTTTATTTTTTTTAAAGATTTTATTAATTTGATTGAAAAAAAAACACGGCAAACGAGGGAACACAAGCAAGGGGCGGGGGAGAAGGAGAAGCAGGCTTCCTGCTGAGCAGGGAGCCCCATGCGGGGCTCGATCCCACAACCCCGGGATCATGACCCGAGCCAAAGGCAGACGCTAAAGGAATGAGCCACCCAGGCGGCCCTCAAATATCCCTTTAGTATCCACTCTGTTGTGTCTTCTCTCCAGGAAGAGTTAAGTGGGGCCACCCCAACCTTCAGCTTCACAGAGCGGGCACCTTATTCACTCATTGGACGGATGGCACAGAGCACACAGATGTGTCATGCCCTTGGCACAGCTTTGGGGAGGCAACATTCTGTGGAGCTCCTAGCTTGGCTGAGCCCTGGGGTGACTGGCAGAGCACACAGTGGGTGCATTCCCTAGGCAGGAGCAGGCTTGTGAATGGGGGAACACGGTTTTGTAAGGGCCTCTTGGCCCTCGAGATAGTGTTGATGCCAAGTGCAACACCAAAAACTTTTCATCAGACTTGAAGGCCTGAGTGTGGAGATTTGAGCCAGAACCAAGGCCAGGGTTTAGTGAGCTCTTTTATTGGGAATTTCATTGCCTCCTTCTGAGGCCAACTGATTCTGCTAGTATTTACCCCTTCTCGATGCTAGCTGGGAATGATGGATTTTTTTAGATGACTAGCCACACCCTGTCAAGCATTAGAACGATGAATTGCCCAATTCAAGTTCTATAATTCTTCTCAATTACAGGGGAGAGAAGACAGCTTTCACATGTGTGTGATTTTGTCGCTGGGAGCACCTCTGAAATAGGCATCACTCCCTTACCTCACTGAGAACTCATTCTCAATATCATCTCTAACCCAGCTTCGGGTTTTCCAATGGGAGTTTATTATTCCCATTTCCCAGGTGGAGAAACTGAGAGCAGATCCAGCAAGGAGTCGCTCAGGGACCCAGAAGCACAGGAGTTGATGGTGGGGCTGAGGATGAGTTCTTATTTCCTGCCTCACAATCCCTTGTAATCCAGGGATGACTTTTCTGGGCAATGTTAGAAACTCGAGCATATGAAATGGAGAAGTTAGATTACAGTCCCCTGGCCCATGTCCAGGACACTAAAATGAGTGTCCTTGCTCTTACGGAAGGCGTTTTAAAAATTATTTGCTGTTCTGAATGTAATTTGAAGTGAAGTAGGTCTTCCATGGAGAGTCCAAGGGAATCCCAGCCCCATGGAAAATGACTCTCAGTTGATGTCAACAAAGGTTGAACCCCTGCAATGTGCAGGGATGGGAATTTTATGAAAGAACCAAGATGGGAAGAAATTTCACTTGGTGGAACAGCATAAGGATGGCTACAGAGATAACATTTTGCCCCCAACCTGGGTTTGAACCACCCTGTAGGTGGGCCCCACACTCCAGCTGACCTCTCAGGAAGCCTGAGGGCTCAGTCTACCCGCGGTAGCATCCAGGGCCTCCAATCCTCATTCTAGAGCTGCTCTTACTCCTCTCCAATTTCGAATGACTCCCCATTTCAGTCTCCTTCTCCTGCCCTGGCATTGGTGTTAGTGGTGTGGTTTCCTTGCTCTTTTTCCCAAGGCTCTGGGGATGGCCTCAACCCCAGACACACATATGCTCTATCTCCCTCCCCACCTCTCTCTGTCAGGAATCTGTCTTCATTTCCCTCTTTCATGACCACGCCTCAGCACTGAACCCCTTGCCTGGGTGCCCAGACCGGGGCCTGAGGCATGTATGGGGCAGGAGAGGGACTCCTAAGCTCTGGAGTGCAGTGTCCTGATATGATATTGAGTCCTTTTGGACTCAAGCGGCTTTGTAGAACTGGACCAAGGCCTCAAGCTGACCTCTTGATTATCTCCTGATTCAAGGTGTCACTAGTCCTTGAGTAATCCCGAGCTCCTCCGTGCTCCCACCATGTCCAGGTCTGTGTCTACACAGGCTCACAGTCTCCCAGCCCCCAGGAGAGCCCTGTTTCCTCTCACCAACCATCGCCTAAGGTATAGATGCTTAGCTTCTCTGGGGCTGCTTTGTGGGGGTGGTAAATCAGTAATATCTTCCACACGTGGGTGTACTGAGAATCAAACCATGTGCTAAAGATTTTCCCACACTCTTTAATAGTCACACAAAGCCTGTGTGCGAGGCACATTTCCTGCTTTATGAATGAGAAAATTGGGGGCTCAGGAAGGTTATGGAAAAATACAACTCATCCAACAACCAAGTGATGGAATGACAGCTGAAAGACTAGCATGAAAACCCAGATGGGTCTGATCTAGAAGTTACAGATCATTCATAAACAAGAATAATATTGTCGTTTTCTTTTTCTTCTTTTTAAAAAATATTTTATTTATTTATTTGACAAAGAGAGACACAGCGAGAGAGGGAACATAAGCAGGGGAAGCGGGAGAGGGAGAAGCAGGCTCTCCACTGAGCAGGATGGATTCGGGGCTTGATCCCAGGACCCTAGGATCATGACCTGAGCTGAAGGCAGACGTTTAAATGACTGAGCCACCCAGGTGCCCCAATATTGTTGTTTTCAAAGAATTTACGATTTACCAGAGAGGATGAGAGAACCAGTTGGGTTTCTGGAAGAAAGGAAGAAGAAAGGAGAGGAAAGGAAAGGAGAGGAGAGGAGAGAGGAGAGGAGAGGAGAGGAAAGGAAAGGAAAGGAAAGGAAAGGAAAGGAAAGGAAAGGAAAGGAAAGGAAAGGAAAGGAAAGGAGAAAGGAAAGAAAAGAAAGAAAGGAAAGAAAAAAAAGAAAAAGAAAAATACCTCTTTACCGTATGCATACTAGAAAATGCAGAAGCTTGCCCACATTCATTCTATAAATGACTGTATTGGTTAAAGGTGGATTTAAGAGTGTAAAGTTGTGGTTAAGTATTTGATGGATTTTAGTTCCATGGTGGAGGAAATGAAAATGTGTACAGATAGGGATAATTGTTTGCTTGCCTTTCCAGTGTAGCAGACAGAAAGCTCCAAAAACAGACTTTGCCTGGGGCTGATGGGAAGTAACCAACCATGGAGAAATAGAGGATTTATAAGGGTATTTGTATTAGTCAGTTCAGGCCACTATAACAAGATACCACAGATGGGGTGGCTTAAACCACAGAAATTTATTTTCTCGCAGTTCTAGAGTCTGAAAGTCTGAGACTGAGATGCCAGCATGCTGTTTCTGGTGAGATCTCTCTTCCTGACTTGTAGATGGCTGCCTTCTCACTGTATCCTCACCAGGCAGAAAGAGGTAGAGAGAGAGAGATCCTCACCCTCAGGATCTCATCTACACCTAACTGTCTCCCAAAGGCCCCATCTCCAAATACCATTGCATTGAGGGTTAGGGACTCAACATACGAATTTTGGCAGGATGCTGTTAAGTCATAGCAAGTATATAAAATTATTTTGTCAAACATCAGATCACAACTAAGTTTCTCCAAGTTTGTCTAAGGGTCTGCTCTTTATTATTGGAATCCTATTTGATAGGGCTTTGAACCCCAGAAAGTCACAGGACTATTCTCCTGGTGAGTTAACTGTTTATGTTGGTGTCATTACCGGCCATTGTTTCAGCCTGATCACTTGAATAATCTCATCAGGTTGTCTTTGAGGACAGTTAACTTTTCTCTTCCCACTTCATTTGCATGACCTTCAGTAATAAGATAATCTAACTGGGTGGAAGATTTGCAGGAAACTATAGTTGAGATTTTAATGGGCTTTACAGATACTAAACCACTTTCAGAGACATTACCTGGCAATTTCTGTAACAACCTTGAGAGGGAAGTATTATGATCCTTGTCCCTTTTGAAATGAGAAAGCTTGGTACAAAGGGATTAAGGGCTCAAGATTACCTAACAGTGCAGAGGTAGTGTCTGGACTCCACCCAGGTCATCTCAGGTCAAGGCCAATGTTCTTCTCCTTAATCCACAGTTGCCTTTTAGAGTAGACAAAACTCTGCTTCTGGACTGCAGGATAGCATGCTCCCTACTGGAACCAACACCAACCAGATGCATAGGCAGCGACAGGAGACTGAGTGTAGGATTACATGTATAGTAGCAATGGACATGTTCTCCCAAACATATCTTCACATACATCGTTCATTTGTACCCTCAATAGCTTCCATAACCCAAGCACTGCAGAAACAGGGAGCAAAGACACCAAACTCCTTAGCTTCAGAAAGCATTATCCAGGCATAAGAGAGAAAAAAAGGGAAAGAAGCTGCGAGCAGGCAGCACCCATTTTTTCCTGCCTTCCCTCCATCTGTGTCCTCCAACATTTTAAACCAACAGAGGAAGGCCTCTAAGCTGAGTAGAGAGAGGAGAGCCAAAGAGGAAGTAGGAGGGTTAGGTGTGGCATAGAAGTTGTGTTTCCTCCTGATCTGTCAAATCACACGTGTGGGCACACAAAGGAACCCTTTTTAAATTGGGGACCTGAGGATGGAGGAGACCTGAGAGATTGCAAGCATAATCCATTGTTAGGTATCAACAGTGGGGTAGAAATGGTAGCCAAACACAATGGAGACAGACACTACCCTGAGTTTTCTATTCCTAATGGGGTATGGATGACCATCTGAAAATACCCACCACTCCTGAGGGAAACACAGAAGATACCTGGGAGAGAGCAAGCCTGTGGGGACTTGGGGCCAGCACAAGGGAACTCCACATCGGAAGCACGCAGCCCATGCACAGGACCACTGAAGTTCTGGAAGGATGAAGCTGTATCTTAGAGGACTGCTGGTGTGTGGGAGAGTGTCTTGGATGGAGAGAGGACAGGGCACATCTGAAGCAGTGGGTCATCAGAGCGCCAAGGCAAGCCACAGCTGAGAATACATAGGTACTCAGCCTGCAACACTGCAATAGCAAATGTGGTAGTAGACAGTCAGTGGCTGGACAGCCCTCTTCCTACTGGAACAAAGACCAGCCAGGGATAAGAAAGAAGAGGGAGAAGGAAATCTTGACTGTGACTTGCTTATAACCCATAATGGCTGGGGGATCACTGAATTTAACTGGGTTTAACCCAAAAATAATTACATTAACTTTTTTTGTATCTATTTGAATGAGGACTTGAGATAGAAAGTAAGGCTTGAGGGCGCCTGGGTGGCTCAGTGGGTTAAAGCCTCTGCTTTCGGCTCAGGTCATGATCTCAGCGTCCGGGGATTGAGGCCCGCATCGGGCTCTCTGCTCAGCAGGGAGCCTGCTTCCTCCTCTCCCTGTCTCTCTGCCTGCCTCTCTGCCGACTTGTAATCTCTCTCTCTGTGTCAAATAAATAAATAAAATCTTTAAAAAAAAAAAGAAAGTAAGGCTTGAAACAGGAAAAATAAAGAAAGGTATTTATTTTTGCCCACACGAGTCTGTGTTTTGTGAAATGAATAAGCATTACGTTAGTTTTTGTTTATGGTTATTGAGAGTTAATATTATATGAAGTACTGTATACACATCATCTCATTTAATCATAACAACTCTGTGATGTTTGGAATTGGAGGGAAGAGTTTATCCAGGATAACATTTGTTCCTTTGAATTTCAAGCCCTGTGACTATATTGTTATCTACATAACAATAAATACAATTAAAATAATAAAAGTGAAGTTCATAATTTTTATGACACATTATTCCAGTCTCCATGTCCTCCCTGCACAAAAGCACACTGATGTTCACAAACCATTGAATTCCTTCCCCATCTCTTCTTTATAATTGTCCATAAAGCACTGACTTCCAAGACCCAGACTCTAGCTGAGCAATAGAGCGATCCTTTCCTTTAACAGAGATGAGCAGGCAGTGTGAACTCGGAAGGCCTGTGCCCTCATGAGCAAACAAGACCAGTAAACTTTTGAGACGCAGACTCCTTCAAAGATCTGACAGACATGAAGTTCTTTCTTTGCTGATTAAAAATATTGCTCATTAACCTTTGGGAACCCAAACTTTGGACAGGGTGGAGCATGAAGAGGTACACTGGAAGACCACATGCCCCGGGGAAGGGAGGGCGGAAGAATATCCTTTCCTATCAAATCTCTGTTCTCTTCCAGACACATAACCAGCCAGCACCACTAGTTTCCTGTCAGATTGTTCATGGTCTTGTAGGAGGAACAGATTCTTCATTCGAACAAGGAACAGGAAATCTACACAGGTTAGATTTTTCATCATATACCTGACTGTGGGATGTCAGGAGGGTTATCCTAAAACTCGTTCTTGGAAGGGGAT
This sequence comes from Ailurus styani, assembly GCA_002007465.1. Lineage (NCBI taxonomy): Eukaryota > Metazoa > Chordata > Mammalia > Carnivora > Ailuridae > Ailurus > Ailurus styani. Next base: position 195,674 of record LNAC01000916.1, read on the forward strand.
GAAACACAATTCCTTCTAATTCCTTTCACCCTTAACACTGACCATTTTTCAAATAGGAATCATGACACTTTCCTTAATATCTATAAACTTTGGAAAATTAGGAAGAAAATAGGAAAATGAAGAGAGGAAGAGGAGCACGGTGGGACAGATGAGGTGGGCCCATTGGTGAGTGGTTTTCCTTTGTGCATGAAATTGTCTGTGTCATCAATTCAGTGACCATTTATGGCTATATCTATTAATTTTCCAAAATCTCTCGTATTTGGTATTATTGGAGAGCCCAGAATCTTATTTTTTAATCCTTCCCCCAGTACCTCACCCACAAGAGTTCCAGGAGTGCACACAGTGGCAAAGAGGTTCATAATTATTTTCTGGAAACAGAACCTGGCATCCACTGCAGTTACTGGTAGCCCTTCATGACTTGGCAGCTACTCTTGACTTCTAATGCTGTGAAGACCTTGCCTAGGTCACCATAGCCCTCCATGCAAAGATTGCAACTCTCTTGACCTCACCTTGCCTTATTCAGCCATTAGTTTCCACAAGACACACATTGGTGCCTGAGCACTGTGTCTAAGGTACTCCCAGTATGAACCTTACCAGTTTGTGCCCAAACCACTCCCCAACACTGATAGACAGCATCATTGGTCCCAATTTTCCACATCTCCCTACATCCATGCCCTTTGCCATGGATCTTGGGAGTTTCCCCCACTAAAAGGCAGAGTGTATTTCCCCACCTCTTAAATTTGGATTAGTCCATGTGACTTGCCTTGGTCAATAAAAAAGGAGCAAATGACAGTGTGCCAGTTCTAAGACTCAGCCATAATGAGGCCATGTGTTTTTGCTTGTGGAACTGAGTTGAGTCACCCCAACCAAAGCCAGTCTAGATTAGGTAAGCTCCAACAAACAAGTATATACTTGTAAAGCCTATTGGAGACCAGTGGAACCATGAAGGTGAGCTCAGCACAGATCATTAAATCCTAGTCAACCATCAGATTCCTGACCTAAATGCTGCTTATTGATTTTTCCACCAATATTTTGTGTTACACAGAATTAGTGTGGTCCTTGTTAACTGACCCATGGATCATTGACTTTGTGTTGAGCTCAGGCCATTAGTCTCATTCCTCCTTTCCTCTATAATTTCATTTTAAGGGACTTCATAGATCTTCCCTATTCCTGGGCCTGGTTAGGGCTAACCTGGCCCACCTATGGTGGATAACTATTACCTTGATCCTTGGGACATGGGCCTGAGATCTCAGAAGGCCCCTAAGATCCTTTCGTAAATAATTAGAGACCTTTGCCAGAGCTTCTCTTTCCAAGGAGATAGGGAGTTTTCTGATGGCTCAAAATCCAGAAAAATTCAATTATATCCTCTCTCAGAAAATTATAACCTCATCAGCCACTTGTTACCTAACTAACAGAGATTCCTGAGAATCTGCCTGTACAGAGCTCTGGAAGCTTCTCTGTCTGGAAAAAAGTATCTGACAGTGTACTGTAATATATAAATATAAGTCTTGGAGTGGCATTCAATTGTACATGTAATTATAAGGTAATGATTTGATGAAGTAGTTTCACATTCAAGAAAACTGAAGTATTGAAAGCCTAATATCTGCCCAATTTCAAACTCCTAAGGAAAGACAGAGCCAGGATCACATTGAAAATGTTCGAGATTTCCATTCATGTTTCTGGACATTTAAATCACACTGGGGTTGGGCACCTGGGTGGCCCATTCGGTTGAGCATCCAACTCCCAGTTTCAGCTCAGGTTGTGATCCTCGGAGTGGCGGGATTGAGCCCCATGCTCAGTGGGAAGTCTGCTTAGGATTCTCTCCCTCTCCCTTAGCCCCACCCCCCTAAATAAATAAATAAGTCTTAATAAAACCCATGCTTTGGTGTCTGAGGGAGCCCAATATACAGTATACTCTTATCTGTCCATGTTCTGTACCAATTAACTGGCAAATGGAGACAAAAATATCCTTTGTTTCTAATAGGGGCCAGGTTTGGTGAATATGGCTGTCTGTTAGCTGAGTAGATCTGCCAATGCTGGACCCCAATAAGGAAAACGATCCCTCCCCTAGAAGAACAGAATAAAATGCTTCCTCTGCATGAGCAACTCACTCCCAAGGGGAACATGGGTGGAACTGAGCCAAGCATGCCCAGATATACCAGTCAGTTAAGGTACTCCATCCCCCCTTGAGGAAGTATGAGTAATGGACTGAAAGAGGCCAGGAGTTACACTAAATGAGCTCCCTTTAACAAACAGAAACAGCATGGGTTGAGAAAAATGTTCCTACAATCCATCAGATTTCTCTGATATCAATCTAAGTTAGGTTTCATTAGAAAAGCACATGTCTTCCCCACATCCATAAAGCCAGATTGATAGGTCTTTTATCTCTATGTTAATAAAGACAGTAGTAACGTTTCAAACCTTGGGCAAACCCTAAGGTACCGTGAAGTATGGAGTGTCTACTGAACCATCCTGAAATTACACCACCATATTCAACCACCCATTCTGCTTCTGTATAAAGTAGACCAGGCTAACTCGGTCTGACACAAGGAAAATCCTCTGTGTTTCATCAATTTGTTAGACACTATTTTAATTCTAGAAAACTTGTGATTTCCATCCCATCCCCACCTTCAAATGTTGTTTTAGGCCCAAACTGGTTCATCTTTTTCTAGAAAAATCATCTGTTAGAAGAATCTGGATATTAAATAGCTTGCCATTCTCTGCATATTCACAGTACCTTACCTATTGCAGCTATTTATTAGCTCCTTGCAGCCAATTCATAAATGCACAATGAATGTTTAGAGAATAAGAATTGATAGATGGATTCCCCAAACCATGGCAGCAGAGATTACCAATTGCCAAAGGCTTTTTATAAAGTAGATGGAGAGCAGGAATGGTTCTCATCATATCCTGTCTCCACCATCTTGATTCATCTACAGTGAAAAAGGTAGGAGGGTAAGGTGTGGAAATGTGTGTGTGTGTGTGTGTGTGTGTGAGAGAGAGAGAGAGAGAGAGAGAGAGAGACAGACAGACAGAGAGAGAGAGACAGAGAGAGAGAGAGACAGAGAGACAGACAGAGACAGAGAGACAGAGAGAGACAGAGACAGAGAGACAGAGAGGGGGGGAGAGAGAGAGATTCAAATTGCATTTATTGGCTACATCTCCCATAAGATGATTAAAGAAATTTAGCTCTTTGCAACCAGCTCAGCCGAAAGTTTGAGTATGCTTTGCTTTCCAAATATGGTTCTCATTTGCTTTCAACCTCATTCATTTCTTATTATTTGTCTTTTAGAGAAAAAGGCAGCAAGAAAAATCAAACTTGGGCATCATTAATTAAGGCTTGCATTCTTGCTGATATATTTCAGAAAGACAATTGGTTCTTTTTGCCCCACTCTCTGGAGAACCTTATAATGAGGTTCTATTCATTCATCAGGACTCTGTACAACTTTGCGGCCTGTCCAGGTTTGGTGGCCCCTAAATTCATTTTCATGTGGAATTGTGGACATTGTATTGGTGTATAAAACTAATATTTCTCCCTGCAGCATTCCAGCAAGCAACCACAGAATAATCTCATAAATCTTCATTGGGAAGAAGCAGAAGCAAGGATTTTAATCTGACTTTGTGATTTCCATAATAAAGAAAAGAAAAAAGGTCAACGTTAGATCTCTCACCCCCTACCCCCAACTGGTCCAAATACCAAGCATTCTGCTTCTGATTCCCCATTTACTTGTTATGTGAGGTCCTGACCCATCTCAAGCTGAGTCTCATCTTTCATGATAAACAAACAAACAAACAAAGCAGGGAACTTTGGGGTTATCTTCCAGAATGTGGAACCAGACAGAGTCAGAGAGAGAAGCCATATGTGTGCCTTCTCAAATCTCTTTTTTTCGTCATATTGATGCCTCCTGGAAAGAAGATTGATATGGTTCATTTGTTTTACCCAAGACCCTTTTGTCATTTACACCAAAATAAAACTTTCAGGTTGGATTCCTTAGGTAAAAATTGATCCTAAAAGAAAGTTCCCCATCATAAATAGTGTCAACACTGTTCTGCTCAAGGCAACAGTGTGAGTGTTGTAGGGATTCAGAGATGAATTCACTGTGCATACTAAGGGGTCCATAAACAGCACAGATACAGAACAGAAAAAGGAGAAGTAGAAAGGGATGAGGGAGAGGGCAGGCAAAACACACCCCTTTGTGAAGTTGAATCTCACTGTCTCTGGTTTAGTTGACTCTTGACATATCATCATAATTCTAAACTGTTTCTCCTCTAGTTCAGAATTCTTCTACACTGCCTCATTGCTTCCTACAAACAGGAAAGCAAAATCAGCAAGCAAAAAGAAATTCACAAAAATCAACTGGCTGAAAACAAATGAACAAAAAATTCAGTTTTGTAAAATCACTAATTTGTTAAATGATCAATTTACCAAACTAGTAATTACCAAAAATTTTTTTCCTGTTAGCTACTTATAGAATTTATAGCAATTCATGTTGCTTGAAACATTTCAACAGATTTGTGGAATTTTCCTAAATTTGGTTTCTTAGAGGCCTTCCCACTTCCAGAGCCACTAGGTATCATAGAAGAATTCTACTATAAGAGAGCTTTATACATGTACACCCTTGATGAAAGAGTGGTCCCCCACTTTCAGGGGGTGTTTCAGTGCATAGTTTTGAGAAGGATGCCTAGGAAGCAATGAGGGGTGGCTATGTGGCCAGGTAGCAATGCCAAATCAGCCAGTATCATGAATGAAGGGACAGATGTGGCAGTCCTCAATGGGCAAGTGGGTGCTAGACACAGAAGAATCCTAAATGTCAAGCAAGCGAGTTTGAAATTCCCAGGAGACTCTGAGTGCACTAGAATTCTAGGCTCTGAGCACTAGAATGACAAGAGTATAGATGACACCTGCAACAGTATATGCCACACAAACAATGAATCTTGGATCACTGAAAAAATAAAGTAAAAAAAAATAAATTAAAAAAAGAAACCAGTATATGCCACACAAAGTCATCCAAGGCATACCTGTTGAAGAATAGCCCGCCTAAGATACTCCATGTTTTTTGCTTCAACTTGAGCAACGTGGCTGTAACCAACCTCTTCCTTAAAGCAAAAGCTAAGTGCACTGAAAATAGTTCTACTTTGGCTAGGTAGGGGCCATAGCTGCATCTTTCTAACTGGAGTACGGGACTGTCAATGGTTGTAATATTATTATTTAATTCACATCATCATTATCATTTGATAAATATCCATGCTGGAAGGTGCTGGGCCCAAGACTCAGAGGCTGACAGTTCAAAACTATCCTCTATTAACATTTAAAACCTAGGGGGAGGGGAGAGTTCAGGCGAGTAGTGTAGAAGGATCCTGAACTCACTTCATCCTAATAACACAACAAATCTACAGGTATCGATGCGAACACTTCCCTCAGAAAAGGACCGGAAATGTAGTTGACCAGTATCTCCCCAGCAAAGGATTAAAGGGCCACCATGAGACATGTAGAAGAGGTAGAGACATGGTCTTGCAAGAAACCCCACCCCAGGCACAGCCCCCCACAGTTGGGAGAGATCTCATAATACAGAACTCATTTCTGAGGATAAAGGTTTTGTGTCCCACATGAGACATCCCAACCCTTGGGACCCAGGCCAGAGAGATAAGCCCTCAAGTGTCTGGCCTTGAAAACCAGTGGGGCTTACTTCCAGGAGTACCACAGGGCTATAGGAAACAGAAAATCTGTTCTTAAAGGGCTGGTGAACAGACTCATTCATCCAGGAGCCCAGTACAAAAGAAACAGTGTGAAAGGTACTTAGACCAAAGGAGACTCATTTGCTTATCTGAAAGCATCTGCAAGACAGAGATATGTTGGGATATTGTCCAGGGACTTAGGCACTGGTGGGTACCACTGTTGTACTCCTCACACCCCTGCCCCCAGCCTGCTACCCCCCACGCATCATAAACACCGCTCACTCTGCCACAGGGACCAGCTGAGCTCATGTTCCCCATGCATCATGGCTGTGGCAGAGCAGTCCACAGACAGTGGACACAAGCAGCCCACACACAAGCCCACTGACCACATGGCCTTGTGGCCAGGGGGATTGTATTTCTGGGCCCCAGGGGTCTGAATCAGAGAGACGATTTTTGGCAAGCTACCACCCACCGAGCACTGAACAAACAGCAGACTAAAATACACCCCCACTCTTCATGTGAAAAAGGCCTATTCCTTGTCCTAGAGCTCAGCCTGAGGAGCAGTTTCATGTTTACCACACATCCAGAGACTAGACTACAGAGCTGCTCCCAGGGAATGTAGGTGAAAACACACCATATTAGCACCCTCCCTTGGTCTCATCACAGCTCACTGATAGCTCCCAGAAGTAGTTTATTTTGCAACTGTCACCCATGGGACACCTCCAGATCTCCTAGTATGGAAGCCAGCCTGGTTTCTAATTGCCAACACACAGGACAGTACATATTTGCATACTTAAAAAGCTACTGCCTAAAGATCTAGGTTACAGTTAGCCTGAAACTGGGCACTGTCTGTGTTCCCTTCCTCTGGAACACTGACAGGTCTTGACACATCCTCAACAACTGGGACCCATCAAGGACAAATAAGACTACTTAGACAATCACAAAGGTCCAAGAAACAAACAGGAAAAGTTTGAATGATAAGTTTCATCTCCTGCTTAAGTCTACTCCTTCAAGACTAGGAGAGATAGTTGTTTTGCCTAACACAGAGACATGGAGAGTCAAGCAAAATGAATAGACAAAAACAAAACAAGACAAAACAAAACAAAACAATACAAAACAAAAAAACTCCAAATGGAAACAAGACAAAACTTCAGAAAAAAGACCTTAAAGAAACAGAAATAAGAAATCTACCTGATAGAGGTCAATGTAATGGTCATAATAATGCTCACTGAACTCAAGAGAAGAAAGAATAAACACAGTCAGAACTTCAACAAAGAGAAAGAAAAGATCAGAGTACCAAACAGAAATCACAGAGCTGAAGAACATAATTGCTGAACTGAAAACTATGCTACAGCATTTCAACAGCGGATTGCTGTTGAATGAAGCAGAAGAATGGATTGGTGACCTGGAAAACAGGGCAGTGGACATCACCTAAACAGGGCAGCAAAAAGAAAAAATAACTTTAAAAAGTAAAGATAGCTTAAGGGATATCTATATATCTATATATCTATATATATATATAGATAGATAGATATAGATATAGATAGATAGATATAGATAGATAGATATATATCCCTTTAAGGTAACCACAAAGCAAAAATCCTAGTAGATACACAAAAGATAGTGAGAAAGAAATCTAAACATAGCACTAAAGGAAATCACCAAACTGCAAGGTGAAAGAGCAAGAGAAGAAGAAAGCAAGAGAGAGGAAGGACAATAACAACCAGAAAGCAAACAAAATGGCAATAAGTACACACCTATCAAATGTAAATGCACTAAATTCTCCAGTCAAAGGATATAGAATGGCTAAATGGATTAAAAAAAAAAGGACAAACCTATACATTGCCTAAAAGAGACTTGCTTCAGATCTAAGGACACACACAGACTGGAAGTAAAGGGATAGAAAAAGATGTGCCATGCAAATGTAAGTGAAAAGAAAGCTGGTGTAGCAATAATTATATCAACCAAAATGAACTTTAAAACAAAGGCTGTAAGAATAAACAAAGTAGGGCTTTATATGATTTTAAAAAAAGTCAATCCAAAAAGTATATATAACATTGTAAATATATGTGCACCAAACATAGAAGCACCTAAATATATAAAGTGAATATTAACAGACCTAAAGGGAGAAATTGACAGCAATATAATAATAGTAGGAGACCTTAATACCCTACTTTCATCAATAGATGGATCATCCAGACAGAAAATCAAAAAAGAAGCATCAGCCATCTGACACATTAGACCGAATGGGCTTAATAGACACATACAGATATATACAGAAAATTTCATCCCAAAGCAGCAGAATACATATTCTTCTCAAGTGCACATAGAACAGTTTCCGGGATAGATTCCACGTTAAGCCACAAAACACAACTCAATAAATTCAAGAAGACTGAAATCATATCAAGCATCATTTCTAACCACAATGGTGTAAAACCAGAAATCAATTACAGAAAGTAAACTGGAAAAGGGGCAATTATGTGAAGATTAAACAACATGCTACTGAAGAACCATTAGGTCAACAAAAAAAATCAATGGAGAAATTTTTTAAATACCCAGAGACAAATGAAAATGAAAATAAATTCAACAGAACAAAATCTACAGGATACAGCAAAAGCAGTTTTAAGAGGGAGGTTTATAACAATACAGCCCTGTCTCAAGAAACAAGAAAAATCTCAAATAAACAACCTAACTATACACCTAAGGGTACCAAAAAGAGAAGAAACAAAGCTCAACGTTAATAGGAGAAAGGAAATAATAAAGATCAGAGTGACATAAGTGAAATAGAGACTAAAAGACAATTAGTAAAGTCAATGAAACTAAGAACTGGTTCTATGAAAAGGAAAACTGACAAACTTTTAACTAGATGCACCATGGAAAAAGGAGAGAGGTTTCAGGTAAATAAAATCAAAAGTGAGAGAGAAAAAATTACAGTTGATGTCACAGAAATACAAAGGATCATAAAAGACTACTACAAACAATTATAAGCCAAACAAATTGGACAACCTAGAAGAAATGGATACATTCCTAGAAACATACAGTCTTCCAAGACTGAACCAGGAAGAAATAGAAAATCTGAATAGACTGATTACTAGTAAGGAGATTGAATCAGTAATCAAAAACAACCCAAAAAACCAAAGTCCAGGACCAGATGGCTTCATTGGTAAATTCTAACAAACATTCAAAGATTTAATACCTATCCTTCTCAAACAATTCCAAAAAATTAAGGAGGAAGGAATGTTTCCAAAAACTCAGTTTACAAGACCAGCATTACCCTGATACCAAAACTAGACAAGGAGAGGGCGCCTGGGTGGCTCAGTGGGTTAAAGCCTCTGCTTTCGGCTCAGGTCATGATCTCAGCGTCCTGGGATCAAGGCCCGCATCGGGCTCTCTGCTCAGCAGGGAGCCTGCTTCCTCCTCTCCCTGCCTCTCTGCCTACTTGTAATCTCTCTCTCTGTGTCAAATTAATAAAATCTTAAAAAAAAAAAAAACTAGACAAGGAGAGCACAAAAAAAGAAAATTATAGGCCAATATCCTTGATGAATATAGATGGAAAAAAATCCTCAACAAAAATATCAGCAAATCAAAATCCATAATACATTAAAAGGATAATATGCCATGATCAAGTGGGATTTATTCCAGAGATACAAGGTTGGTTCAACACCCACAAACTGATCAACATGATTTATCACATTAACACAATGAAGGATAAAAACCATATGATCATCTCAATACATGTAGAATATGTATTTGACAAAACTCAACATCGTTTTTGATAAAAACTCTCAACAAAGTGGGTATAGAGGGGAATGTTCTTTAATATAATAAAGGCCATACATGACTAACCCACAGCTAACATCATATTCAATGGTGAAAAGATGAAAGGTTTTCCCTTTGAGGTCAGGAACAGGACAAGAATGCCCACTCTCACCACTTTTATTTAACATGGTATTGGAAGTCCTAGCCATAGCAATTAGGCAAGAAAAAGAATAAAAGCCATCTAAGTCCCAAAGGAAGAAGTGAAAATGTCACTCTTTGCAGATTACATGATACTATACATAGAAAATCCTAAAGACTCTACCAAAAAATGATTAGAAGTAATAAATGAATTCAGTAAAGTTGCAGGATACAAAATCAATATACAGAAATTTGTTGCATTTCTATACACTAGTAATGAATTATCAGAAAGAGAAATTAAGAAAACAATCTCACTTACAACTGCATCAAAAGGAATAAAATACCTAGAAACAAATTTAACCAAGAATGTAAAAGACCTGTACATTGAAAACTATAAAGCATTGATGAAGGAAATTGAAGAAGACAAAAAAAAAAGTGGAGAGATCTTCATTGTTCTTGGATTAGAAGACATTGTTAAAATGTCTGTACTACCCAAAGCAATCTACAGATTCAGTGTAACTCCTATCAATATCTTAATTGCATTTTTCACAGAATTAGAACAAATAATTCTAAAATTTCTATGGAACTACAAAAAACCCCAAATAGCCAAACTTGAGAAAGAACAAAGCTAGAAGTATCATGCTCCCTGATTTCAAACTATACTGTGAAGCTATAGTGATCAAAACATTGGCATTGGCATAAACACAGACAAATAGATCATTAGATTAGAATACAGAGCCCAGAAACAAACCCACACAAACATGTTAAATTAATTTACGACAAAAGAGTCAAGAATATACAATGGGGGAAGCTCAATTTCTTCAGTAAACGATGTTGAGGAAACTAGACAGCTACATGCAAAAGAATGAAACTACTGTATATAAAAATTAATTCAAAATGGGTTAAAGACTTGAAGTTAAAACCTCAAGCCATAAAATTTGTAGAAGGAAACATTTTTGACATTGGTCTGAGCAATGTTTTTTGGATCTGACTCCAAGAGCAATAGAAATCAAAAGAAATAATTTAAAAATGAGACTATACCAAACTAAACAGCTCCTGCTTGCTCGGTGAAGAAAGTATCAACAAAACAAAAAGTCAACCTACTGAATGAGAGAAGATATTTGCAAATCATATATCCAATCATGGGTTAATATCCAAAATATATAAAGAACTCGTACAACTCAATAACAAAAACAAACAAACCTGATTAAAAAATGGGCAGAGGATCTAAATAGACACTTTTCCAAAGAAGACATGTAGATGGCCAATGGGCACATGAAAAGATGTTCAACATCACTAAGGACTATTATCAAGAAGATAAGAAATAAACGTTGGAGAGGATATGGAGAAAAGGGAATCCCTATATACCATTGGTGGAAATGCAAATTGGTGCAGCCACTATGTAAAACAGCATGGAGATTCCTCAAAAATTAAGATTAGAAATACCATATGATCCAGCAATTCCACTTCTGGGTATTTATCTGAAGAATATGGAAAGAGTAATTCAAAAAGATATACACTCCTCCATGTTCATTGTAGCATTATTTACTATAGCCAAGATATGGAAACAACCTAAGTTGTCCATCAACGGATGAATGGATAAAGAAAATGGATAAAGAAATTGTGGGGTGCCTGGTGGCTCAGTGGGTTAAAGCCTCTGCCTTTGGCCCAGGTCATGATCTCAGGGTCCTGGGATCAAGCCCTGCATCGGGCTCCCTGCTCAGCCAGGAGCCTGCTTCCTTCTCTCTCTCTGCCTGCCTCTCAGTCTACTCATGATCTCTCTCCTCAAATAAATAAATAAAATCTTAAAAAAATTAAAAAAAAAAAGAAATTGTGGTATATGGACATAATAGCACATTACTCAGCCAATAAAAAGAAGGAAATCTTGCCATTGGTAACATGGATGGACCTTGAGAGTATATGCTAAGCAAAGTAAGTCTGTCCAAATACCATATGATTTCACTTATAGGTGGAATCTAAAAAAAAAAAAAAACATACGAACAAACAAACAAAATAAAAACAAACTCATAGGGCACCTGGGTGGCTCAGTGGGTTAAAGCCTCTGCTTTCGGCTCAGGTCATGATCTCAGCGTCCGGGGATTGAGGCCCGCATCGGGCTCTATGCTCAGCAGGGAGCCTGCTTCCTCCTCTCCCTGTCTCTCTGCCTGCCTCTCTGCCTACTTGTAATCTCTCTCTCTGTGTCAAATAAATAAATAAAATCTTTAAAAAACAAAAACAAAAAAAACAAAAAAAACCCAAACTCATAGATACAGAGAACAGATTGGTGGTTATCAAGGGGGAAGGAGATTGAGGGAGAGTGAAATGGATGAAGGGGCTCAATTATATGGTGATGGCGATATACTCATACTTATGGCGATCACTTTGTAGAGTACACATATATCAAATTTATAGTGTTGTACACCTGAAACTTATATAATGTTATATGCCAATTTTATTTCAATAAAGATAATTTAACTATAAAACAAAACTTAGGGAGAAAAACTATTTGGTATCTAAAAGTCAAACTATTCAAGAGGTTATAAAAAACAATGTCTATAAATATTATATGTCAATTATACCTCAATAAACAAACAAAAAAGAAAAAAACCCAATGACTATAAAATATCGATTTCATTTTCTTGTTCCCCAATCATTTGTCTATTGGGTCATTATAAGCAAAAAGGTGAGAATGTTTTGAATGTATTTAATTCCACTGAATTTGAACACTAAACTCAAAATACTAAGATCTTGATATAAAACTGAGGTCTGCCTCTTCCTAGCTGTACACCCTTGAGTAGGCTTCTTATCCTTTCTGAGCCTCGGTTTCCTCAGCTGTAAAACCCATAACACCTACCACAAAATGTTGTTCTGGGGCTCAAAAGGCACAATCCCTGTGACGTTTGAATGAGGTGCTCCTTCTCTGACCGCACTGAAGGATTCTCTCCCAGAGTACCTTGTGTATTATTTGGAATGGGTAGGGTCCTACTGCCTTGATTACTCTGCTAATACAAATTATTAAGATAACTATAGTTAAAAGGAAATTACATGGGAGATGTATCAAACCAGTAGATTTCCATGGTCTTTGAGAATTCCTCTCACTGCCCAGTTCTGCATGTCTTCCACCTGACTTGTGGACTAATGAAGCAAAGACCTTCATGCTGCAGCTCCCACTGTTCCAGATACCCTCAAAATACCCACCCTCCCACCAGGCAGAGGGTCTTTCTCTTCCTTTCCTTGACTGTCTGCTCCCAGATCTTTTTTTTTTAAGATTTTATCCATTTATTTGACACAGAGAGAGAGATAACACAAGTAGGCTGAGAGGCAGGCAGAGAGAGAGAGGAGGAAGAAGGGTCCTTGCTGAGCAAGGAGCCTGATGCGTCCTCCCAGCTCTTTTGTCTGTGTGCTTGCCCCTCAGCTTTATCCTGAAATCCACAGACCTTATGGAGAGTAGGGGCCTTGATAACCTCAGTTGTCTTTCTGCAGTCACCTCCTTTTGTCCCTCCTCTGACGGAAAGGCACTCCTTTGGGCTTTCAATCTCTGTGTCTTAGGAAAACTCTGGCCTCAATCAGTTAGCTCATCTTATCTCTTATGGCAAATTCTCTTCTGCACATTGTCCACCAATCCATTCCCAACGTTACTGTAGCTTCTAGTTCCAGGTCCAACTTCAACTACCTCTCTGAGGGTTGGGTTCTCATTTACATATATTTAAATTGCATGTAAATTACACATGTGTGTGTTCCATATGTATTATACATAATACACACACATGTGCATATATATATATATATATATATATATATATATATATCCAACATAGCACTTGACACTTTGGAAGTCTTTGATTTTGCCTTTGTGTCATATTCTCTATCTACCTGTTCAATACAGTAGCCATCAGTCACATATGGCTATTTAAATTTCGATAAATTAATATTGAATAAAATTTAAAGTTCAGGTCTTCAGTCACACTAGCCACATTTCAAATGCTCAATAGCCACATGTGGCTGGTGGCTCCTATAGGAAGCCACAGCTATTGGGCAGCATTCTTCTGTAACATGTGCCTATGTCTTCCTGTGTCTGTCCATATTATTATCACATCCTTAGGAACCCAGAGGGATCTATTTGCGCATCTAGGAAGTACTCATTCTTGTTCAATTCCATTCAGCAAAACCCAAGACTAAGATGGGTCTCGGCACAGACAGGACCTTCTCCCAGGTTCTGGATGGGGGCAGAACGGAGAAGACGGTCTTCCAGCAGTTAGAAGGAACCACAGGTTCGCTGCTTCCCGTTGCCGAACTTCAGCCCCTGGCTTCTGTGTGGGTGCTCGATACTCCGAGTGAATGGCAGCGGTGACATGTTTAATGAAAGGTAAATATTTATGGTCAGTATCCAGCAGGTGTACTCTGTGGGTGGGTGTGGGGGCAGTTGGGTCAGCAAGGCCATCGCATAGAGGCTGCGATCCCATCATGGTTACCCTGTTTCTCACTTGGTATGTTGCTGCGTGCCTAAACTTGACCCTGTTGTTCTGAAATCAGACCAGGTAGGTAACCAAGCAATCAAGATGCTATGAGCACCCATCCAATGCCAGAGGACAGCAGCGTGCTTGGACCTTGTGCTGCTTTTGGAAACACCCAGAGCTGCACGGCCGTCCAATCTCCTGGGATGCTGCTGGCATCTAGTGGAAAGAGAGGGAAGCCACTGGCACTTAAAAGTACTTAGCACTCGCAAAGGGAGGGTCCTGTCCCGACCTCACTGTGTACGGTGGGGTTTGCCTTGGACACCCCCTGCTCTAACCAGAGTGCTTGCCAGAAAACAGAGAAGACACAGGAATGGAAAGATGTCACCCCAGTTGCACCCACAGCATTTTTTCTCAACACTAGCAGAACCAACTCCCTCTTTTTATAATATATATTTAGTTTTTGCCCCCCTTTACCATCCTATAATTAACTTCATAGGTAATATGCCTACCTATGCATGTTATTATAAAAATCATTATAATGTCCTAACTGTTATATAAAGGTAAAAACAAAGTAGTGTATGACTTTTAAAAATGTGTTTCAATATGTATATATTCACACATGAACAAACTGGAACATACAATTGGGTCACACGCTTGCACCTATGTACAATGATTATGAACTTACGAGAAGTAAGAATACCAGAAGCCACAGGTGCACGCTACAATAAAACCTTGTACTCCGATAAATCCTAACAGACCGACCTGGTTGTTTGTACATAATAAGATAAAAGGAAATCACTTTCATGGAGAGAAAAGGAGATGGGTTTTCCACAAGGAACAGTGAAGGATAAAAATGGGAAGGATAAAAATGGGAGGGAAGACCCAAGGGACAATCAAGAATTCAGCAGAAACTGGAAGAACGGAAGAAGTCAGGAAGAACGGGAAAGAGCGGCAGGTGCTAAGAATCCACGGAAGCATGGAGGGAGGGCTGCGAACTGCCCGCTGATGGGGGATGGGAGCCAGAGCAGGCGTATCTGCTATTTAGTGCTCAAAAGAGGGCACCCCATGTGACCCAGGCTACACATCACAGTCCTGGCACTGTTGTTGTCACCCGGTGAGCTTTATCAGTGGGATGTGATGCCTACATCAACAGACGTGGGTTGTCAACTGAGTAGCTCTGCCATTTGATAAAACTGCCATCTGGTTAAGGGAAACCTTGTGTGTATTATGCCTGCTTCTTTGAGAATTCAGGTTGTAACATCTGTTTCCTAATTCTACAACAAATGATCATCCTGTGCCTACCACGTGCCAGGCCCTATGCTAGACTATGGGATTCAAGAGTCTACGCAATGTGGTTTCTGGCCTCAAAGAATTCAAAATCCTGCAAAAGCCACCACCAGAGTGAACTACCTGGAGTAGAATGTAACGAGTTTCACACACACACACACACACACACCCCACACACCCCACACACACCCCACACACAGCCAGCTCTGCATGGCCGACTAGGGAAGGCTTCATGGACGGGTAGACACACCAGCTCAGTCTTAAGGACAAGCAGGAGCAATGAGAATATTTTAGAAAGAAAGAACGACATGTACAGGGCAGAGGCATGAAAACAATGCGTTTTGGTGCAAGTAGAGGCAAAAGTTAGTCACCTTGGAAGAGAGGAAGCTCCTTAGCTCAGTGATCAGATTCAAAATGTCCCCAAAACACTGTATTAGATTCAAACTTGAGAATCTACTTTCAACCAGATTCAAGCTATGAATCTAGTTATGAGACCTATATGTTGTAACTATTATGAGACCCTTAAAAGTATTCACTCATTTACTTCTCATTAAAGTGTGGGAGATATTATAGGAAACTGAAATAAGGGAAATTAAGTAGGCACAGATTTGAGCTCGGGTATCGTGTTCTAGTATCTGTGTTCCTAACCACTATACTAATGTCCCCTGGAAGGGAGGGACAGGATCCAAGATTGGAAAATGGCAATGTAAAGTCTGGATTAGGGGACAGTGAGCAGGCCAGATGTCGGGGGAGCTGACTGGGGCATGGCCTAGAGACTTGACTGTAGAGGAGTGAAAATTGCTATGGAATTTCCAGATTCCAGAGTACAGGCCCTTTGAAAAGCATTTCTGAGGTCACACTGCCATCTAGTGGTAATACAACAGGTAGCAATTACTCTCCTAGCAAATACAGTATAGAGGAGCCAATGGGGGGATGATAAAACAAGATTCTGCAGGAAAGTGATTTTTTTGCTCCAACCACAGACCCTAAAAGACAGACGAATCCCACTGCCATGGTCCACAGAATTGCCATACACCACCGAATGGTGGCTGCAAGCTCGAGTCAAATCCCAACTCTGCTCCTCAGGGAGGAAAGGGCAAGTTAAATAACTTCATTTTTTCTTCTGAAAAAATGGGGAAAGTAATATCTGCCCATGTGGCTGCAGGTGAGGATCGAGTAAAATAATGCAGGCAATATGTGAGGCACACTGTGAGCACTTAATAAATGTTCACTGTTGGTATACTATGAAGGAGATGTGACCAGCTGGGGCAGGCCCAGAGGGAAGGAACTGGACAAATTATTCGTTAATTATTGACCTTCAGTGAACCTCCCCAGTCAAGCCTTTCCTTTACAGCTTTTGTAATTCTCCACCTGAGATCACCTGCTCCCTTCCCAAAACCATCTTTGATGAACTGGGAACCTATATGGCTCAGGATCAAAGAAGCAACTATTTTATTCTGAAGTTTAATTTTGTAATGAACTTGCTCAAATTTGAAGTGACTTTGCGAAACCCACAAAGTTCATTTCAAGATTAACCTTGTGCTGGCCTAGTTGCTCATTTACTTCCAAACTGGAAAATTATTACCATGAGCTCATAGAGTTTTGGGTGGTGACCCATTTTTCCTGCCAGGCCAAGCAGTGAACCAGGATTTCAAAGGCTACTTCTGGACACCTCTCCCCAGGGACTGGAAGACGCTCACCTCAGGTCTGTGCCTGGGTTATCTTCTGTGTGCTTAGAAGGGGAGGGAACAGATCACGTGGCAGGGGGTCTAGAAGAGAGGCCGGAGACAGTGTGGGCATCAGACGTGCCGACTGTGAGTTGTCAAGGGCAGAGATGTGGCCAAAAGGAGCTGTCTCGAGACAGGTCAAGGGACACTGAGGGAACCGCCAAAGGCAGGCTTTGCTTAAAAGCCACTACAGAGAAGCTTATGCCTAGTGAAGTCTTAGAAACCACTCAATGGAGTATTTATTGGTGTCCTTAAGAGAGAAAATCCCAGCCCTAGGGGATGTACACTGTAACTTGACCATTGCTTCCTGACCGCTGGCAGAAAAAGCCAGTGACATGGCGATCACTTCCAAATGGCAAAGAAGTTAACTCTTCTCAAACAATTGGACTGGGGTCATTTCTTTGAAAAATAAGCTTGCATGGAACTAAGAACCAATTCCCTCCAATGCAGAGCCGCCCGGGATGGTGACTGGGTCAGACGGAATCTGTAGATCAATCTGGAGGAAACTGCCCAAGAACAGTGACTGAGTCAGTGTGGTATTGGTATAAAGACAGACAAATAGATCAGACAAACAAAATAGAAAGTCTTGATATAGAATCAAAGGAGAAATGGCTTTCTGCATTCTCCTGCCTCCAAACAGGAAGCAAGTCCCAAAACTTCACTCTTAACCACTAGGTTATTCTGCATTTTATAGAATAGTTTCATTTGCACAAGATCTCTGTAAGATAGTCACATCCTCGTTTTATGGATAGCTGAGAACTGGAGCTTGTCTAAACTAGATAGAGTAGAATATCATCTACGGATGTTACTTGAGAAACAATGGGAATATTCTTAACTTTCCACATAGCTTTCCCCAGGAAAGGACTCCTGCTAGCAATGAACAGAGAAAGAGCTACTGAAGTCTGCCTTTTTTCAAATGCAGATGCTTAACAACTGAGCCACCCAGGCACCCCGAGAGTCTATCTTCTTGACTCCATGGACTCCCTTAGCCATTAATGCCTTAGGATCGTCATTAGCAGCTGAAAGCAATGACCTTCAGAAAGATGATCTGGAGTCACTGCCACAGTGAGAGGTGCTGGGAGGAAGGCAAAGAGAGACAGGGCTCCATTCCATAGCTGGTTTCCCCCATTTCCAGCGCCTCTCTCCTACTACCTAGTCCTAGCGACTACCACTATCAGGCAGAAATGCACCTAAAGGCCTAAAGTCGGTGGTGAAAAGACGAGAGTTCAGAGCTCGTTCTGAGCATTTGTGTAGTCTGTGATATCTGCTTCACACATGCCATCTGTTTGAGCAAATGCAGAGGCAGGAGCAGTGATCTCTACCTGGGACACCTTCCCCAATAACCTAAATTGTGTGGGAATTGGCCAAGCTCACTTTATTCAGTTCTCTCAACCCTGCAAGGCAGAGACCCTACTGTCTCCTAATGCACCACTAATACTCTATGCCAGCTCAACTACGCCCACAGAAAGTCAGAAGGATTCCTGGTTCAGCTTCGCTATTCTCATCGTGTGCACATATAGATAATTCACCCGGCTTCTCTGGGTTTTAAATTTTTCCTCTCTAAAATGGGATCATTGCACATCTACTTTCTGATCACGGTCTCCTTGGAGGCATCCAATGGAATAATATATGTAAAAGTGCTTTTAGACGGCTAAGTTTGCTTAATCTCTTAACTGGTTATTGTTTATGACCAGCCAAATAATGAAATTTCCTTACTTTCTGAGTTGCGGATTGTGACAGAACTTGACGAGCAAAGCTACATATGCCCCTGGCATTTAAATGCCAACTCTCTCATTTTAGAAGCCACACTTGGCTGTCTACTTTTGCTTTTTTTTCATGGCACTCGAGAGCCAGGCCATGGAAGTCAGAACATATCACCCCATGTGTGATGTAGGGCAAAGTACGAATTAACAAATCTCTCTGAACTTCAGGATTCTCACCTGTGAAATGACATTTGTGTTTGGGAATTATTATAAGGGTTGAAGTAGTAATGTACATACAATGACATAGTGCATGGCATATCATAAAACACTTCTTTAAATGGTTGTGATTTTATTGTCATTTTATTATCAAGGAGCCATCGTGCTGTCTCCAAGGGTCTTTGTGTAATCAAATTATTCCACTGCTCAATAGAATTGGAAAATCCCCAATTTTTCAGAACACCATATGAGCACTTGGATCAATGACTCCCACTATGCCCTAAATAGTCTCTAACACCCCCGTAGAAAGCACACAATTTACAACATGGCTGTGCTTCAAAACTCTACTTGGAAGTTGTTTGTTTGGAACTCAACACATATTTTCCCATAGAAAGAATGCTATTAAAATAGTGGTTGGGTTCCCAGGTCATTGGAAATACCCACTTGGTGGACAAAGTAGCAGAAAATTGGCATATTTGCAATGCAAAAGAATAGAGAGCAATGCTGTTGCATTGCTAGTCACAGGCCAAAACTGAAAACTAAGAAAATTATGTAATACATAGTTTCTTTCATTTTTCATGAATGATGGTGATGAGGAAAAGCGGGCTTAATTAGAGGAAGAGACAATGCAGAGGCCCCTTAAAGTAAAGAATCATAACTTTTTTTTTTTTAACATTTCTGTTCTTAACCCAAGAGACTACATAGCAGTAATCTCATCCACCACAACGGAGTTATTTCTGGTTCGCAAATGGAAAAGGGAAAAGAAATGGGAAAGATCAGGGAAAGGGAAGCAGAGATGAGAAAGACTTCCTGGGAAGGGGGGTAGCGGGGGAAGAAAATCAGCCAATGGTTTGGATCAACCAAGGAAGGAGGAAGAAGAATAGACATGTAGTAAGATGGAGTCCCCAGGTCTGGGAGCTGGGAACACAGGTTGGGGGAAGCGGTGCTGTGACTCGTCAAGCAGTTCCCCACTGCAGCATAAGGTGGCGCTATAAGGCTCTACGAGCCAGAGCAGCTTGTAGGAAGAGAGGCCTCAAGGTTGAGGGGCAAGAGGGAAGGCAGGCTGTGAGTACCCAGCTACTTGGTGTTAGGAACTAAGCCCACATGGTATGCTGGTTCCCTGTTCTGAACTTTACTGCCGCGAAGTAAAGGGTGGACTAGAATGTTAACACGGCCTCACCTAAATGAGGTCTTTGCATTTACCGGCCAGGGAAGCACAGAATGTGAAGACCCCAAGGACCTCAACATGACCTTCAATTTCTGGTGGCTTCAAACCTGGTAGAGAATAAAAGGAAATATATAAAAACCTATAGTTTTCAAACGAGAGACTAAGGCCCAGGGAGGGGAAGTAACTTGCCTGTCCTCATATAACTGCTAAGTGTCAGTAACCTAACCTCCCCGAAGCAGGCTGCTTCTCGGCCTGATGCCATCCCTAGTCCACTGACAAGTTCACTAGTCCAGTTTGTGCTCTGCCTCCATCCAACCTCAGCCTTTCTGGCTGCTATCCATTAACCAAGTTGGGTCAGAAGGAGTAGAGGAGGAACTGGAATGGTGAAATCCAGTGTAGATAAATCTTTGAAAACCTTAGGATTTTTTTTTTTTTAAGATTTTATTTGTAAGTAAGCTCTACACCCAATATGGGGCTCGAACTCACAACCCTGAGATTAACAGTTGCCCAATCCATTGACTGAGCCATCCAGGTGCCCCTGGCAGCCTTATGAGAAGCTAGTTCTCAAATAAGGAGCAGTGAATCCAGGGACCATTGCCAGGCTATCCAGGGGAAGTTGCAAGAGTCACCTACTATGTCAGCAAGAGTATTGAATGTAGAGACAGAAGACCTAGGTTCGTTTTAAATTCTGCTATGGCGCACACATCTCTCCCCCTCTGTGATGTCCCTCGCAGCTCTTACTGTCTTCTAATCCTCACCGGGAAGGATCTGTGTTCTTGTGGCCTGGGGAGGTGGGACAGTGGGTAGTTATTGACCTAATTAGGTCACAATGGCTCCAGGGCAAGCATGTCCCTGATACAAATGTGCTTCCTCTCAGAACCTCAAAAACGCCTTCAACTCGTGATAAACAAAGCTTCTGGGGTAAAACAAAGACATGAGTCATTCCCCATCATTCCTGCAGAAGACGTTCCGAAGAATCGGAACATCCTACTCCTCATGGTAATATGTGACAACAGTCACGAGAAGTTTAATTCCTGAAAAGGAAAATCAGCTAATGGGAGTAGTGGAGGGGTGGTGGGCTGAAGAGGAGAGAAGATTATTACACAAAACAGAATAAAAATTTTTTAAAAATGGCCGTTGTGGCTTGGAAGGGGTCCTGAGTCTTCGCTTCATGCCGTGTGAGGGCTCAGGAGAAAGACCAGAACAGATCCTGGGCTGACAGAAACCTAAGTCGATTCTCACAGCATCTGACTAGGCTGGTGGCTGTCAGACCCACTGTGGGCCCCTTGTTCCCTCGCTCCCACACAGATGTAATCCTTGGTTCCTTAGGCCACCCCAATGTTATGGACACTCTGATATCTGAACAGATGGTCCTCGAAATCCAACTCCTTTACCCTGAACTTTCCTCCCCATTTGGAGGACTCTCTAGGAGCTCATGAGACTCAGTCATAGGCATTGCCAATTCATGTCTCCTCTGGTCCTAACCCGGACTGTGGCCCCAGCCCTGGGCTCCCCCTCCCTCTGGCAGCACACATTCTACTACGCAGGCCTCCTCCTGCTGCCATGTCTCCCCTCCCAGTGTTACTGTTGCTATGGTAATGGCTGTAGGCTTTGCAGCTACTCTCCTTGAGGCTGTCATCCCACAGACAGTGATTAAAGCACTTTCAGCCAACCTTGAACAGTGTAATCCCTCAGACAAGGTCCCCAAAGTATAGCCTTGATGTTATCTCTCCACTCCATGAGAAACTTGGCATAAGTTCCCAGGGGACCAGGCCAGAGGGTCTTCAAGGACACCACCTTTCATCATCAAGCACTTGCACCTGGAGCTGGCTTCTCAGAAGCAGCCTTTGCTCCCCCTTGTATCTCAGTGACCTGCCCTGTGATTTACACCCTGATATTTTTTATAGATCATCTAGAGGTTTCTCACACAAGTAGAAGCTCTGATAAACCAGATTCCTAAAGTGATACCAACATGAATCACAAGTCATTTAAAATCTTCAAAGACAGACAACTTGTTTATCTAGCCTAATTATATCAGATCAAATGGCAATCATGAAGAAAAGGTCTACCTTGAAATGCCTACTGGTCAGAGTCTATGTCCTTCTTCCTTTCCCAGTCAGGGAAAACTACTTGACCTTCCAATCATAGAGCAATGGGTACCACCGAATGTCCTTGCTTGTATGTTTGAGCTTTCTTATCTCCCGTATGCTAGTCATACATCACCATTTTTAACCAAGAGACAAAAAGCCCAAAGAAATTAAATGACCGACGATGAGCTGAAATTCTTGCAAGAGACTTTTACCCTTTCTATCTTTTTCTCCACTTTCTCTTCCTCTTGGGTAGTTGGGATAGAGGAGAAAAGAAGAAAAAATACTGCAGCGGAGATCAAATAAAATGGGAATACAAGAAAACCACTCGATAACGTGGATCCTTCCTTGAATTCCTGGTGGCTGTAAATCTGGTATTGATCAAACTGAGATACATAAAAATATACAGTGCTAAGTCTCCCTTCCAAATGTGGGAAAGGCTCTGAACAATGAGGTTGTCCTTCTGTTCAACTAGAGGCCTCATATTGGACCTCTGATAAAAAAATAATGGGCTCAGTACTTTACTAAGCTATGAAAAGACAAAAATGCATCATAATTATATTTTCACCCTGTGAAATTCTTTTAAATTCAAGGAAACAAGTAATTTATGTGAACCAACTATTTTGCTCTGCACCATGAAACCGAAAAAAGAAAATGTCTATCTTTAGGGCCTACCAGAAGACGTGACTCTGAGCCTTCCACTGTCATACTTTACTGCCTGATCTTTCAAAAGTTATTCCATATCCTAGGCTGCATTCTCTCCAAATGCAAAATGAAGACACTAATACCTTCTCTTTCTACTTCGCAGGGAAGTAGAAAGGAAATAGTAGAAAAAGAAATGGTAAATAGAAGCGTGGTAATAAAATGTTTGGTGTGTACAAAGATGCTGGGCTGTTTATTTCCATGCAATTTCCAGTTGCTCTCATTCTCACTATTGCAGGCAAGTAATTCTGAGTGAATCTGAGCCATTTCTCTTGGACTAGATTCGAATTTTGTTGAAGTTTTAGGCTAGAAATCTGCAGAAGAACATTTCTGTGAGTGTGTAATGTATAGGAGATGGAGATTTGTTGAGACATTGGGAGTAGAAACCTGGTGGAGAATTCTCATCCGACAACGCAGAAGTGACAGATAGGGGAATGTTACATTCAAATAATGAACATTCGTGAATAGCAACTCACTGTCACATACCATCCTAACTCCTGGGGATAGAAAGCATGTGGCTGGGGGTGGCTCTGGGAGGGCTCAGTTGGTTAAGCATCTGCCTTTGGCTCAGGTCATGATCCCAGGGTCCTGGGATCGAGTCCCATATCAGACTCCCTGCTCAGAAGGGAGCCTGCTTCTCCTTCTCTCTCTGCCTGCTGCTCTGCCTACTTGTACATGCTCTCTCTCTCTCTCTGTCAAATAAATAAATAAATAAATAAATAAATACTTTACAACAAAACAAAGCGTGTTGAGGGTCCCAATTCAGGGATTCCCTAGGAAGACTCATAGGACACAGCATGTAGTTGAGGCTATGACTAATTACAGAGAAAGAATGAGAAGCAAAACTGGCATAGGGGAAAGGCTCATGGGGCAAAATCTAGAAGGAAATAGGTATAAGCTTCCAAGAGTCCTCTCTCAGTGGAATTACATAGGATGCACTTAATCCCTCGAGCCATGAGTTGTGATACATGTGAAGCATTGACCATCATGGAGGCTCATTTTAGAGACTTATTGCCCAAGGCTTTTTGTTGGGGGCTGGTCATATTGACACTCTCTGCCAAACCCATGACAAAAGTCTAGACCATCAGAGGGAAAGCAGATCGATGTTCAGGATAAACTATGTTGTTTGTACAATTTAGACCAGTGAGCCATGCCATTCTTATCAGGGAGTAGTGGGAACTCTCTTGAAGTCTAAGTTCCCAGACTCCAACCAAGGTTCAACTTTGCAAGCAGGCCTTTCAAGGGGTAGCATTCTCGAGCCTGGTTTGCTAACTCTTAGGCACACAGAGGTTTAAATCAGTGATCACAATACCGATGGATAACTACAATGAGAAATTCATTCGACAAAAGTCACTGAGACTTGAAGGGTCGGGCAGGAATGAGATAAATTAGACATGGTTGTTGTACCTTGCCAAACTGAACTCAGCACCTCAGTAACTCCCTGCCCGCCCACTGACAAAGTGCATTGCCTATAAAAGACTCTGTGGGTGTGCTCCAAATTCCTCACTGCACATCCCAAGGGCTCTGTTTTCTGCCTGCCATAACTTCTTTCTGCTTAGCCCTTCGGGTAGGTGTTTGGGGCTACTTCTCTGTTGGACTTGACTAGATTCCGGCATGGCCCTGGATTCCCTCCACCAGTTCTGCCCCATCCTTACCCCCACCAAGAGCCCCAACACTCTACATTTCATCTGGCCTCCTTGGCCCCTGGGTCCATTAGAGGAGCCAGCCCATTCACATTTGAAGCCCTAGTTCCTGGGACTTATCCCTGTCCCTCATTCAATGACTTAAAAGTCATTCCATTTCTACTCACAGCCTTTGGCTAATTTTCACCCCACTGCCAGCTTCCAGGAAGATGCCCAGGACTATGGACTACAGAATTCTCAGCCTTCCCTGCTGGAATCATCTCCTGCGGGGGCTCCACATGCTGTCTTCGGCTGCAACCTGTGCCTTCAGCATCTCTGTAGCTAGAGTTCCCACCGTCCTTGCCCCTACTAGACGGATCTACCCACAAACATGCCCTCTTTCCCCTTTAGGTGGGGTGGAGGGTATACCAAAAGTATCAAGTGCCAGGTTTACTTTGGTTTGGAGGTAGGAATGAATGGAGGTCACACATGTGCTGTTTTCTTGGTCTCAAAGTGAATATGTTCAATGACCCTGCCAAGGAGTCAAAAACGGTAAGCTTCTCCCTGATATCAATCAGAACCCCAAGCAATCCATTCATCCAGAGATTCCCAGGAGCTCGCAGGTAATCATATCAGATCAGCCCCAATTTTCCCAGCCTGATGATCTCCCCCAAAGGGTGCAGAGGTAGGAAACAGCTCTTGGGCATGTTTAGGAAATGCTTATAGTGACTCAAATGACAAGGAAAAGCCCCCCAGAAATGAAGCTGGTGAGACAGTTAGGAGCTGGTCCAGAAAAGCTGTGAATGCCACCAAAGGGGCATTTGATCAGACTTGCATTTCAGAAAGATCCAGTGAGCAGGAGGGAGATGAGATAGAGAGGGAATCTGGAGGCTCAGAGACAGAGAGAAGATGTTTTTTTTTTTTTAAAGATTTTATTTATTTATTTGACACAGAGAGAGAGAGATCACAAGTAGGCAGAGAGGCAGGCAGAGAGACAGGGAGAGGAGGAAGCAGGCTCCCTGCTGAGCAGAGAGCCCGATGCGGGCCTCGATCCCAGGATGCTGAGATCATGACCTGAGCCGAAAGCAGAGGCTTTAACCCACTGAGCCACCCAGGCGCCCNGGATGCTGAGATCATGACCTGAGCCGAAAGCAGAGGCTTTAACCCACTGAGCCACCCAGGGGCCCGAGAAGATGTTTTTGTAATAGTCTTACAAGAGGTGGCAAGGCCTCAACCGGATCTGAGGCCATGAATTGTAGAGATGATATTTAGAAGAGCAGGTAATCAGCATTTGTGTTTGGGGCAGGAGGACGGAAGTGTGGGGATCGGCATCTTTGGCAGTACCTCTGTTGGGATAAGGAATACAGGGGGGTTAATGTTGAATCCAAACAGCTTCAGGCCACAGCCCCCACGTTTACGCTCTCCTCTACATCGGATGTTTTCTCAGTGTCTTGTTTGTTTGGTTTTGGTTTTTCCTTTGAAGGTCCAGAAATGCCCTTGGCGTGTTTGACAGATTTTCAGGCTTATGCCCAGAAGCAACTGTCTAAGTCAACTTGGGATTTTATTGAAGGAGGAGCTGATGAATGCTTCACCCGGGATGATAACATCGCAGCGTTTAAAAAGTCTGGTCTTCTGTATCCTTTCTATTGTTAAGCTAAGGTGCACTGGGTGAGGGGTCCTTGGAAGGTAGCAGCCTTGTTCTCTGCCTCCAAAGAACGCAGAGTACTCAAGATATATTAATGGGTTTTGTTTTTACTGTTTTGGGTTTCAGGGGTTTTGGCGGGCGGGGGGGGGCGTGGCCAGAGAGAGGATGAATGGAGAAAGAGCTTATTTTCATGCCTCTGCAGAACTAGCATGAGTCACCCTCCCCCTGTATCCCAGCAACTCCGCCCCCTGACAAGATAGGACAAGAGTCCAGTGTCGCCTGGGAGGGGAGGAGAAGTCAGCAGGGTGGCCTTCAATCTCCTGAGTTCCTAAACTTCTGGCTTGGAGGAGATCAGGTTGATTTCAAAGAAGAGCTGGGCTGGTCGAGCAGCAGGTAGACGGCACGATGGTAAACAGCCCACAGGACAAGCCACGTCGGGCCCACCACCTGTTTTTGGATGGTCCACAAGCTAAGAATCTTTGTTTTCTATTTTTAAATGGTTGAAAAAAATTTTTTTTAAATGATAATTTGTTACAGGTGAAGGTTATATGACATTTGAATTTTAGTGTTTATAAATAAACTTTTATTAGAACCGGCCATGGTCAGTCATTTACATATTGTCTATGGCCGATTTTGCATTACAACAGCAGATCTAAATCAATGTGACCTACTGCATGGTCCACAGAGCCTAAAATACTTACTATCAGGCCCTTTATAGAAACAGTTTACTGCCCCTGTAATAGAGAGGCCAGGAGAAAACTGAAAAATGTTTTCATTTTTCGCGTTCCATATTTTCATACTCGTTCAGCACTCTACTCGGCCCCTTACTTGCTTTAGCTCATTTTGCCTTCATGAGACAATTATGAAGTTTGGAGTATTACTCCCACTTCACAGATGAAGTTTGCATCTTACCCAAGTCTGTACAAACAATATATCTAGCAAAACCTTTCTATGTTTGTGTACAGGAATAATTATATTTTTTGAAAAACAAGCATATTTGGATCCTGAGACTAAGTCTCTATTGGACTTAAAAGCGTGTTTTATATATTTACTATGTGTGAATTTCTCTACTCTTTTCTAAAGCAGTAGTTAAGTCCAATCTTCAAATGAATTAGCCTCTAGCGAAAAACAAAAACAAAACAAAACAAACAATACAAGCCTCCACCATGATCATTCTCTGGGATTTGTCCTCTTTCTTTTTCTTTTTTTTTTTTTAAGATTTTATTTATTTATTTGACACAGAGAGAGAGATTACAAGTACGCAGAGAGGCAGGCAGAGAGACAGGGAGAGGAGGAAGCAGGCTCCCCGCTGAGCAGAGAGCCCGATGTGGACCTCGATCCCAGGACGCTGAGATCATGACCTGAGCCGAAAGCAGAGGCTTTAACCCACTGAGCCACCCAGGCGCCCGGATTTGTCCTCTTTCAGTGAACTTTTCTTACTTTATAGAGTCTTGTTTCTAACCCATGAGCGGAAGAGCCTAGAACTCTTTCCTGCTTATTCTTCTCTTTTCTAATCCTCATTATGGTAAATCAATCAAAACCTCCAAGTCCTGAGAGTCTGTTCAGGAAGGCAAGACTCAAAGACACAGACCTGTGCCAGAGCAAGGCCAGAGGCGGTGTGGACCACATGTGCACTGGAGGTTTAGAGAAAGTGGGGTTAATGTGGGCCAGGGTGTTGGGAGAGGGTTTCTGAAGGAAAGTCGGTCTATGTAGCCTAATCAGATAACTGACCCACCATGGTTTCTTGGGACCTGGTCTGGTGTAGACCTACACCCGAATCTGGAGGCCCCAGCCCCAGGCAGCAGCTGCATGCTGGAGAATAATCCCACTAATAGAAGAATCTTTGTTGCTGAGCACAGAATCCGCCTCCGCCCCCGGTACCTGAGAGATGTAAGAGAGGTGGACACCAGGACCATAATCCAAGGGGAGGAGATCACGGCTCCCATTTGCATCGCACCCACGGGTTTCCACTGCCTCCTCTGGCCAGATGGAGAAATGAGCACAGCCAGAGGTATGACCCAGCTGCACCAGGAGGCTCCCTTCCCAAGGGCCTTGAAGTGTGCAGGATCTCTCCCAGAAGGAGCTTAGGGATAGCAGTCTGGTCAGGACTGAGGAGGGACGTTTGCATAACATTTCATCTGAGATTGAGAAAACGTCCATTTCCATCATAACGAATGGCTGGACAGGGCGGCTACAGATGGTAGATGTGGAAATCAAGCAGGGCATCCTGCGAAGGAGAGATGCAGGCCACTCACAGTCTATGGGGAAAGGGGTTCCAGTGTGGCTTTAGGGATAGGGCTCTCTTTGACCTGAACCCTCATGGGCCAGGACTGGGGCTGAATGGTAAGTCTCGGAGTTTAGGATAAGGAGAGAGTCGTGACATGAGGTCCTAACAAAGGTGTCAGGTGCTCCTGCCCAAATGTTGCATTTCCCTTCTCCTTGACTGACTGTCATCTTTTTTTTTTAAGATTTTATTTATTCATTTGAGAGGGAGAGAGACAGAGAGAGCATTAACAGGGGGTGAGGCAGAGACAGAGGGAGAAAGAATCCCCGTTGAGCTGGGAGCCTGATGTGGGACTCGATCCCAGGACCCTGGAGATCATGACCTGAGCCGAAGGTAGATGCTTAACCATCTGAGCCACCCAGGCGCCCCGACTGACTGTCATCTTTTTTTTTTTTTAAGATTTTCTTTATTTATTTGACAGAGAGAGAGAGAGAGATTACAAGTAGGCAGAGAGGCAGGCAGAGAGACAGGGAGAGGAGGAAGCAGGCTCCCTGCCGAGCAGAGAGCCCGATGCGGGCCTCGATCCCAGGACCCTGACATCATGACCTGAGCCGAAGGCAGAGGCTTTAACCCACTGAGCCACCCAGGCGCCCTGACTGTCATCTTATATGACAAAATTTTCTTACTGTGTATGTCTCCTTCCTAGTAGCCCCTTATTCTCTTCCCTTATCCCTCTGCTCCAAAAAATAATGAGAAGAGAAGGAAGAGGGGAGGGGCTGAAAATAGTCCTGTGACTCCCTTTGTAATCTTTACTCTAGGTCACATCTAGGAAATATTTTATTTGTGGGTTGCCCAGGACTTCCCTGGGATCTTTTCCTTTGACTCCGTGATATAGGCAGTAATGAATCCAAGGATTCGAGAGTTCAAAGTGGCATCTGTCTGGTTAGGAACCAAGTCTGGCTAGGCTAAAGTATGAATATCCTATAGGACTATGACTGCTTTACTAAATCTTCACGGTTGGACATGTGGTGTTGTTTTTGTAGTGAGGCCAAAGAATGGGTTATCTCATGTTGATGTTAGGAATTGAAAATATTAAGCCCTGATTAGGCCAGATTCTCAGCCCACGGATTGTGGGATGGTAGTGACATTAACCTACTGGAGAATTGTACTGAAAACAACGATCATAGTAGGAAATGAGAAATATGCAGCAGTGTCCATGTCACCGTCACCACCATCCTCGCCAACCTTGTTGTCACTAACTCTTTGTAGAGCACATCACTTAGTAATTTTAAAAACGCTTTGGGGTGCCTGGGTGGCTCAGTTGGTTAAGTGTTAACTCGGTCCCCGATCTGGTCTTAATCTCAGGATCCTGAGCTCCATGCCAGCCCTACTTAAAAAAAATAATAATAATACATAAAATACATAAAAATGTTTCCAAATCTAGTATCTCGTTTAATCTCTCAGCAACCCTATAAGAGAGGTGTTATCATTTCCCCCCATTTTACAGACAAAGAAAACGAGACTTGAGGCACACAGCTAAGGAGGAGTAGAACGAGCACTCTTCTAACTCAGATATGCTCTCTCCGACACAGAGTTCAGCCTTCTCTGCTGACATTACCCTTCCTCACCCTCTGTCCTCTTTAGCTCCCTTCTGCTTCGTGAAGGAGTTTGGGAGCAGCCCATTCCCCCAGATGAAAGCGGCAGCATGTCCAGAAGCACTCTGGGGACTAAAGGACCCCTCCAGCGGGGAATCTTGACAGGGGCTGGAAGACAGGCGATAGAGCGGGGGGCCTCCTGGGCTGACCAAACGCTCCCCTATGCTTCCTGCCCTAGTGGGAAGCAGAATGAAGTCAAGCTTTGTCTTCCCTCACAGGGCAAACAGGTCAGAGGAGGCACCGACCCGGAGGGCTTCTCAGCCCAGTCCAGAGCCCTGGCCTCCCTCCAACCTGGGTTGTCCTGTTTGATTTGCAGGTGCCCAAGCAGCCGGGATTTGCTACATCACCAGCACCTATGCCAGCTGTGCCCTTGAAGATATTGTGGCTACTGCCCCCAGGGGCCTCAAGTGGTTCCAACTCTATGTGACGTCAGACCGGCAGCTCAACAAACAGCTGGTCCAGAGGGCTGAAGCCCTGGGTTTCAAAGCTCTGGTCATCACTGTGGATGCACCCAAAATAGGCAACAGGCGATGTGACATCCGAAACCAAGTGGACTTACAGATGAACTTATTGCTGAAAGACCTTCGCTCGCCTAAAGAGGTAGGAAAGACACCAGATCCAATGGAGACAAATTTCTTCTCCTCTTTCCTCCCTTCTCTCTTGCCACAAAAAGTCACTGAGTGCCTGCTCTTGCCAGACACTGCAGAGGCCATGGTTCAAAAAGTAGATTGGGTTCCTGCTCCCCAGAGCTACCAAGTGAACAGGATACATCCCAGAACATCCTCACCCCCGGAGCTAGCCAACCTGTCACCAGAAGTGCTCTGGCCAGGGCTGGGTGCTAAGAAATAGGAAAGCTATGGAAAGGAATTTTCCATGGCGTAGGAGAGGAAATACATCAAGTTCTTCCAACGCTCTCTATACTATGGGACACATAAAAAATGATAATTTTGGATGGCACATTTAAGTAAACTGACCTCCTGAAGAAGGTACTCACAGACCAGGTGATTGCCCCACAGAATGTAGACAGACCAGGTCCCTCCCCCTGCTGCCTTGAGAACTGAGGGTGTCTCTCTACACCTAGAACTCCTCCCTGGAACCGCAGCACCCTTGTTTGGAATCTCCCAAATAGGCGACTGCAAAGGTCCCTTCCCCCTTAAAACCCTATAGTCAGATGGCATGGAATGCCCCAGAGAGAGAAAGTCATGGTAACACTGGGGTCCCTTGGTTACGCTAGAGATAATGATTTCAACTTTTTCAGTCAATGGGCTGTGATACTCAGTCAAGTGACTCAACAGTTCTACTCATCAATCACAAATTAGCCTTGAAGTTTTCTGGAATCCTTATTTCAGATTCCAGAAACACATTGGAATTTGTGTATTCGATTCACGTGGTGAGCCAAGGTTAGATATAAGGTAGGATCTGACTCGGTATTATAGAAGTAGTCCTTAGTTCTTCTAACCTTGGACATATCTCAAGCATAACATGTTATATCAGCCTATAAATGCTTTTGTTTATCCCCTTCACTTACTGAACTCTGAGTTCTTTTAGAGTAGGGACTGAGGCACTGGGTGTTATATGCAGCTAATGAACCATTGAACACTACATCAAAAACTAATGATGTATTCTATGTTGGGTAATTGAACTTAATAAAAAAATAATGAAGTAGGGACTATCTCTTATTTGTCTTTGTGTCCCTAGATCCTGGCAGAGCAGGGACACAATTAATGGTCAATGAATAAGCAGTTGAGATAGTAATTCTTTTGCACAAATTCTGTTAGGAAAAGGAGCTGGAAGTATTGTTGGTTTTGCTACACCTCTTTTAAGGCTTATGAAAGTGGCTATAATGGGTCTCGGTTTGCAATGGATCAAACAATCCTCAAGGAGCTCAGGTCTAAGGTCCTTCTTTCTTCCCCACAGAGACATTCAATGCCTCATTTCCAGATGTCCCCCATTAACTCATCCTTCTGCTGGAATGATCTCTCCTGGCTTCAGAGCCTAACTCGATTGCCCATCATCCTTAAAGGGATCTTGACAAAAGAGGATGCAGAGTTAGCTGTGAAACACAATGTCCGTGGCATCATTGTTTCCAACCACGGCGGGAGGCAGCTTGATGACGTTCCTGCTTCTGTGAGTACAGTAACTTTGGGAGTGTGTGTGTTTGTGTGTGGGTTGCAAGTGTTCACAGCATGGTACTCTGTGCACTTTGGCCCACACTCCCCTCTCCCTTATCACATATGCTGGTAATTGCAAGAACTTTTAATTATTAACAGCCTAGTGTGTACCAGGTCACTTTTACAAACTTCACATATATCATCTCTAAATCTCACAACTGTCCTGCAAGATGCGTGTCATCCTCACTCTTCTACAGATGGGGATCCTGGAGCTTAGAGATGTTAAGTAACTTGTCCAAGTTCATGCAGTTGGGAGAGATGCTCCAAAGGCACTGAGGTCTCCTGCCTTCTGGGGGAAACGTTCAGCTTAAAGATTACCTGTGTGCATGGAGGGTAACAACGTATTTTCTCCTATGACACATCCTGGGAAAGAACAGTACCTCACTTAAACGGATAAATAACCATCTTTCACAGTAAGATGAAAAAAAATGCCATCTGAATCCTTCTCTAAAAATCTGTGACAGTCTGTGATTTTCCCCCTATCTTTTGAATTTGTGTCCATTACAGATGAAGAGGAGGCAGGCAAGGAAAGAATCTTTAAATGGGAATTAATTGTTGATTTATTTTCCTGAAGATATATAGCTTGCATTTTTCAAGAGACTCTTCTATCACTACTTGATTCATTCTAAGAAAAGGAAGTGTCGGGTGGGCGGCCTGGGTGATGCAGTGGGTTGGGCTTCCGATTCTTAATTTCAGCTAAGGTCATGGTCTTGGGGTTGTAGGATCGAGCCCCACAGCAGGCTCTGCTCTCCCCATAGGGTCTGCTTGGGATTCTCTCTCCCTTTCCCTGTGCCCCTCCCTCTCGTGCTCTCTCTCTCTCTCTCATTCTCTCTAAAAATAAAAATCAATAAATCTTTAAAAAAAAAAGAAAGGGAAGTGGGTTTTTTCTCTCTTAAGTTCTTTTGGCCTTCCTATTATGTAAGTAAAACATGTTCACTGCAGATAAATTATAAAATGTACACATGCAAAAAGAAGATAAAATCACCCCTAATTTCATGATTATCATTAATGACAGTATTTTGGGAATCGTTTTTTATAAACTTCTTAATGCAAAGATGACATTTTAGGTTTAAAAACCTACATACTATTTTGTAACTTTTCTCTTTTTGCTTTATCATTGTATTAAGAACATCATTTCATTTCAATGTATACACTTCTCTCATTTTTAATAGTGTATAGCATGAATGGACAATTTATATAGCCAGCTGCCTATCGTTGAAAATACGATGACTTCCAAGCCTTCACTATTTTAAGCAATGCATCAGTGACCATCCTTAAATCTTTAGCACAGTCTCAATTACTTCTTTAAGAGGAACTCCAGGAAATGGAGAAGCTGTATCGGACGGTTTGTACATTTCAAGGCTTGTGAAGCGTGGAATTTAAGGTGCCAAAGACTCGCCCCCCTCCTCCCCACCAGGCTCTCATGGAGAGAGAACAGGCACTGAGTAACAAGCCCACTTGGAGGATAAGGGGCACCGTTTACTGTAGCTCTCCATAAGAGCTGATTGAAGGGAGCAGTCAGGCATCCTACTTCCCATTGCAAATTTTGACCTGTGATCCCAGGAGAAAGTAGGTTTGGAGAGGACATGCTAGCTCTCTCACCCAACTCCTGCAAAGATGCCCATGGGCCACCTCCACACACCCAGAAATTGGCAGAACAGGGTGCAAAAAAGTATAACAGGTCCTGAGCAGTCCCAGTTGTGCCTATGAGTAGGAACAAAAAGCAAAAAAGAGCCCACCACCAGCAAGCAGCAAATAGAGTAGAATTTTGACTCTTGAAATAACTCTGATGAAACATTATGCAATAGGCTCTCTCTCGTAAATCAGTTTAGCTAGTCTTGTTCCGTTGGGGGGAGAACTGAGTAACACATGGAGGAAGAGGCTGGGTAATTGCTCCCCATTGTGCTTCCTCAATAGAGAATGACTGTTGGCAAAGGCAGGAGCCAGAGAGAGAAATTCTCCTTCCCCATCAAGCTAATCAACGTCATTCTCCCAAGCCATCTAACTTAACAACCAAACCCAAGGTCATCCAGGGACAGTGCCGAGATTGGTGTGAAGCTAGTGAGGTACCTCTGGCTCAGAATTTGAGAAGGTGCCTTAGTAATTTACTTAGTACTAAGTAAAACTTAGTAAGATAAATAATAGTTAAATGCACTGTTTAAAAAATTTAAATTAATGCAAAAAAATTCCATGGTGAACAAAATATCAACATTTTAAATAAAGATAGGATCTGTCCCTGCACTCGTAGAACCTGCCTCACTGTCATCCTAGCCCCGGATCCAATAAAACTCTATTTATAAAAACAAACACCCACAGCTCACAGGTCGAAGTTTGCCATTTGATTGCATTCAAGTGTTATTTATCTGAGTATTTTGGTATTCCATAAATTTTGTGCCGGAGGCCAATGCCTCACTCCTCTCACCCCAGACTCCTCCCTGTGAGGGGCATGACTTTTTGAAGTTCCCATCTCTAGATGTTTCCATATATTTCTGTATTTCTTCTTGGGACCTGGGAAACGGGTCAGCTAGCTGTTGTCTCCAGAAGGCTCTAACGAATGTCCTATCGTGACCTCTCGAAAGTAACTCTAAAGTAATACTGTACCCTAGACTAAAATTCACTCCCTGGTCTGTTTCTCAAATTCCATCAGCAACATCATCCAATACGGATCACTAGAAGAGTTTACACAGATATGTTTATTTCTTTTTCCCAACATCATCGAAATATTCCAAATAATACCATGCTGAGGCTATAAAAATATCCCTTATCTGGACATGCATTCTCTCCAGTTTTCACACGTAAGTCTAAAATGTATTCAGTTCTCCTCCACTTGTAAATTAGAGTACCAAGTTCTTTCCTCCCTGATTTCATATTCTGCTCAGTCACCCAAAGGATCTCATTGAGATAGAATTCCCATTAATTCCTTCTGCAGCAGAAATGTCCTAGGGCTGTTTCACCTCCTCTCCAGTTGTCTGTCCAAGAGGCATAGAACAGAAGCCCTGAGGCAGTTCCAGAACTCTGTCCTCAAGGACCCTGCTCCCAGACTCTGCTGTCACTCCTCCTCTTAGACTTGGAGGTGCTCAAGACTACGGCTCAGTCTGGGGCACTGTGGGTTGGCAAGGCCTGGTAGCTGCAGAGCCTGGAACTGGGGAGGCAAGGTGAGAGACAAAGTCTGGGTAGAAACCACGCCAAGTGATATGCTGCTTCTGTTTCATCTTTCAGAGTCTTCAGCCCTCCCTTGACAACACTGCCGCTTGCATTCCCAACCCATGTCTCACATAAACCATACAGGAGTTGGGAACAAGTTGTTCAAACGTGGTGTGTAAGGAACAATGTGCGTCCCAATTACACAAGACAGGCTGTGGTCCAGACACATTTGCTTTGCCAAAAAGACTCAGTGCCTTAGCAATGGAGAACATTCCTAGCTGTGCCACCCTAGAAACAGAGAAGGCAAGAGAAAATCGAAAGTCAAAATGTACTTTAAAAAAGAACATTAAAGTGAACGCCATAAATGGAAAATATCCTCTTTAGGATGTGAGGAGGAACCAACAGTTTCTTCCAAGCTGTAGATTAATCGAACAAGTGAGGCAGAGAAGCTGCACTCTGTCAGGGAAGAAAACGGCAAAAGGGAGAGGTCCAGAAAGTCCCTGGGGCTCACGGGCCACTTACCGGGGGGTCGGTTAAGCATCTGCCTTCTGCTCGGGTCGTGATCCCAGCGAGCCCCGCATCACAACCGGCTCCCTGCTCAGCAGGGAGCCTGCCTCTCCCTCTCCCTCTGCCCCTCCTCCTGCTCATGCACTCAAATAAATAAATAAAACCTTTTTAAAAAATAAAAAGGAAGTCCTTGGGGCTCGGGAATGTAGCTGCATGCTCTGGTAGGGCAGGGGAAGCATGGCTCAAGCATGAGAGGGGAAAAAACTGGTAGGCATCACCCACACCTGGACTTCCTGTTCCTAACCCACACTGAGGGGACACCTCTGCCCCATGATCCCTGAGAGTGAAAATGGAAGTCCCTCAAGCCATGCATGTCTCTTTCTCAGATCGATGCCTTGACAGAAGTGGTGGCCGCCGTGAAAGGGAAAATAGAAGTGTACCTGGATGGTGGGATCCGAACTGGCAACGACGTGCTCAAGGCTCTGGCCCTTGGGGCTAAGTGTGTGTTTCTGGGGAGACCAATCCTGTGGGGTCTTGCCTATAAGGTGAGAGGTAAAGCAGCGGGAAGGTACTGGGCTTCTCATTTGCTCCCACGCTTTACTGTGGTTTGCCGTCCAAGCTGAGCTGATGTTCCAGGCGCCACAGATCCCTGAGGGACAGCTCCCCCTTGCCCACATCTCCTGCTTCCTCGGCAGCACACGGCACATC
The DNA here is from genome assembly GCA_002007465.1 of Ailurus styani. Classification (NCBI taxonomy): domain Eukaryota; kingdom Metazoa; phylum Chordata; class Mammalia; order Carnivora; family Ailuridae; genus Ailurus; species Ailurus styani. The sequence continues at coordinate 232,270 of LNAC01000916.1, forward strand.
CTCAGGCCCCCACACCCCCCATCTTTTCCTCTTTGCTTCCCTGTCTTCCCAGCATAGTTCCAACTTCACAGACATCCCCGTCCTCCCCACCACAGCTGGGAGCACACCTAGAATGGATACTCAGCACCTGCTTGGAATGTTCTTCACGCTTCTTTTTGTCTCTCCCCACCCCCCATCTTGGGAGCAGGGTGAACATGGTGTTGAGGAAGTTTTGAACCTTATAAAAAATGAATTTCACACTTCCATGAGCCTCACAGGTAAGTTTTCACAATTCTTTTCCTGATTTGGAGTTGAAGGCGTGAGGGCTCCAGAAGAGGAGTGGCGGTCCTCCTTCTAGCTACCCTTCCCCAGCCCAGTGGCTGCCTAGAAGAGAGAGGAGGGACGAGATGTCCCAGACAAAGATTGAACACAAACTCCGAATGTGCTATCTTTGCCATGAAAGCAAATGAAATTTCAGATTATAGGAAAGAGGGTCTTAGGCTCTGGCCTGCTCAGATCACACAAGCAGTCCTGTTGGGTGTGGTTCTGTGGGTCATCTTTTCATATTCACCGGCTGTGAGGAGTTGAGAAGTTATGGCACGGAGGACGCATGCAGGAAGTGGGGAGACAGATACAACAGGAAGAGAGAAGTGGGGAGCAGGAGAAGTGCTGTCCTGTGTAACCACAGCCAGAGAAATGTGAACATCTGGAAGTTATATGCTGGTGAATTTCAGTCAAAAATGAAGTTACTGTAAAGTAGTGGTCATAAAAATGTATCCACTTTTAGCAAAGCCTGGAATCCTGGGGACCTAGAATACAGTAGTTCTCAACTAAGATTGCCCATGATTGCCCTCTTCAGCAAGATTTGGTTTAGAGTTTTGAGTTTATTTTTTTTCCAGTTGGCACAAAGACTGAAGGATGGATAATTCACGTAGTTAAGTGCTCAGAGGCTAGGGACACTAAGTGTTCTAAAATGCCTGGAGCAGTCTCTTAGAAAAGAGCTACCCTACCCAAATGCCAACGGCCAATGGCTCTGTCACTGATTGTCTGTGTCTGCTGTAGATCACAATGTGAAAGGACAGACAAGATGAACCCCAATGAGACCTCCATTCACTCCATAATTCTAAATTTGGTAATAACAGACACCTTCTCCAGAAGTAAGGAAATAATGAATCAAGAGCTCTGATGTGAAATCAAGACCATTTTCATGCCATTAACTTATTTCCATAAATGTTACAGAGCATTGGCCATGTGCTGAGCCCAAAGGCAAGATGTTCAGGTTCTTCTCAAGTCTGGCTTTGGTCTGATATTTAGACAAGCATCCTACACTCAGTGCCCAAATTATATTAGTAGTGTCCATTGCAGACTCAACATTTTGGGCTTGAGCAATAGAAGTTGGAAAACTTAGATCAGCATTACTGCCAGCACCAGCCTTCTCCCACTGAGCAGATTAATTAAAGGAAAAAAAAGGGGGGTTGTATAGATCAAGGCAAGGAGGAAGAGGACCATCAACTTTGGACCAGAGCCATACTCTTCAGAGCCAATGAAGATAAGTCAGTAAATGACTTGGTGTCACCAAGGCCCTCCCGTAAGGGAGGGGAGGGCATGAGCAGGAACAGATATCATATTGGTGTGTTTTCTCCCTGGAAGGGAGGGAGTGAAGGATGGGTAGACTCATGAGCTTCTGCAGACTCCAGGAGTTGAGTTCTCCTGCTCCCCCAAATATTTTCTCCCATCTTTGCAAAATGACGACTGATCTGCTTTTAACAGAAGTCTGTTGGGGGAATTCACCATAACAAAGCTTCTTTATTCTACCAAAAGTTTACACTTGACAATCGCTGCGGTTGAAATAGTGGCTGGAAAATCTTCTGAAATAGAGTGGACAGCGTCCTTTTTTAAAAGGGGCAGAAAAAAAAACCCAGAATTGTGAGCCCATTTAGGGCTGACAGTTTATACTCCCCTCCTTTTAACTGTTGTACAATGAGAACATATTGTTTTAAATGCATATATAGAAAAATGAGTACTCACAACCAAACATGGGACAGAGATGAGAAAGAATAAGAAACTCAGGCAGAAAAGCATCTGTTGGCGTCCTCTGCGTAAGAGTCTCTCCCCCAGGCTAGTCCTTGGGAAGAAGGGATCTCGGGTGGGGTGGGAAGGTGGGCTGGGTTTTTGGTGGAACTCACTAAAATGCAAAATCATAGTGTGAAAGCCCTGAGGTTCTATCACCCCTTAGCCCTTCCACACACTAGGCACGTAAGATGCCTGACACAAAATCAGCACCTGGGAGGAATCCGTTAACATCATTTCTCTCTCCTAATTAACTTGGAGGTGTGTGACATTTTTCCCTTATGCCCCCATAACATCACAGCCCTGGGGGAGACCTCTATTTGCACTATTGCCAAAAGCAGAATCAGCTTAAAAGGCATGGTTTTTCTCACCGTGAGGCCAGTTGGTGAAATTATACTTAAAGGAAGGTTAAAATCATGATCTGTCTTGAAAAATGTCCACATATAAATCATACCAACACAGGCTGCAGGGATCTCACTAAAATCTTAGCCTTTGTAAGAGGAGGCTGAATTAAAAAGTATATGAATCTTCTTGAGGGTTATCGTTTGAAATTACCCACTTCACTTGAAAGTAGCCAAAACATTTTAGTGTAAATATCCTCCTAATTTACAGTAATGAAAAATTATAAATATGCATTCTCTCTCAAACTTCTACTGAGCCTCTGCCAAGGACAGGGCAGTGCCCTTGGAACTACATGAGACCCAGAAAACAATCTGACAAGAGGCGAGTAAGTACAGAAACATTACCAAGGTTTATGTGTCCAACCGTCTCAAAATGGAGTCATAACATAACTTGGATGCAACTAATGAGATAGCTTTACATCGATTAAATATTATTTTATTACAATATAGAACCCAAGATCATATTTTGTACTTCTCTGTGCTTCTTGAATAGGTCTGCCTCCTGTGAAGACCCCCTATTGTCTGCCTTGGGGAAAACCCAAAGCTATTAAGACCACTGTCCATTCTGAGGGGAGCCATCTCTGGCACCAAATTCTTGCTTCTGCTGAATGAGTTCAGTCTGTGGGTTACTTACTCATCCTTTGCCCACCGTTTCCATCCACTGCAATGGACCCAGGCATGGTTTTTAGGGGGGGAAAGAACCTTCTCATTAGACTTATTTTTGTGAGTAATACATTTTGCTAAAGTTGTGTTTTGGGAGGTGAAGGTGCACACATCATACATGTGAAATAAACTTTGAATTAATCATCACACATCCTGGCATTCAAGCCTTCCTGACTTATCATCACTGGGATGACCCACCTACTCAAGGTGGCAACTCTCCAGTCTGTACCAACGGACTACCCTTTCTCCTTCCTCTTCGTGTTTCTTATCCAACGTCACTCTCTCCAATCCCTGCATCTAATCTTAGCTACAGTTCTAATTTTGCATTTTAATGAAGATCCTCCACTAAAGAAATGTTACCTTTTGCAGCACTTTCTCTTAGAAGGCAACTGCTGTATGAAATATTCAGCCTGTCTCTTATTCCCAACTCATATTTTTCCCTGACACATACTTCCTAGATCCCTGAGCTTTATCAGCACTCAGATAAAGGCCAAGTGTATCTATGGCACATATGAATTGATTTTTCAAATGCTCAAATAGTGTTTCTATATTTTTACTATGCCCTTCTGACATAGCTGCATTGAAAGAGGACTCGGGCACAGGCTCACAAAATAATTCTCAAGGCAATCAGAATCCCATTATTCATCTGGTATCCATAATGTTTTTTCAGGGTGAGCACAAAGATCAAGTCAGGCTTGTTCCCACTGGATCACCCCCTTACCCGTGATGGGGCGGGTTACTGGTGTTTTAGAGAAATAAGCTTGTTAACTGTTCTTTTAGGTTGCCGGTCGGTTGCAGAGATCAATCAGAACCTGGTCCAGTTCTCCAGGTTGTAAAGAAAGAGGGCTGATGACCAGACTGCTGAGGTTGCCCACAGCGGGAAGACGAACCCAAAACATGGTGTGTGACACCTTCCTGCCTTGGCCCCATCCTATCCAGAGGCTCATCCCCTGCATCTTCAATCATTCTACCCCGTGTGCTTCAAGCCCTCCAAACCCCTCCTTTTCCTCAAATGTGACATGCCCTTCTTTGCCTCACTATTTGTTATATGCTCTTGCTTAAAATCGTCCTCTGAAAGAAAAAATGCTAAAAAGGTGGATCAACAATGACTGAAATAGTGGACTGATTTTCTTGCATATCCTATGTATCTCTATGAACCAACTAAAGGAATTTCCACTCTGCACAGAAGGGCTATATATATGTAAAATATTCTCCCACCAAAATAATACTCCTATCTGTAGATAACAGGAAAATAATATAGTTAAAAGCATGGCCTTTGGAGTCATACGATGACAAGATGAAAGAAGGAAAGTAAATCAAGTGCAGTTAGCACACTTAGAAGAGTAGCAGATACTTTACAGAATCGTGGTCTTTGAAAAGAGGCTCAGGACCCTGGTTTAGGTGGGGCTTGGTGCTGATGGCCAGCCCCTTCATCTCTTCAACTGTGAAGTCACCAGCTGGGGGCTTAAATGTGTCATTCCAGATTGGCTTGGGGTAAGAGTGAGACAAATCACAATAGCACGTGGCATTAAGGTAATCTGGTCTACAGATAATAGAGTTAGCTTACTTTACAAGAGAATCTAGTAAAAGTTCTCCCTGCACATATCTATCTTGGTGATAACTGTACACACACGTGTGTGCTATTTTTTTAAGTTGCTTTTTCTTCTGACTCAGAGAGCTAGATCCAAGATTCCAAGGGAAATGTGCAAAAATAATACAAAGATAGTGCCAAAAGGCTGTTCTCATTGCCTCAGAAGGGTGGACGGAGGAATACTGTCACCTGAAGAGATGCATATTAAAACTCAGAAGGGACTTCTTGACCCCTAAAAATGTCCTACGTTAGAATGGATGGGTAAAGGGTGCCTGGGTGGCTCAGTGGGTTAAGCCTCTGCCTTCGGCTCAGGTCATGATCTCAGGGTCCTGAGATCGAATCGAGTCCTGCATTGGGTTCTCTGCTCGGCGGGTGCCTGCTTTCCCCTCTCTCTCTGCCTGCCTCTCTGCCTACTTGTAACCTCTCTCTCTGTGTCAAATAAATAAATAAAATCTTTAAAAAAAAAAGAATGGATGGGTAAAGAAGGCAAAGAAACCTTCTCCGCTGGAACGTTTTCAACAATTGAACTGAATACTGGGTATCTAAGAGATAAGCGTTGTGTTCTGATAAAGACAATCAGCTTTGGAGTCGTCCCAGGTCAAGCTGCTTGCACTCAGACTCTGGCTCCACTGTCCTCAAGATGTTTGGCAAGACTCAAAACATATTTGTCTTTATCTGTTAAATAATAACACTAATCTTCTTGGTTAATGTGAAAATAAATGATTTAGGGGACTTCTGATTCCCAATCCTGGGTGTAGGAGCTTAGACGTCAGCAGTCCAAGCCAGCAAAATAAAAAGCTGGACAAACTGCAAAATCAACAATTCCTCTAGATACCTTGGAAGAGTGAGGTCAGAGGGAAAAACCACTGTCCCCACAATTGGAGAGACAGGCAAATACACACGACTTACCTGAGCAGAAACCTCCATGAAAACCAGCACCAGGGTTTTAACTATAACTGATGAGATGCAGGAGGCTCTGTGTGGGCGAGTCTGAAAGTTAAAATGGGGGCCCACTCATAGGAAGTCCCTGCCCCCTTACTTTTGTTCTATGTCTAGGAACCCTACCAGGATCTCACAGTGAAGAGCAGAGAATAATTCCCTAGAGCTTCCAGGAGGAAGGAAAAGTAACCATTTTGAAATACACCAGAACATTCTGTTCTCAATAAGGCTAACCTCAAGAGAAACCACTTTACCAGATGCCAACCTGCTAGGGTTTTATCAGAGCCTAAATGACCTGGGGGGGTGCAAAATACCCAACTCTAGTCCCCTGTAGTCACCTGTCCTACATAAGGTCACCCCAGCAACACTGGTAAATGTCACAGTCAAAGGGCACAGGGTTACGAAAGACTGAGACTTAATCGTAAAACTATAGTTAACACTCCCCCCATACACACAGCTTACCACCACATCACTACAAGCCAATTTACCAGAGTTCGTTTTACCCATTATATCATATCTGACTTTAAACAAAGAAAATTTCAAGGCATACTGACAGGCAAAAGATACCATTTGAAGAGACAGAACAAGCATCAGAACCAGACTCAGGTATAGCAGGGATGTTGGAGCTCTCAGAGCAGGAATTTAAAACTACTATGGTTAATACACTAAGAGCTCTAATGGACAAAGTAGACAACATGCAAGAACAGATGGGTTATTTAAGCAGAGAGGTGAAAATTCTAAGAAAGAATAAAAAAGAAAAAAAGAATAAAAAAGAAACACTAGAGCTCAAAAACACTAATAGATCCGGAGAATGTCTTTGATGGGCTCATCAGCAGACTGGACATAGTAAACATTTTAGCCTTTGTGGGCCATACAGTCTTGTATCTACTTAAGTCAGCGGCTATAGTGTGAAAGCCGCCATAGACGGCTCATGAACAAATGGGCATGGCTATGTGCCAGTAAAGCTTTACTCACAAAAGCAGATGGTGGGCTGGACTTAGCTTGCAGGTTACAGTTTGCAACTCAATTTAGACCAATAGCAAATAACATCAAATATTAAGCATAATGCACAAAACATTTGTTCTCATACTCTTTCTCCTCTTTGCCTGTCTGGTATCCCTCTAATATGAACTAATCGCTGCCATCCTCCTTATAATCATTATTTAGAGCATTAATACACGGGCATTGTGTTGAGCTATGGCTACTGCATTTTATTTTGTTTTTTTTTAAGATTTTATTTATTCATTTGACACAGAGAGAGAGATTACAAGTAGGCAGAGAGGCAGGCAGAGAGAGAGGAGAGAGGAGGAAGCAGGCTCCCTGCTGAGCAGAGAGCCCGATGTGGGCCTCGATCCCAGGACCCTGGGATCATGACCTGAGCCGAAGGCAGCGGCTTTAACCCACTGAGCCACCCAGGCGCCCTNCCACCCAGGCACCCTGTCTACTGCATTTTAAAAGGTCAGTGCATTCTTTTAAGGACACTGTGATTTCATGTAACTGTTAATGGAAAGTTCTGACTGATTGACCGATTTGTTGATTTTAACAGTTCTTTCGACACATGGGAGGATGGGCTGTTTAGCTAGGCTAATTAAGGTTCCAAGTTTGGTAGGTTTTTAAACAAGGGCCTATGTAGAGTGAGGGAGCCTTTCCCTTAGACTTGCGGCCTGCTGGCTGTCAACATTCCTCTTACCACCTGCCATTTGCCAGCTCCAGAAGTAAAAGTATACATACTGTGACATATCACAAACTGTTTTTTCTCCTGCCTCTTATGAAATCAACTGAGCACAGGATAGAGTGTGAATTTGAAACAGAAAGTTCTTGGGCGCCTGGGTGGCTCAGTGGGTTAAAGCCGCTGCCTTCAGCTCAGGTCATGATCCCAGGGTCCTGGGATCGAGGCCCACATCGGGCTCTCTGCTCAGCAGGGAGCCTGCTTCCTCCTCTCTCCTCTCTCTCTGCCTGCCTCTCTGCCTACTTGTAATCTCTCTCTCTGTGTCAAATGAATAAATAAAATCTTAAAAAAAAAAAAANAAAAAAAAAGAAACAGAAAGTTCTCTGATAGCTAATAATCATGGACTTTGGGGGTTATCATACACTAGACAGTGGCTGTACTCAGATGGACCATAGTATGTGTGCCTGAGATGGGGTCTAGAAAGGGGGCAATGTGATGTTTCCTTTTATTTCTCATGAGCCCATTATCTTCCCTCTATCTCCATACCATGATGTTAATGAGAGTTACCATCCTTTCTTTTAGACTTTCAAAATCCTTTCTTAATAGGTTTCTCTGAGTCTTCTAATCTAACCTGTTCTCCATAGAGTACCCAGAGTGATCTTTTAAAAATGCAATTCTCATCATGTCACTGCATGACTAAATTCTTTTTTGGGCTTCACTCTGCTCTTAGGAGAAAACCAAAGTCATAGTCATGAATTTCTCTCAAGTCTATGCATGCCCTGGCTCCAGCTCACCTCTGCAAATTCATCTAACTCCACTCTGCATGCTCTGGCATTTCAGCCTCACTTGCACGATTTACTTCCTTAAACGAATTCTCCTTACTGGCTCCCACCTAGGCGCCTTTACTTCTTTTGACATGCTGTTGTATTATTGAACTTCTGTTTACAGTTTTGTTTTCTTAATTCTTTTTTTAACCTCTTAACCCCTGCATCCATTTCTCCTATCCCCACCTCTGGCAACCATCAATCTGTTCTCTGTATCTATGAATTTGGTTTTGTTTTATTTAGATTCCACATATAAGAGAGTTTGTACATTATTTGTCTCTCTCTATCTGACTTATTTCATTTAGATAATGAGTTCACCCCATGGTCCATCCATGGCATTATAAATGGCAAGACTTCCTTATTTTTATGGCTGAATAATATTCCTCTGTGTGTGTGTGTGTGTGTGTGTGTGTGTGTGTGTGTGTATCGCAGTGTCTTTATCCATTCTTCCATCGGTGGACATTTAGGTTGTTTCCATATATTGCCTATTGCAAATAATGCTGTGTGAACATGGGACACACATGTATTTTCAATTTAGTGTTTTCTTTTTCTTCAGATAAATACCCAGAAGTGGAATTGCTGGATCATATGATAGTTCTACTTTAAATTTTTTGAGGGGTCTCCATACTGCTTCCATAGTGGTTGCACCAACATTACAGTCCCACCAACAGCACACAACAGTTCACTTTTCTTCACATCCTTGCCAACATTTTTTACTTATTGTAACATGATAGATATTAATCCAACTATTACCAATACTATCCTTAAACAGAAATGGTCTAAAACAATAAAAAAACAGAGACTGTCAGAGTGAATCAAAAAACAAGACCCAACTAAATGTTATCTACGAGAAACTTACAAGATTAAAAAATAGAATCCTGAACACACTTCTTCCCATGGACACACCAAAACAACAGCCACATATATTGCAAATCACTCTGGAAACAACCTGAAGACTGGCACGACAGATCTTCCACAGCTCAAGTCATAAAAAGAATGTCACACTGAGAAGGGTAAAAGGGACAGAGACACAGTCAAAAACCAAAGCCCCAGTACAATGATCCACAAGTGGGAGGGACACCACAAGCAGGAGGAGCAAGGGCATCAAGCCTCACACTGGGCACCCTGCCCCTGGGGACCCATACTGGGAAGCTGTGTCCCCATAGAGTCTGTCTTTGAAAATCAGTAAAGCTTAACTCCTGGAGAGAAGAAGGGCTTGAGGAAACTGAGTCTCTACCCTTAAAAAGACAGTACACTTTATTACTCAGCCCAAGATCCAGCAGAGAACTACAGTCTGAAAAGTGCCTGGGTTGTACATGAAGAAGATCTACTGACCAATTTTAGGATGTGTGCCAGAAGCTCAAAGATCCGCAGGAGATATCTCTTGGAACTGCATTGTCAGCAGGTGCCATTTTTCTTGCTCTCCCTCAGTCGAGATGGCTAGATGTTTGTGGGAGGCAGTTCTGACACTCTCCATCTACTTGTTAGCACCACTTGCCCCACCCCAGTGTTCTTTTGCAGATTCACTCTGTCCAACACACTCATTCTGGCACATCCCTCTCCAAAGCTGCTCCCATTCTGTCACACCAAGTCAGGACCAGGATCCCCCCCAAAGTGACTACTGCCCTACCATACCAAGTAGGGACCTCTGGCCAGGACTGGTGCCCCTCCAAAGCATCTCCCGCACCAAGGAGGGGTTTGGCTAACCCATATACCACCATGCCTGCAGTAGCTGTCATTAGGCCTCTCAGCTAGCCATCCCAGGAGCAAACCCTGCCCACCAGTACACCCACAGCAGTTGCAGAGAGTCACTGCAGACAGCTGGGTTGAGGGCTAGCCTACCCACCAGTGTACCTGTAGTAGTCACAGCTCAGCCATAATAGGAGGACATGTGCAGCCCACACAGGGGACAACTGGTTCTGGTGACCAGGAGTATTACACTACAGGGCACCACAGGACCCCTTCTACCTAAGGCCATTACTTTCAAGATCAGGAGACGTAGTTGACCTACCTAATACACAGAAACAAACATAAAGAGTCAGACAAAATGAGAAGACATTGGGGAGGGTTTGTGCTATAGTGAGTGCTGTGAAAGGTGTAAGCCTGACGATTCACAGACCTGTACCCCTGGGGCAAATAATAATAATAATTTAAAAAATGAGAAGACAGATATGCTCCAAATAATATATTCCAAATGAACAAACTAAAACCACAGAAAAAGGTAAGTGAAATAGAGATAAGCAATCTGCCTGATAAAAAGTTCAAAGTAATGGTCATAAAGATGCTCACTGAATTTGAAAGAAGAGTGGATAAAGTCTGTGACCATTTCAACAAAAAGACAGAGACTATAGAAAAAGAACTTGGTTCTTTTTTAGTTCTAGTTAGGGCTGAGGGATACAATAATTGAAGTGAAAAATACACTAGAAGGAATCAACAACAGATTAGAGGATGCAGAAGAATGGATCAGTGATCTGGGAGACAGGATAAAAGAAAGCAACCAAGTTGAATAGCAAAATTTTAAAAATGAGGATAGGCTAAGGGATTTCTGTGACAATATCAAGTATACTAACATCCATATTATAAAGTTTCCAGAGAAGAAGAGAGATATAACAGGGCAGAAAACTTATTTGAAGAAATAATAGCTGAAAACGTCCCTAACCTGGAGAAGGAAACAGACCAGGAAAGACAAGGAAGCACGGAAACAAGATGAACCCAAAGAGGTCTACACCAAGATACATAATAATTAAAATGTCACACCTAGAAATAAAGAGAGAATCTTAAATCTGCAAGAGAAAAGCAAACAGTTATGTACAAGGGGAAATCCCATAAGACTATAAACTGACTTTTTAATAGAAACTTTGCAAGCCAGAAGGAAGTAGTATTATATATTCAAAGTGCTGAAAGGAAAAAACCTACAACCAAGAATACCCTACCTAGTAAGGTTATCATTCAGAATTAAAAGAGAGATAAAGAGTTTCGAAAACAAACAAAAGTTAATGGAACACAAACCACTAAAGCAGCCTTATAAGAAATACTAAATGGTGGGCCGCCTGGGTGGCTCAGTTGGTTAAGCGGCTGCCTTCAGCTCAGGTCAGGATCCCAGGGTCCTGGGATTTAGCCCTACATTGGGCTCCCTGCTCAGCAGGGAGACTGCTTCTCCCTTTCCCACTCTCCCTGCTTGTGTTCCCTTCCTTGCTTTTTTTCTCTCTGTCAAATAAATTAATAAAATCTTTTAAAAAAATAAATATTAAATGGACTTCTTTAAGTGGAAAAAGGAAAGGCCATAACTAGAAATAAGAAAATTATGAGGGGGAAAAAATTCACTGATAAAAGGAAACATATAGTAACAGATCAATCATTTATAAAGCTAGTATGAAGATTAAAACACAAATGTAGGAATTACATTTATAAAATTACATACAATTACATCTATAAAAATTAGTCAAGAGATACACAAAATAAAAAGATGTAAAGCGTGACATCATATATATAAAACAGGGAGTGGGGAGTAAAAATGAAACTTAAGCAAATATCAACTTAAAATAAACTGCTATTTACATAGGGTGTTACATGTGAACTTCATGGTAACCACAAACTAAAAACCTATAATAGATACACAAAAAATAAAATGAAAGGAATGCCACCGTAACACTAAAGAAAGCCATCAAACCACAAGGGAAGAGAGCAACAGAAAAAGAAACAGGAGAACCACAAAAACAATCATAAAACAATGAACAAAAAAAATACATACCTATTGATAATTACTTTAAATGTAAATGCCCCAATTAAAAGACATTGGGTGAACAAGTGAATTAAGAAAAAAAACAAAAAAACAAGACCTATCCATACGCTGCCTACAAGAGATTCACTTCGGACCTAAAGACACATATTGACTATAAGTGAAGGGATGGCAGAAGATATTCCATGCAAATAGAAGCAAAACAAAACAAAGCTTTTTGGGTTTCGCAATACTTATATAAAATAAAGTTTAAAGCAGACTATAACAAGGAAAAAAAAGGGCAATGTGTAACAACAAAGGGGTCAATTTACCCAGAGGATATTTAAAAAAATTATAAATATCTATGCATCCAACACAGGAGCACCTGAATGTATAAAGCAAATATTAACAGATGTAAAGGGAGAAACTGACAGTAATATAATAAGAGTAGGGGATTCTAACACCCCACTTAATATCAATGGATGGATAATTCAGACAGAAAATTAATAAGGAAACAGTTGTCCGATCAGGATCTCAATAAGGAAATAGTGGCTTTGAACAATGCATTAGACCAGATGGACTTAACAGATACATACAGAAAATTCCATCCAAAAATAGCAGAAAACACATTCTGGTAAGGAAGAAGTAAAACTGTCACTATCTACAGATGACGTGATAGTATATAAAAAAAACCTTAAAGACTCTACTGAAAAAATATGACTAATTAATGAATTCAGTAAAGTATCAGGATACAAAATCAATATACAGAACTCTTTTGCATTTCTATACACTAACACAAAATAGCAGAAAGGGAAATTAAGAAAACAATCTTATTTACAATTGCATCAAAAAGAATAAAATACCTAGGAATAAATTTTACCAAAGCAATGAAAGACTTGTACTCTGAAAACTGTAAAACAATGATGAAAGAAACTGAATGCAACACAAGTAAATGGCTTGTGAGCATATACCATGCTCATGGATTGGAAGAATTAATATTGTTTAAATGTCCATACTACCCAAAGTAATCTATAGATTCAATGCAATCCCTATCAAAATACCAGTATTTCTCACAGCACTTAAGCAAAAAAGATCCTAAAATTTGTATGGAACCACAAAAGACCCTGAATGGCCAAAGCAATCTTGAGAAAGAGAAACAAGGCTGGAGGTATCACAATCCCACATTTCCTATTATACTACAAAGCTATAGTAATCAAAACATTATGATACTGGCACAAAAATAGATACATAGACCAGTGGAACACAAATGAGAGCCCAGATATAAACCCTTCAATGGTCAATTAATCTGACAAAGAAGGCAAGAATGTACAGTAAAAGAGTCTATTCAATAAATAGTTCTGAGAAAACTATACAGCTACATGCAAAAGAATGAAATTGGACCACTTTCTCACACCTTACACAAAAATAAACTCAAAAGATTAAAGCCAAAGCAAAAATAAGCAAATGGGACTACATCAAGCTAAAAATCTTTTTGCACAGTGAAGGAAACCATCAACAAAACAAAAAGGCAACCTACAGAATGGGAGAAGGTATTTGCTAATGATGAATACAATAATGGGTTAATATTCAAAATGTATAAAGAACTCATACAACCCCACACTAAAAAAGCAAATAATCTGATTTGGAAAACGGAGAGGGCACATGAATAGATATTTTTTCAAAGAAGATATACAGATGGTCAATGGACAAATGAAAAAATGCTCAACATCACCAGTCATCAGGGAAATGCAAATTAAAACCACAATGAGATATTACCTCACACCAGTAAGAATGTCTAGTATCAAAAAGACAAGAAATAATAAGTGTTAGCAAGGATGTGGAAAAGGGGAACCTCTGTACACTGTTGGTGGGAATGTAAATTGGTGCAGCCACTACGGAAAACAGTATGGGGTTTCCTCAAAAAATTAAAAATAGAAATGGCATCCAATGTATTCCACTACTAAGTATTTACCCAAAGAAACTAAAAACACTGGGGCACCTGGGTGGTTCAGTTGTTAAGCATTTGCCTTCGGCTCAGGTCATGATCCTGGGGTCCTGGGATCAAGCCCCACATCAGGCTCCCTGCTCAGCAGGAAGCCTCCTTCTCCCTCTCCCACTCCCCCTGCTTGTGTTCCCTCTTTTGCTATGTCTCTCTGTCAAATAAATAAATAAAACCTTTAAAAAAAATAAAAAGAAAAGAAAAACATTAATTTGAGAAGATATGTGCATCTCTATGTTTACTGCAGCATTATTTACAGAAGCAACCTATGTGTCTATTGATAGATGAATGCATAAGCAAGATGAAGTATATATACAAAATGGAATGTTACTCAGTGATAAAAAAGAAAGAAATCTTGCAATTCACAACGTGGAAACCTAGAGGTTATTATGGTGAGTGAAATAAGTCAGACAGAGAAAGACAAATACTATATGATTTCACTTATATGTAGAATCTAAAAAACAAAACAAACAAACAGAAACAGACTCATAAATACAGAGAACAAACTGGTGGTTGCCAGAGGGGAGGGAGTGGGGGGATGGGTGTAATAGGGGAAGGGGAGTAAGTGGAACAAACTTCCAATTATAAAATAAATAAGTCACAGGATGTAAAGTACAGCATAAGGAATATAGTCAATAATATTATAATAATTTTGTACAGTAACAGATGGGAACTACACTTATTGTGGTGATCACTACATAATGTAGAGAATTGTCGAGACGCCATGTTACATATCTAATACTAATATACTACATGTCAATAACAGAGGCAGTGTTTCAAACCTCACACAAGAAGAAACAGACAATCTTAATAGGCTTATGTCTATTGAAGAAATTGAATCGATAATTAACAACCTTCCAAAAAAGAAAGCACCAGGTCCAAATGGGTTCACTGGTGAATTCTACCAAACATTTAAGGAAGAAATTACACTAATTTTCTATAGTGTCTTCCAGAAGATAGTTGCAAAAGGAATGTGTCCTAACTCATTCTGAGACCAGTATTACCCTAACACTAGAACCAGACAAAGACACAATAAGAAAGGGAAACTACAGACCAATATCTCTCAAAACACAGATGCAAAATCCTCAATAAAATATTAGCAAATCAAATTCAACAGTATATAAAAATAATTATAAACCACAACCAAGTGGGATTTATTCCAGGTGGGCAAGGCTGGTTCAATATTCAAAAATCACTTAACATAATCTATCACGTTTACAGGCTAAAGAAGAAAAATTACATGATTATGTCAATAGATGCCAAAAAAGCATCTGATAACATCAAGTACCCATCCATAACAAAAACTCTCACCAAACTAGGACTAGAGGGGAACTTCCTCAACTTGATAAAGAACATCTACAAAGAACCTACAACTATCATCATACTTAATGGTGAGAAATTCAAAGCTGTCTCACTAAGATCAGGAAGAAGGAAATGATCTCTCCTTTCACCATTCCTTCTCAACATCATGCTGAAAGGCCTAACTAATAAGACAAGAAAAGGAAATAAAATATGTACAGAGTAGGAAGGAATAAATAAAACTGTCTTTGTTTTCAAATGACATGATTACTTAAGTAGAAAATAAAAAAAAATACACCAAAAAAAATCTTCCTAGAACTAATAAGTATTACAACAAGGCTGCTAGAAATAAGGTTAACAACAAAAGTCAACCACCTTCTTATATACTAGTAATGAACAAGTGGAATTTGGAAATAAAAACACAATTCCATTTACATTAGCACCCAAGAAAAGTAAATACTTAGTATAAATCTAACAAAATGTGTACAAAATCTATACAAGGAAAATTACAAAACTCTGAGTAAAGAAGTCAAAGAGGAGCTAAATAAATGGAGAGATGTTCCATTTTATGAATAGAAAGACCCAATATGTCAAGACATCAGGTCTTTCCAACTTGATCTATAGATTCAATACAATCCCACTAAAAATCCTGGCAAGTTATTTTGTGCATATTGACAAACTGATTCTAAAGTTTATATGGCTAGTCAAAAGACCTGGAATACCAACATAACATTAAAGGAGAAGAAAAAGTTGCAGAAAAACTTGTATAAATCTACAATAATCAAGATAGTGTATATGCATGAAAGAATAAAAATAGATTATCATGGAACAGAATAGAGAGCCCAGAATTAAACCCATGTAAATATAGCCAACTGATCTTTGGTGAAGGAGCAAAGGCAACACAATGGAGAAAAGATCTTTTTAAAAAATATATTTTATTTATTTATTTGATAGAGAGAGAGATCACAAGCAGGCAGAGAGGCAGGCGGGGGGCGGGGGGAAGCAGGCTCTCCGCTGAGCAGAGAGCCCAATGTGGGGCTTGATCTGAGGACCCTGAGATCATGACCTGAGCTGAAGGCAGAGGGTTAACCCATTGAGACACCCACGCACCCCGAAAAGATTATCTTTTAAACAAATAGTACTAGAACAACTGAACACCCACATGCAAAAAAAAAAAAAAGAATCTAGACACTGACTTTACACCCTTCACAAAAATATTAACTCAAAATGGATCACAGACCTAAATGTAAAATGCAAAACCAAAAACTCTTAGAACATAACACAGGAGGAAATCTTGGTGGCCTTGGGAATGGCAGTGACTTTAGATACAACACCAAAGGCACAATCCATGAAAGAAATCATTGATAATGTGGACTTCATTAAAATTAAAAACTTCTCTGAGAAAGAAATTGTCAAGAGAATAAGAAGACATGTCACAGACTGGGAGAAAAATTTACAAAATCCATATCTGATAAGGAATATTATCCAAAATTTACAGAGAACTCTTAAAACTCAACAATAAGAAAGCAAATAACTCAATTTTAAGATGAGACAAAGACCCGAACAGGCTCTTCACCAAAGAAGACACAGAGATAGCAAATAAGCAAACAAAATGATGCTCCATGTCATATGTCATTAGGGAGCTTCAAATTAAAATAATGAGATACTGCTTCATACTAATTAGGTTGGCAAAAATATCCCAAACCCTGACAAGACCAAATGTTGATGAGGATGTAGAGCAACAGGAATCCTCAGCGTTAGTAGTAGAGATGTGAAATGGTACAACCACTTTGGAAGCAGTTTGGCAGTTTCTTATAAAATCAAACGTACTCATACCATCAGATCCAGCAATTGTGTTCCTTGGTATTTACCCAAATACGTAGAAAACTTATGTCCACACAAAAACCTGCATGTGCAGATCTGTAGGAGTTTCATTAATAATCAACAAAATTTGGGAGCCATCAACCTTTAGTAGGTAAATGGATAAAATGGGGTACATCTGCTCAATGGAATATTGTTCAGAGCTAAAAAGAAATGAGCTACCAAGCCATGAAAATACATGGAGAAACCTTGAATGCATATTACTAAGTGAAAGAAGTCAATCCCAAAAGGTGCATACTCTATTATTCCAATGATAGGACATTCTGGGAAAGGCAAAATTATAAATACAGTAGTAAAAGGATCAGTGGTTGCCAAGCATTAGGGGAGAGGAAAGGATGACTAGGTGGAGCACAAAGAATTTTTAGGGCAGTGAACTCTTCTATACGATACTGTAATATTAGAAACATGTCATTTCTCATTTGTTATAAGCTATAGAATGGACAACATCATCAAGCATGAACTCTAATGTAAGCTATGGGCTTTCAGTGATAACACAATATGCAGTTTCAGTGATGGTAACAAATATACTCCGATGTAGGATGTTGAAAATGGGTCAGTCTGTGCATGTATACGTGGGAATTCTTTGTACTTTCTGCCCGATTTTGCTGTGAACTTAAATGTTCTAAAAATAAAATTTACAGTTTGGCAATTGTGGTCATTGCTGCTATGAACATTGGGGTACACATGGCCCTTCTTTTCACTACATCTGTACCTTTGGGGTAAATATCCAGTAGTACAATTTCAGGGTCACAGGGTAGCTCTATTTTTAATTTTCTGAGGAATCTGCACATTTCTTCACATCCTCCCCAACACTTCTTGTTTCCTGTCCTATTAATTTTGGCCATTCTAACTGGTATAAGGTGGCATCTCAGTGTGGTTTTGATTTGAATTTCCCTGATGGTTAATGATGATGAAAGTTCTTTCCGAGATGCCCTTTAACAAACGAATGGATAAAGATGTGGTCCATATATACAATGGAACATTACTCAGCCATCAGAAAGGATGAATACCTAACTTTTGTATCAACATGGATGGGACTGGAGGAGATTACACTGATGAAATAAGTCAAGCAGAGAAAGTCAGTTATCACATGGTTTCACTTATTTGTGGAACATAAGGAATAAAATGGAGGACTCTAGGGGAAGGAAAGGAAAAGTGAATTGGGGTAAATCAGAGGGGGAGATGAAAGATGAGAGACTGTGGATTCTGAGAAACAAACTGAGGGTTATGGAGGGTTGGAGGGTGGGCTGGGTGAGCCTGGTGATGGGTATTAAGGAGGGCACAAACTGCATGGAGCACTGGGTGTGGTGCACAAACAATGAATCTTGAAACACTGAAAAAAATAAAATAAAACTAAGATGTTAAAAAATAAATAAAAATAAAATTTATTTTGAAAATGAAATGAGATAATACCTGTAGGTTCCACATATAAGGAGCTTGGAAGTCACCACTCCATTCTAACAATAGGTGAAAAGGCTGAACAGATTGAAAAATCAATAACTCTTCTTGGATCTATAAGAGAGGGGAGATTACAGCGCAAATTGCTGCCCCCAAGACTGGAGAGAAAGACAGGCAAATATGGAGAGTCCCATTAATATGGGAAGTTTTCTAGTACTCATTTCTATGGTCACTGCTCTCTTCTATTTCCTTTTATGTGTTAGTCCATAAGGTTTTAAAAAGCATTAAGACATTTTGAAGACCTTGATTATCCATGTATCCTTTCATTCATTCATTCATTCATTCATTCATTCATTCAGCAAACATTAATTAAGTGCCTATAATGTGTTGAATAATGTGCTATTTCTTATGAGAATATAAAGATGTATAAGACATAGACACTTCATTCAGTCAAACATTCAACAATTTTTGAACATCTGCTATGTGCCACACACTATGCTAAGTGTTAAGGATTCCGCAATAAAGAGATCATCCCATTTCAAAAACAGTGTGACAACCACAACAACAAACTCTTGACCCCACTGGCTTGAATACGTCTCTAGTGAGATCTTCATGGTGCAACTCCTTGAACTGGTGAGGGTTTTGTTGGGTTTTTTTGGGGTTTTTTGCAGTCACTCTCTTATCTTCTTTTGGACTCAATGCACTCCAATCAGACTTTCAAACGAACGTATTCCAGTAGGACTTGCAACACACTTTTCATGGAAATTGCTCTTACCAAGTTAATTATGAACTCCATGTTGCCAAAACCAAAGGTCAACTCTTTTTGTCATTGCGTCTGATGCCCCAGCGCCACTCAACGTGGTTGACCACACTTGCCTTCTTGAAATACTTTCTTCACTTGACTTTCATAGTGGCACACTCTTCCAGTTTTCTTCCTGTCTCACAGTGCTCCTGCTCAGGCTCTTCAGCTGGCTCCTCTTCCTCTGTTCAACCTCTAAACGTTGTTATGTCTCTCCCAGGATTAGTCCTGAGGCCTTTCCTTTTATCCATGAATACTCTCGCCCTATATTTCATCTAATCCTGTGACTTTCAAAAATTACTGGATGCCTCCATTTCTCAAACTTACTTCTCTAGATGGCATAGGGGGCATAACTGTCCTGAAGTGATCCAGGAGTTCAGCAAGGTACCAAGAAGAGGGATCCACTCTTCCCGGCATGAGGGACTCGATCCTGAATGGCTCTCTGTGGAATCAGTGGCTTTTTTCCCCAAGGAAAAAGAAACATTTCCTGTGAGCTCCACTGACTCCAGGTGTTGGGCAATTGATTTTTCTTGCAACTTTTATAAACAGCTGGCATTCCAAACCAGACTGTCTGGCACCAACATCATGTGTATTGCTCCTTCGATAAAGCTGCTCTCTGTGTTTATATGATACAAACATAGAATAAAGAAGCCTACTGTCCCTACACTGGAATGCAGACCCACATTGTGCACCACTTACGCATCTGTGTAGAATGGAAGGGTGGGGAAATCATGCCTTCTGTTTCTCTGCCAAGCCTTGGCCTTTGTGAGTTCTCCTATACAGCATATCGGTTAACCCATGCTATGGCATTTTGGGGAATTCTTCTCAAACTCTGACATCAACCACTAGTGATACAGACAGGTCACACCTTACATGACATGCCCTGATCTTCCCTGAGCACAGACTCTCCAGCTGTCCCAGCACCATTTGCTTTTTTAAAAAATCCTTTTCCTCCATTGAATTTACTTGGCATCCTTGTCAAAATAGGGTGGTCACATGAATGCTAACTATTAACTCACACCACAGGCAAAAAAATCCCTCAAAATGGATCATAGACCTAAATGTAAAGGCTAACACTATACACCTCTTGGAACAAAACATAGGTGAAAATCCGTATGGCCTTGGGTTAGACAAAAACATGAGTGATAAAAGAAAAAAATTAAGATTTATTTATTGAGTTTAGAGAGAGAGTGCACCTGAGAGCAGGGGGAGGGGCATAGGTAGAGAATCTTCAAGCAGACCCTCCACTGGGCATGGAGCCCAGTGCAGGGCTCAATCTCACAACCCAGGAGATCATGACCTCAGCCAAAACTGAGAGCCCACATTTAACCAACTGAGCCACCCAGGCACCCCCAAAGAAAAGAATTTTTAAATGGGATTTCACCAAAATTAAAAATGTTTGTGCTTCAAAAGACACTATTAAGAAAATGAAAAGATAAGTTATAGACTGGACAAAATGTTTTCAAATCACTTATCTGTGGAAATTAATAAAAAGAAATTTCATTTAGGATGGAGTCAGTAGGCCAGCAGGGGGAAGGCTTATGCCCAACCACTCACTGTCAATTGCATACCCAACGGGAGAGGCACCTTGCAGGTAGATACCACTTTACTACACGAAAAGGATTTCCTCCTCCCCCAGTAGGAGCCTCCAGCAGGAGCCCAGCCAATGAGACTGTCACAGCTCAATCAATGAAAAGTTACTATGCTTCAAAATGGCAGCCGGCCCCCAATGGACTTTCTGTTTATAATAGCATCCCAGCTTCCCCTTTTCCTCTATAAAAAAGGGTTCCTATTCTTTGTTCTGTGCACTTGCCTATGGCTCTCTACTAGCTTGTTTATCTGGGATTGCAACTGTCTGCTATTCCTGAATAAGCCCATTTTTGCTGGTAAAATAACTGGCAGTTTTATTTTTTAGGTTAACTTCTCTATTAAAGAACTTGTATCCAGAATATGAAGTACTCCTACAACCCACCAATAAGATCATAAATAACCCAATTTAAAATGGACAAAAGATTTGAATAGATATTTCACCTAAAAGGTACAGGAATATCCAATAATCATGAAAAGATGCTCAGCATCACTAGCTATTAGGGAAATGCAAATCAAAAGCATGATGAGACACCACTTCTTCCCCACTAGGACAGCTGTAATTTTTTTAAATGTGCACAATAACAATTGTAGATGTCAAGAAACAATGTGGAAAAAATTGAAACATTCACTCAATACTGGTGGGAAGTGTAGCCATTTTGAAAAAAAGTTTGGCACCTTCTCAGGTTAAAGATAAATTTACCGTACGTCTCAGTGATTTCACTCCTACCTATCTACTTGGGAGAAATGAAAACATAGGTCTACACAAACACTTTATGTGGATATTCATAGCAGCTTTATCTGTAATAGTCCAAAAAGTGGGAAAAATCCCAATTATCTGCCAACTGGTGAACCGATAAACCAAATATGGTATATCCATACAATGGAATCATACTCGGCACCTAAAAGGAATGAAATATGGACACATGCTACAACAGAGATGAACCTCAAAAGTAGAGTATGCTAAGCAAAATAAACCAGATGCAAAAGACCAAATATTGTATGACTCCATTCTTATGATGTCCTGAAAAGGCAGATTCAGAGTCAGAAAGCCAATTTGAAGTTGCCTAAAGCTGCAGAGTGGAAATGAGGAGTGGCAGTTAATGGGCACAAGAGATCTGAGGATGATAGAAATGTTCTAAAACAGGATTATGGCGATGATTACACAAGCCCATGATTTTATTTAAAATTGTTTAATTACGCACTTAAAACAAGTGGATTTTATGGCATGTAAATTATATCTCAATAAAACTGTTTGGGAATAAAAGAAATGTGGTTTCGTGGCCCCCATCTGCCTTGCCCTTCATTTATTTCTCATTTTCTATAGAATTTATAGTTATTGGTTCCACTCAGAGACTCTAAACTCCTGGTCTATGGGCTTTTTGGCTGAAAGCGATTCCCAGAGAGACACTGGCTGAATTCTGCCAGCCTCCCAACACTCCCGACAGCTAGGGGAATGAGTACCCTAGTCCTGAGCAGGACAGGGAAGGCGTAGGGTTCACTTACAGCTTTACTCTTGCAGAAAAGCTGTGTGATACACGTTGGTGGCCTCTGGCAGAGTTCCACAGGTCTCAGCAAGACTGAGGGACTTTAGCTAGTGCTGACAGCTTCAGAGGACAAGCTGCTACAACTCAGTGACTCCAGTCAAACTTCCCAGGCAAGTGTGTTGGCAGCATGAGGAGTCAGGTCTCAAGTGGAAAGAGGAGAATGTCCGCAACACAAGGAGAAAGTGAAGCCCAGACGAGGGTGTCAAACCCAATCTTTGTAGGGCATTTCTCCCAACAATTGAAGAGAACATTCTTTTCAAGCGCATGTGGTGTTTTCGCCAGGACCATATGCTACACTTCAGAACAGGTTTCCATAATTACCTAAGAATCGAAAGCATACAGAGTGTATACTCTGACCACAATTGTATTAAATGAGAAGTCAGTAACAAGATATTTAGAAAACCCCCAATTTTAGAGATTAAACAACATACTTTGGAATAACTCATGTGTTAAAGAGGAAATCACAGGTAAATTAGAAAATATTTTTACCTGAATGATGATAAAAATCCAATATATCAAAATTGTCAGATGCGGCCAACCCAGTGCTTAGAGAGACATTTATAGCTTTAAGTGTCAGTAGTCATGAAAGCAAAGGGATAAAATCAATAAGCTTTAACCCTAAGAACCTTGAAAAGCAAGTGTAAATTGAAGCCAAAGCAAATAAAAGGAAGCACATAAGTAAAAGAAGCTGATGAAAGAGAAAAGGGACAAACAATAGCAAAATACAACTGTAAATTTTTCTGTAATCCACATGGAAAATTTAATTTCACATGGGTTCTATATTTAAATGTATATTTGGAAGCATAAAGACTTTAGAAGAAAAAAATCGAAGAGAATCTATTGGGACTAAAAATAAGAAAGTCATTGCTTCTGGGGTAGATTGGTGGGAGTGAAGTGGGAATTGACTGGAAAAGAGCAGGAAAGAGCTTTTTCAGGTGAAGGAAAAGTTCCATGTGTTGTCTTGGGTGGTGGTTACAGTGGTGTATGTAGGTTCATTGAGCTAACACTTAAGATCTGGATGTTTTCATGCATGTAAGTCACACCGCAATTTTTTAAAGTAGAAAAAGAGCTTATGGGGGTGGTATGTGGACACCTCTGGGGCACACGGCTCCCAAAGCATTACTGCATCCTCTGAGACTCTGCTGAGAGTGGTTTTGCAACCAAAACGTGAGATGACTGCAAACGTCCATAAGATCCAGTGTGGCCACAACTACAGACCCCTATTCTTCTTATCCAAGCCATAGAGCTAAACAATTATCACTAGAGAGCTTCCCTTCAGTGGTGATCTTCCTCCCTAGCCCCAGAGGTCTCCCAGGGGAAATGAAAATTGAGGTTCTGGATATACAGGGTTGGAAAGAAAGTCACTGCTCATAGAACTTCAAGAGTGACTGAAGCGGCTGCCATTGCAAATGTCTACACTTTGGAAGACAGTAACATTTCAAATGGCACTCCAAGAGAGGAGCTAACAGACTACACAGTGGATTTCCTCCCCAGATGTATTTACTTTCACAAGGCAAAAAATTCCTATCGTGCTGGGAGATTTCGTCTTTTCATTTAAATCCGCAGACTGTGGCTCCCAGACAGCTGGCGCTGACTGCCGGATGTCTTGGTGCAGGGAGAACCAAACCTTTATCACAGCATGGCCCTGAAACTTGCTTCCTGTGCCTCAGAGGAATGAGAAACATGTTATGAAGGTCACTACTTCTGGGGGAGGAGGGAACCTGGAAGGCGTGAGCAATGAGCATGCGGTAAGAGTTCAAGGTGAAGAGGCTGAGCCAGGAACAAGAGTGCATAAAACTCAGGTCCTGCCTTGGGGAGATAAGGAGACCAGAACCCAGGCTCTTTCAACGGGCTTTCAACAATCTAACAGGTTAGCGCTTCCTCATTTTCTTTCAGCTATTCCTGGGCTAACTAAATGGGTGTTTTGCAAAAATGGAGTGGAGGGAGCAAAATGGTTTTTGTAAGCCTCTAACCACTTGACCTCTCTTTCTGGCCATCCCAGGGTCACTCCGTAATCTAATCCGCTCCTCAGTTTTTCCGGTCCTGGAGAGTGCTTCTTGGCAACCAGACTTGACCATGGCTGGGTGGAGCTGCCTTGTGACAGGTGCAGGAGGGTTTCTGGGTCAGAGAATCATTCGCTTGTTGGTGGATGAGAAGGAGCTGCAGGAGATCCGGGCACTGGACAAAGTCTTCCGACCGGAACAGCGGGAGGAATTTTCTAGTAAGTGAACTTGAGTTCATGGGTGGGTAGCTCCATCTTAACCCCCACACGGGTCTAGCAGATCAAGGAAAGCTGTAGCCAAATTATAAAATCATGTATCTCTCCCTTGTCAACAACTCTAATGTTCTGACGATTGTGGACTTGGCAATGGCTGTGCAGCGTCTCTAAAGGGCAAGCAAGCCCCGTTAACCTAGAGACCCTACCAGTGGGTCCCTGCCCTTTTGATGGCCCTGGTCTTTCTGTGGCTTCATTTAGCATCTCCAGTGAAGGTGAAGCTGAGTGTGTGTGTGTGTGAAAGAGAGAGAGAGAGAGACAGGGTGGGAGGAAGGAAGGTAGAGGACATACAGCGTACAGTATGAGAGAGAGCCAGAGACAGAATGCAAGGCTCCAGAGCATGGATTCCGCATGTGGATTCCCTGTACATTTCTTCCCGTTTGTCCCTGCTCATCACTGCAGGAAAAGTGACAGCAGAATCTGCTCGCTGCTCTGCTGTTTTCCTCAGACTGCTGCCCCTCGTGCAAATGCAAATTTAGACTTATAAAAACCCGTTTCACACCCCCCCACATCCTCAAAACAGCCCTGTGAGGAAGGTAGGAACAGGGTCTCACCCAACAGGATGTTGAGGAAATCGAGGTACACGAAGGTAAAGTGACTTGCTGAGGCCCTCTGATTAATGGACCGCGGGGCTCAGGGGAGAGCCTCCTCACGGACGGACGGCCCAGGCATATGGCTCCAAGGCTGCCTCTTGGCAAAGTGAGTCTTCGGTCTCTCCCATTTCCCCACTGTGTGCCCCCAAAGCAACCCCTCCCTCCCCAGCCCCTGCAGACTGGGTGTCAATATGTAGGCCCCCCAGGTGCCCAAAAGACCCCACCTCCCCACACGGAGCCCCCCACCCCCAGCCGCCCTCCAGGACTGTGCCCGTCACTCTTCTCTTCCTCTTTCCTGTGCTCTGAACGTCTCAGACGACGTCCTATTTCCTCTACTCTGTGCTTCAACGCTGCCTCTGATGAACACACGTGAACATACATGATCAGCATCAACTGTTTGCGATCTTTACGTCTCAATAATACTCACAGTCAGACAGCTGATGCTGGAAAAGGCAATGTTGAGCCCAGAAGAAGGTTCCCCGGTGTGACCGTCAGGTGGCACTCGGGACGGGCAGGGGCTCTGTACAGATCCCCGGGGGGGAATCCTCGCGGAGGTCTTTCTGTGCCAGGCCCTGGGCCCAGTGTTCTACGCGGGTCCACTCATTTGCTCCTCGTGCCCTCCCTGGGGGGTAGGTAATGGTGTCCTCATTTCAAAGACGAGAAAGCAGGCACAGAACGGTGTCTTAGTCTATCAAGGCTGCTACAAAAAGATACCACGGGCTGGGTGGCTTAAACCCATCAGAAATTTTATTTCTCACAGGTCTGGGGGCTGAAGTCCAAGAGCAAGGCAGAGTCATCTTCTGGTGAGAGCTCCCTTCCTGGTTCAGGGCCTGTGTCTTCTTGCTGCAGACAGCTCTCTCTGGGATCTCTTTT
The DNA here is from genome assembly GCA_002007465.1 of Ailurus styani. Lineage (NCBI taxonomy): Eukaryota > Metazoa > Chordata > Mammalia > Carnivora > Ailuridae > Ailurus > Ailurus styani. The sequence goes on from LNAC01000916.1 coordinate 258,375, forward strand.
CTGAGAATACTGATCACCTTCATGAGGGTCAAACCCTCGAGACCTGATCACCTTCCAAAGGCCCCATCTCCTAAGAGCATCACACTGGCATTAGGATTTCGACACATGAATTTGGTGGGACACAAACTCTCAGCAACGGCTAACTTGTTCAAGGTCCCCCAGCTGAAAAATGGCAAGGCCGGAATTGAACCCAGAAGGTCTAAGTGCTGCGGCTGTGCTCTTAGCCATGAAGGTCTAGTAGCTTCTCTTTGGGCCTCCCTAAAACGCAGCCCACACCACATAAGCAAGGGCGTATTAGGGCTAGGCCACTTGTCAAGTCAGCAGTGCCTCGGGGAGGGAGGGAGCTACGCCTCTACCACCAACATCCGCAGCGCCCTCTTCTGGTCTCTCTGCACCCCTGCAAACTAATAGGTTGATTTGAGCCGGCCTGCTGAAGTCAGCCGCAAAGAAGAGACAGAAGGAGTCGGGGTCAGGATGCAGGGGCAG
>LNAC01000916.1:259558-280617 GCA_002007465.1 Ailurus styani
GAGAGCAAGGCTCCAAAGGCAAGGGGCAGACCTGAGTCTTCCCTTCCCGGTAAGTGTGACTTAGACCTGTCTGCCTCAGTTTCCTTGCCTGTATAGTGTAAATCGGAATACCTACGTCATGAGATAGCCATGAAAGAAAAATCAGAACCCTGTGAAGGTGTGGGCAAAGCACAAAGCACAAAATAAGTGTAGGGTATTTATCCAAACTATACGTAGCACCATGTTTAGTTCACGGGCTAGTGTGAGGTGAGGACATGACCCGCAGTGCCCCTTCCGGTGGATTTCCGAGGAGCTAAAGCCCCTGAGGTTGAATCCACTGCCCTTGGCTGGATGGCCAGAATGTTAGTCCCTTGGTGGCTGACTCATTTTCAGCACCGATATCTGCTTAGATGATATCTAATCAGGTATTTTTTTCAGTTGCACCTCTCACTTGGGCCCATCCTAAATTCCCTGTTACTGACTCTATTATCCTTCTGGCCACCTAAGCAGGAAATACTCGGGCTGACATGGACTCTTCCTCTTCCTCTCGGCCTCCCTCCAGTAAGAACCAGGACTGGGCTGCATAAGGTCTGAAAGGTCAAGCCTCTGTATCCTTCCCCTTCCCTGCTCCTGCTGGGGGAGCCCTGGTTCTGTCCTCCTCCCCTGAACTTCGCTGCAGACATTCTCTCAGGTGTTCCTTTGATTAATCTCTCGACTGCTTTGCTCTCTCTTAGCTGCCCCGCACCGATCCATTTTACATACTGCAGCCCAGTTGGCTGCACTGACCCCACAACTGTTTATGCTTGTCTTCTTGTTCCAAATCCATGTGTGAGTCCTCATTCCCTACAGAATTCAATTCACATTTTTTCCTCTTATATCCACCCTCCATAATCACCCTAACTCTCCTTTATGAATTTTATGATCTTCCCATGAATCTCTTTAACAGTGCATTCCAGCCATACTGGACTCCTCACTGCATGAATTCTCTTTCTTTCTCTTTCTTTGTTTCTTTCTTTCTTTCTTTCTTTCTTTCTTTCTTTCTTTCTTTCTTTCTTTCTTTCATGTTCCTTCCTTCCTCCCTTCCTTCCTTCTTCTTCCTTCCTGCCTTCCTTCGAATAAAAGGGGTCAGAAACGGATGTTTGCTCTTTCCCAATAAATGCTACACATTCTGACTACTGTGCCTTTGTTTACTTGTTCCTTCCATGGATTTGTCCCCCATCCCCACCCTCTCCCCAATGTACCTGTCCTTAAAGACCTGGCCACCTTTATCGGGAAACTTCCAGATCCAGAAAAACCTTCCAATGACCTGACTCGTGTTCACACAGAGCTCCAGAGCAAGACCAAGGTGATCATGGTGGATGGAGACATTCTGGATGAGCAGTGCCTGAAGAGAGCCTGCCAGGGCATCTCGGTTGTCATTCACACCGCCTCTATCATTGACGTCATGAATGTCATTCACCAAGAGACCATCATGAATGTCAATCTGAAGGGTATAGTATCCCAGTGAGGCTGTGGAGTGAGGTGGGCGAATGAGGCTCAGAAAACAGAACAGGAAGGGAGGTGAGGCCCCCATCCCTGAACACCCTCTGAGCCTGCTCTAGGTGCTTTTTCTTATCCCTTCTGAGACATTTGAGGCTGTTATGCTCAGTTTTTTAGATAAGGAAACTTGGGACTGAGCAAAGTTAAGTAACTTGTCCAAGTCACCCTGAGTAGGAAAGCTAGAATTTAAGCCTACACCTGTGTGTCTCTCCAAAGGCCACAAAAGCTCTTTTTACTGAAGCTCTAATCAAATGTCAACTCCAATCCAACCTTAAACTCTCGAGATCCAACTATCTTCTGCTTCCCCTGGGCTAAAACCAGACCTTACAAGTGCCTCCCTGGTCATCATATTAGCCTTTCTTTGTGCCTCTAAGTTGGTGGCCACACAGTAAGGCCGAGAGCCAAGAGCTCTGTGATAGGAAGGGGCCCCCATGTCCATTATGAGTGAAGGGCCACAGCTCTGGGCAAGTTTCCTTCCAGCAGGACTCCTGTGCAGGATCACCCAGCCTAATGAGAACATCTAGCACCTTCCTGCTCACCCCAAAACAGGATTCCTTTCAAGGGACTTGCAAAGCTAGTTCACAGCAGTCTGGCAGGACAGAATTACCCAGGACTGGCCTTCCCATGATATCTTCTTAATGATAATAGCTTCCCCTTATCCATAAGAGTACTTCTTCAGCTCACTGCTGGGTCTTTTATTAAAGGGTCATTTCTAGCTAGGTGCCCAAATACATCCCCCTTAGTTCCTCATCCCTTAAATGCCTAGTGGCTCTTTCTGGATTGTGGCTTTCCAATCTACTTTAAAACTAAACACCCTTGTTTAAGCATTAGCTTAAATCCCTTACTAGCTTCACATGCGAAGTTATCTTTCTGCGCCCTGGAGGCCAGTTCCCTCTAGGACCACAGCGCCCCAACCCCCAATCCCATCTGGTTTTCATGCCCTGCTCTACAAAGTTAGTCGTTAGACAGAGGCTCCTTTTCTAAAGCAACTCATTGCTTTAGGGTCTCCAGCCTAAAGTAGTACAATCTCAAGAAAGACCCTTTCTAGTTTCTACTGAGCCATACCCTCCTCACTCCCATACTGCAAGAAGGGTGCTAGATTAACCGAGTTTTCCTTTTTAGTCCCCTCTGCTAATTCCTGCTCTCCAGGACTCCCAACAACAGGGGATTTGAAATCCCTGAGAAGTGGTAGAGGCATCAGTTAATTAAAACTAAGGTCAGTTCCAGGTTTAAAAGATACTTGAAATAATGGTCATTTCCCCCTCTGCAAGTTGATTAGCCCCAAATTTTCCCAGCTTCTAGATTTGATTTTAAATGAGTCTGTCTCTCCCAAAAATCAAATTGCACAAAGATTTTTTTTAATACCCCTCCCCTCAAAAAGAGAGAGAAATAGAAACTATGCTTTCCCAGGGGTATTCTTTCTTATGGGGAAGGCGCTCTTTTACCTCCCCCAGCTAAAGAGATTCTGCAAGATCCTCCCATTATAGGTATTAACCACCAGAGGGCACACTCCCCCTTCCGGTTTTTCACCGAGCTCAACACAGAAGGCCAGTGTCAGGCTCCAGAATACTAAGTGAAAGGAAGGTTTCTCACCCCCACTTCTCAGACCTGGGTAAAAGGAGTCACGGTCAGAATTAGGAATGGCCTTTGTATGGAACACTCAATCAGGACTAGGTAAAGTTCTAGTCCATATTCTATGAGTATGGCCTCCTAATTATTTTTTATTTAAAATAAACTGTTTTTAAGGAGGTGATAGGGATAAGTGATAATTCTCTAACGTCTTCACTCAGCAAAACATAAAATGGCAACCCTCTGTCCTTTTCCAAAATTCGAAGTACACACACAGGTCCAGGAAATCCAAAAAGCCTAGAAATTCTTGTTCTCCAGAACGCAACGGTAGGTTTCTTCCCATTTTCGCCTTTTTGCATTTTTCCTATGGCTATAGCACATTCACATCTTAGCCAGAGACACAGAAGAATGCACTCCTGATCTGCAGTAACCACGTCACTTGGGGGGAGGGGGTGGACATGGTCTGCAGGCATGGTTGGCCCTCTGGGTTATTTGTTGACACTGACAGTGTACTCCCCACGGGCAGGTACTCAGCTCCTCTTGGAAGCCTGTGCCCAGGCTAGCGTGCCGATCTTCATCTACACCAGCAGCATTGAGGTGGCTGGGCCCAACTCCTACAGGGAGATCATCCAGAATGGCCACGAAGGAGAGCATCTTGAATCAAGATGGTCGGCTCCATACCCCTATAGCAAAAAGCTTGCAGAGAAGGCGGTGCTAGCTGCTAATGGGTGGGCTCTTAAAAATGGCGGCACCTTGCACACCTGTGCCTTAAGGCCCATGTATATCTATGGGGAAGGAAGCGTATTCCTTCATGACTATATACACAAGGCCCTGAGGAACGATGGCATCCTGGCGCATAACAGCAAGTTCTCTGTAGTCAACCCTGTCTATGTTGGCAATGTGGCCTGGGCTCACATTCTGGCCACGAGGGCCCTACAGGACCCCAAGAGGGCCTCGAGTGTCGGAGGACAGTTCTATTACATCTCGGATGACACACCTCACCAAAGCTATGATGACCTCAATTACACTTTGAGCAAGGAATGGGGCTTCTCCCTTGATTCCAGAATGAGACTTCCTATATGCCTGAAGTACTGGCTTGCCTTCCTACTGGAAATAGTGAGCTTCCTGCTCAGTCCCATTTACAAATATCAACCCCCCTTCAACCGCCACATAGTGACATTGTCAAATAGTGTATTTACCTTCTCCTATAAGAAAGCTCAGCGGGATCTGGGGTATAAGCCACTCTTCAGCTGGGAGGAAGCCAAGCAGAAAACCACGGAGTGGATTGGTTCCGTGGTGAAACAGCACAAAGAGACCCTAAAAACAAAGACTCACTGATCTGGGGGTGACAAGTAGAGGCAGATGCTGTTGGGAGATGTCTATTGAGCTCTCCCCCTCTGGCTTCATACAGGACGAAACAAGGCCCCAAGCCCAGGTCCTGCCTTCTCCCTTTTACAAGATGGCCGCTTACTGTTTTCCTCCTACCACCGGAAACCACCCCAGTTCCTGGCTCAACTGGAAGCTTTCTGTTCTGCCCACACTACAGAGGACAGGCACGGAGATTTGCTGTAGCTGCTCAAACGAAAGCCTCCCCTCCTGGCTCCGAGCTATTCGGGCCTCTTCCATGTAGAGTTTTGCTTATTAGTTCCATTCCCTTTGTTACGTGTAAAGCATTTCTTATCTCTTACAAATTGCTAGTCCTACACACAGCTCAGTGGAAAGAGTAATAAATGTTTTCAGGCCTAATTTGGAAGACGCTGTGGCTGACGTGAATACATACCTTCCTCCTTCCCCCTCCATTTCTAGGGATCATTATCTCCTATTTAGAAAAGCAGCATGGAATGGAGGTGGGCAGAAGCGTCGGGGGTGGGGTGGGGAATTAAGATCAACGAAGCACCTGCTGTGTTTCAGGCAGATATCACCTCATTTAACCCTCCCTAGAAACCTCTGAGGTAGGGATTCTTACTGCCTTTTATAAATAAGGAAACTTGACCATCAGATACCACTCACAAACTGTTAAGTGACCAGGACATTTAGACTGACTTGAAAGCCCCTATCTGTCCACTGAATCTTGCGGCCTGAACTGCCTAAATTTACAGCACAATGGGGGTGGGGTGGAAGGGTTCATCAGCGGTACAACAGAGCAGAGACAGGGACAGGAGTGTGCTGTGCTGCTCCTGGGGAGAGGCGGCTCTTTGGGTCACCTCCTTCTTGCCCAGCCCTGTGCAGGAGACCCGGGAGAACCCCTGAAGGGAAGCTGGGGGGGTCTGCAAGCCCTTGCCAGATGGCCTGGGCAGGGGGTGAAGAAGCAGAGACGCCACCAGCCTCTACCGCCAATGTCAGTGTCCTTGAAGACCCCCTAGGACATAGAATGCACCGGGGGCCACCTTGGCAATTCACAGCCTGTCTCTGACCTTTCAAATCACATCATGAAGCCACACCATGGGTTCCCAGGAAAGTAAAGGGAACAGGTGTGAATGCCCCTAAAACTTCGTCTCCTACCCGGTGCGAGAGGTAGAGAGGTCTACTACCGCCACTCCCCCTGCAGAATCAACTCCTCCCTGATCTTTTCTCCTCTCCCCACCTCTCTTCCACACTGCCTGCTGGAATGAGGCTGTATCCCTCCACCTCTTCAGCCTCCGTCCTTTCCCTCCATCTTCCCCTTCATCACAGGCCTGCGCAGCCAGCATCCTCCTCTGTCGCGCCCAGGATCGGAGCCCAGCCAAGGCAGGTTTGCATGATGACACGGTCCTCAACTGAACAGCAGACCAACAGTCGAAAGGAACACAGTCAGGGCCATCAGAGGCTGCGTGGCCCGAAGCAGGTGAGGAGGAGGCTGTCAGGCTGAGAGCGTGGGGGGTGGAGAGAGGGGCTGCCTGTCTCCACACTGGGCTGTTGCCCGTCTTTATGAACCAGAGCCACGGAAGGGTCACACCCAACATCCAGATGGCTTCTTTCTTACCCAGGGAATGTACAGATTATGAATTCAGTTGAGTTTGATTATCCCAAAGGAGATAGTTTATGCTTGCATTCTAAGGAGAAAGGGAAAAAATATACTGGCGGGGACGAAGGTTTCTATCACCTTCAAAACCCCAAGGGCCAGAGGATCAGCAGCAGGCATTGGGCATCGGAGCAGAGTGGCCCCATACTGTGGGGGTGGGGGAGAGTGACACATTCCTTCCTGCCCCGCTCCAGGGCACAAAACACAAGAGGCAGCCCTTGTCCACTCTGCAGGATGCACACACCTTTACACATGTGTGCTAGGAGTCAGGGAAGGGAAGATGTGTGGCGGAATCTGGGACAAGGGCCCCTCAGCTGAGTTTTTAGCCTGGTGAGATTCTGTATCTATGAACCCACCAGGGCATTCTCACAGGGAAGGGAAGGAGCCCTTTGGCCAGAGGGCAAGGGAGGGCAGTGTTAGCAGAGACAGAGGAAAGGGGAGGTGATGAGCTGGTGATCTAGCTGAATAATTATAAAGGACTTGGAATGCTTGGGCCCATGAAATTGGCCCTTCTTACTTATACTGGGCGCAGAACTGAGGGCTCCCAACCTTTAGAAATAACGCACAGAAGCACTCTTCCTTCCTCCCCCTCTCCACCCCTCCTCTCCCTCCCTCTCCCCCTCCATTCCCCTCCCCTTTGCTTCCTCCACACCTCTGTCTCCTTCTCCATCCGCTTCTCCCCCATTTCCTTTCCTGGCCCCCTGGGCCACCTGGATGCAGTACAGAGTAGGATGAATGCGTGAATGAGAGTGTAGGTAAGGGCTCAGCCACCTGGTTAAGCCCTAAGGGTAAGTGAGTCCAGAGATTGGAGCAGTGTTGGAGGTGGGGTGCAGTGGGGGAAGCCCCACAGAGCAGTGGGGCCTCAGCTAGACCTTTAAGGGGAATGGGACTTGGGTAGAAGAGGGAAATGTTCCCGACAGGTAAGGAGCCTGAGCAGTGGTGCCAAGGAGAGGGTGAAGTGTGGTGGTGGGAGGGAAGGAGGGTGAAGGGGAGTGAGGAGGCTGGCCTGCCATGTGGGAAGGGTTTACCCCAGGGGAGATTAGATAGCTTAGGGTGTCAGAGGGGACAATGGGGCTGGCCTCAGGGCAGAGGTGGAGTGGGCAGGTGGGTGAATGGTTGAGTGAAGGGCCCACAGGAAGGTGGCAGGGAGCCTGAAGGGGTGAGTGGGGGTGAGGCAGACGGGAAGCCCAGCCAGACGAGCTGTTGGAGAAACCCAGAGACCCTGTCTCTCACCCCACGTATAAAATTCTCAATTACTTTATTAACATACAAATAGCAATACTGACCTCTCATTAGTAAGTCCAAATATCCAAGAGGAGCTGAATGAAGTCTGGGACAAGGGCAGGGCAGCTCTGGGGTTAGGATGGGCCCCCTCATCCCTGGCGTCCCGACAGCTCCGGGCAGTCTGGCCCACCCTGAAATGGATGAAGCTGTCAGGGGAGGTCATCCAAGAGATGTGACCTCTGATTGACCCGCAGGCCCGACTAGGGCTCTCAGAGGCTCCTCGCCCCCTCCCCTGTCCTTGGAATGTGGGCCCTGCTTGCCTTTCCTATTCCCAGAAGCTGCTCCAAGGACACAGCCTTGAGATAACGATGTGGTGCTGAGAACACCCACCCAGTACCCCTGACCAAACCCAGGGAAGGCCTCTATATAAACTTTAAAGATCTGGCAGACGGGCACAAGGATGCATTCCTCTTGGGGCCACCCACTTACTTACTCAGAAGTAAGGTCCCTTTGCTTATTACAGCTGACGCCTACCAACCCGGAGTGGCCTCTTAGGTCTTTCCCTGCCCTCTGTAGGAACCCTTACACCCAGGAAGGTCCCATGAGGATGGTGAGCCAAGTCTGTATCACAGGTCATGTGAATATCCGTGCTTTTTTCCCTGAAGATACCTCAATGTGTGCATTTACAAAGTCCTGACCCAGAGCTTCCTGGGGGTGTTATGTAATATACGATATTACCTTATTGCCTTATTAAAATCTAAAAGAAATCTGAATTTCAAAACACATCAAGACCCTAGAGTTTTGGACAAAAGAGCATGGACCATGGGCAGCAGAATTATGTACTGTGTTTTGCTTTCCACATTTCATATAATGATCTTAATTGGCCATCGGAGCAAATGACAGCACAGAGAGGTAAATTATTTGCTCGAGGACATCCAGCAAGTTCATGGTTCAGGTAGAGTAGTCAAAGGACTTCCAGGGGTCTACACGAAGGTGTGAAACTCACACGCCTGCGGGAGCCAGTCACCCGTACTGTGAGTGAGGCAGGCTAGAGCCGAGAGGCCTTGGGGGAAGTGGTGGGTTCTTTGGTGTGCAGAGGACCACACTCGCTGCACCTGGGAGGTGGCGGCTGCCGAACCCCCGCTGATTCAGGCCTGGGATGCATCCCAAGTTCCCAGATCTTCGGACTCTCCCAGGAGAGCTAAACCTTCCCAAATCTTTGTATGAAATCTCTCGATTTCTAAATTTTGGGACCTAAGTCTAAATTTCAAAAACAGTGTGAGGACCAGCTTTGGGAATGTGTGGGTGGATGCTGCAATCGTATGTGTAATATTTTATCTCTCAAAGAGTGGGCAGCACGCGGTGTTCATTCTCAGCGGTAGGACCTGGGTGTAGGTTACAGCATAGTCTGTGCTTTTCTGTATGTTTGATATTGGTTGTAGTTTTGTGAATAAATTAATCTCAATTTTAAAAAAAAAGTAAAAACTAATGAAACACGTCTGCGGGCCACAGCTGAGGCTTCCACGATTCCATCTCTGTTCCCAGGCTCCTGTGAGACCAGCAGGTACCGTACACAGTAAAATGTAGGAAGGCCATTAAGAAAGAGGATCCCGTCGGGGTAGGAGCGCTGGCATTTGGGCTGAATACTGACAGATGGGTAGGATTTCAACAGGCAGAAATGGGCGTGGGGTGGGGGGGACATATCCCAGGCAGAGGCAAGGAAGTCTGCCAAGAGGCGGAGGTGGGAGAGGGGAGTCCCTTTCAGGCGGTGTGGACAGACCCGAGAGCATAGGTGTAGGGGAGAACAGAAGCCACACCTGGAAAGACATGATGGGAAAAGACCAGGGTCACCTGGGGTCACCGCTAGAAGGTACTCTGCCTCCCTCCTTCATTCCCCTCAGTTGCCCTTCGAAAGATCATTTGACATTTAGCTACTTTACATGTAATCTGCCTCACTTTCTGTGGAAAATTATACTTGTTAGGGCAAAGAGCACATCTCCATGTCCCCATTAGCAACGTATACAACAGTCAGGCCAAAGAACCTGGAGATTATTCCATGTGCAGTCGGCAACCTGTTCAGCTGTCCCTGGAAAATTACTTTGGCACTGGTGTGTAGGATGGATTGGAAGAGATTAAGAAGATACTTCAAGAATCTCGGCAAGAAATAAAGGCCCGATTTGTGTAGTGTTAACAAAATGGGATGCAGAGGGCAACTGGGGCCAGCCTGAGGCAGAACGGACTCTACTACTTCAAGAAATTCCTGAATAGGGTCACAGCCCCCCCATGCACCCTCTCTCCCAGGCCAGAAACCTGGGAAGTCCTTCGCCCACTCTCCCTCCAGCCTGTCAGTCAGTCCTACTCATTTCCCCTCCCAANCCCCCCCCCCACCCCCCACCCAGATCCCTAGGAACACGGCCTGGTTCAGGCAGTCATTGTCTCTTGCCCGGCCTCCCTGCCTCAGAGAGTCACCATGAAATCCCCTTGCATCCTTGTGGCCAGAGTTGTCCACCCAACATCAAATCTGACCACATCTGCCCCTACCTAAAAACCATTGAGGAGAGCCCTGAGTGTCTTAGGATAACAGATAAGGCCCTTTGAGATTTAGCCCCTGCCAACCTCTCTGGACTACATTGTCACAAATTCCTGCTCTATGTCCGGATTCCCCAAAGATAGGCGAGGGTTTGGCACTTCCTGCAAACATTACGCTTTTATGTACCCCGTGCTAAAGCCCCGTGTCCCTCCTGCTCAGGCCTTGCCCACCGCTCCTGTCCGCACATCCCTCCCAAGTGCATATTCAGCATCCAAAGCTTCCATGTGATCATCTGCGTGCCGTGTACATATCTAATTGCACGGTGATGTTTGTATATTCTGCCCTCCCCCACCACCACGCTGTCTTGTCCTTGAGGGCAGCAACTCGCCATTTAATCTCTGTGTCCCTAGTACCTGGGCCAGCGTCTGACACAAAGCAGGCACACAGGTGAACAGCAACTGACAGGCCGACAGATGGATGGGTGGGTGTTTGGATAGACGGATGGATGGACAGATACATAGACAAAACGCAAACAAATGGAATTGCTGAGATGGGGAGGGAAGGGAGTCAGGGAGGCAGAAGGAATGACAGAGCAAAAGGGAATTTAAAGATAAGGTCAAGAAATCAGTGAAGCTGAAGAAGCTGGGGGTGTGGAGAAGCAGGAGCAATCCATCTGCACTGTAGGAAGAGTGAGCGATTGAAAGAAATGTGAGAGGGAAAGACATTTTCGAAGGCAGAACATAACTGGTTAGATATTTAAGGGGACTGGAAATTAGATGTACAATCTGAAACAACATAATGCCCAGAGAGTTTTTATACTACAAAAATAAGGACACTCTAGGTTTAAAAACTGAATTCAGAAGAAAATCTCATCAGAAGAAACAAAGAAGAAGAAGAAGGAGAAGAAGAAGGAGAAGAAGGAGGAAATCTCTCATTCCTTAAGTGATTAAAGTGGTTACTGACAGTGCTTCTTAAAGCATCAAGGGTCTCTGCAGGAAGTTTGCAGGGAGCCCTGCTGTATCATGGCATCCCACACAAGGGTATTGAGGGGGGGGAACGGGAGCTGGTGTTTCCAGGCATGAAAGAGACTCATTATGATGGAGTGGAGGGGGAGGGGAGGGCTAACAAAAAGTGGATTGGCCACTCTGTCCCCAAGGGCAGGGGACCCTGGGCTCAGTTGCAAACTCTGGAACAGTCACCAGTCTGTTCTAGAAACCTGAAGCTCCCCACTAATTAAAAGTGCGGTCTTTCCTCAAGAAACAAAAGAACTTGCATGAGCAGAGTCAACCCTTCTCCCAAAATAGGGGCCTGCCACGGCCGGGTGGGCACGTGGGCTGCTGGCTCTGTCATCATCTGAGCACAGGCCCTGCCCTTACTGAGGCAGGAGTATCCTTTGCATGTGCCAGGACTGAAACTCCCCCTTGCACCAGCTGTTATGTGTAAAGTTGCAGGCTCAGTCACAAGCAGTTTGGTCCCGTGGGCAGGGGCTAGTCACAGCGACCCTGTGCCTGGGGTACCACTCTGCCACGGGGCCCCACGTTTGATTTTGCCCCAAGCCTTGGGGACTAAGCAGCTAGTCTTGACCATGAGCATTTCTTTCACCAGTAGGCAAAACAACTCCTTCCTAATCACAGGTAAACTGGGGAGGCTCCCTGTCCCCTCCAGGACAGATCAAAGTTTTTGTGGGGTTCACATTTTAGAGCTAAAATAAGCCCTAGATGAGCTTTTAGCTCTGGGCCCCTTCCCGTCCTCATTTCACAAACGAGGACACTGAGGCTTGAGAAGTGAAGTGACTTTCCCAGGGTCACCCGTAAGTCAGGAGCAGAGCTGGGCTAGGGTGCAAGCCTCTTGAGAACACACTAGAATCCCCATGGTAAAGGAAAGAGGACTGTTTATAGCAGGGGCACCTGGGCCAGGCACCATGGAGTTGGAGCGGGGCAGCATAGCCCTGGTGGGGGGACTTGTTTAGCTTTTGACACCTCTCAACCTCCCCCAACACACTCCAGCCACACGCACCGCACTCCCCGCCCTGGCCACTCCTGCCTGCAACGCATGCCTGCTTCCTGGCACCCGTCCCTCAGCCAGCTTGTCCTCGTGCTTCAGGCTGGGCCTCCCCTAGAGTCTCCAGTCTTTCAGGGAGGGGTGAAGCGTGTCTCTCCACTAGGCACTTGTCACAGTCCAGGTGGTGGCTTATGAACTTGTCTGTCTCCCTAACTAGACTGTGAACTCTGGAAGGTAGCACGAGGACCCCGTGCTGATGGCCCATGCACAGCTGTGTCCCCACATCTGGCCCAGAGCCAGCATCCAGTGAATATGTAAGGAGTGAAGGAAGGAAGATGATGTTCTTAAAGAAAGAGATTCTGCGAATGCCTGGGTGGCTCAGTCAGTTTAAGCGACTGGCTCTTGGTTTTGGCTCAGGTCATGAGCTCAGGGTCCTGGGATCAAGTCCCCCTCCCCATTGTGTCTGGCTCCATGCTTAGGTCAGCATAGAATCTGCATGGGATCTCTCTCCCTCTGCCCCTCCCCCTGCTCACGCGCACACACACACACTCTCTCTCTCTTAAATAAATAAATAAATCTTTAAAGAAAAGCAAATAAATAGAAGGAAAGAAAGGGGAAAGAAAGAAAAAGGAAAGAGGAAGGGAAAGGGAAGGGAAGGGGAAGGGAAAAAAAAGGGGAAGGGAAGGAAAGGGAAAGGGGAAAGAAAGGAAAAAGACTCTGGACCAGAATAAATGGGATTGGAGGGAGTGGAGTGAAGGTTGTCCAAGTATGAGTTCCCCTAAACAAGACAAGCCTAGAGACTCTGTCCCACCTGTACTGGAGGCCTCATATTTGCTGCCCTGAGTTTGGCCTGAGAGCACAGTGCTCAGAATGGGTAGGAGAGGCACAGCCTCCTGGAGGCCAAGAAGGCACAGGGCCAGCACATTAGCTAAAGACAAAGACATGGGGATAAGAGAGAATATTGGAAAGAGGGTAGGCGGCAGGCTTAACCGGCACCCCAGCTGCCTGATCCTCCCGTGCAGCCCATGCAGCTCAACCTAGCTTGTGGAATGCTGGTCTCGCAGGAACAGAGCCATGCAGGTGCTTCCTGGGACAGGAACAAAAGTAGCCAGGGCCGGGGAGGGCTGGGGAAGACAAGGGTAAAAGAGAAGAGACTCTTCTCTCTCTTTAGAAGCTTCCAGTTCTGCAAACAAGAGTGAACACCTGGGTTCTCTTCCAAGTTGGCCCTTTTCAGAGTTACACAACTCTCTTTACTCTACTGGCTCTGCTTCCTTACCGGCCCACTGAAGGCTATGGCCCAGTTCTGGGTCCATCCCAATGATGCTGGACAACGGTGAGTGGTCCCGGCACCACTTTGCTTCTGCAAGGACCCTTCACCGTAACACCGTCCTCCAGCCGCGCGTTTGTGCAGAGCCAAAGCCGACAGAGTGGCTCTCTAGCCCTGCCCCAGTTCTGTTGGTGTCTGGCTTCTCATCTACACAGGACACAACACCCTCCCGACTGTGGAGAGCCAAGGCGGGACCGAGCAGGAGCCCACCAGAGCGTCCGCTCCCTCCTCTGCAGTCCGGTCACAGCAGAGCCCCAGGACCTAACGCAGACTTAAGCGAGCTTTCATGTCACTCTTGTGTTGAGCTATGGATGTTTCCCAAGTTGAAGCTCTCCAACCACCACCAGACACTAGAGTGGGGAGCGTCCATAGAGATGGTGTCGCTCGAAGAGGAGAACAGGCCCCCAGAAATCAGAGTCTTGCTCGAGAGCACAGCTGGCGAGTGCCAGAGCTCTGTCCGGCACCCCTCCCTCCAAGGACAGCAGGACCGACTCCTCCATTCTTCCTCGGTCCCCAGGAAAGGAGTGAAGGTCATGGTCTCCCATCCCCTCATTCTCCCCCCACCCCCCACCCCCGTCTTAGGAGCTGGAAATCGGAGAGGATACAGTCCTGCAGGCAAGCAACTGCTTTTCTCCTCCTTCCAGGCCCCCAGGAGCTAGGCTACGAGACGACCGCGCTGCAACTGTCTTGTTTCCTAATATTTGCACAGCCCCTACCCTTCCAGAAGATTCACATTTGTGGTTCTGTTTGGTCTTCTCCCCACACCTCACACTGGCGTCTTTCCACTGGAGTGACGAGGCCAAGATCAGTCCAGCAGCTGTCTGGTTGTGAAGTCATGTCCATGACCCCTACTGTGCCCACTGACATTAACCCGGAGAGTAGTAGAGGCGCTTCAGTGGAAGCCTGGAGGTGGTCCTTGTGCATCGAAGTCCTGGCTTAACTCAGGCACCTTCGAACACTAGACCTGACGGAAGTGCCTAGCCAGGTCCCTTAGCCGCCCCTTGCTTCATTAACCCTTCCAAGTCACACTGCCTCTTTCCCCCACCCTCCAAAGCCAGATAAAATGGACACTGCCTGATTTGGCACAGCCGTGACCCTGGCACACGTCCCCCGCAGAGAGTCTACTTTACCCTGAGCCTTTGCTGGAGGTCCCCCCCTTACCCAGGCATTAACACCTGCCGCCTTGGTATGACGGAGTTCTTCTTTCCCCCACCAGGGGCCAAATCCCAAAAGTCACACTTGTGATTTGTAAAATAATTCACCACTAGAAAGCTGGTTTTGGTGTTAAGCAGAGAGCAAAACCAGCCTTCCCCTGCCCTGTTTTGGAGTGTTAGAACATGTGAGCATCTCTCTCTCTCTCTCATACCTATACCCCCAGCATCAAGCACCACCCAGCACAGGGGAGCGTGCTTATGGAGTGAGCTTCTCCGGGTCTCTGCTCTTAATGAGCCACAGCCTCGGGGCACGGGGGAGGCTGCCCATGCACAGGAAATGTGTCCGGGACGTTCTGGGAACATCCCTGCAGAAAAACCACTCCAGTCCTCGTGGGCCCGGCAAGACATCTCAGGGGAGCCTCTTCTGTGAATAAACGACATCAAACCGCTTCCAGGGAGTCCCCAGTTTCCAGCAGCTGGTGAGGCCTGGGACTGTTCAGTCCTTTCACTTAGCACAAAACCCCTCCAAATACAGACGTGCCGAGGCCAGCTTGGTACATGAAACACCTTACCACCCAACTCTTTGGTTTCCGGAGCTGAGCATCTATGGTTTTGGTGATGAGGCAGGTCACCAAGGGGATGCAGATGAGTCTGGGAATAGTCGCCTCTATCCCACTGGGGCCGCTGGAAACTGAAAACCATGGGAATGGGCTTTGGGTGAGCAGAGGTGATCTTGAAAACACAGGTGAGCAGCAGGGAACTGTTAATCTGCAGACACTTGAGGCCCTGGCCAGGAAAAAGAGGAACCCAACGCTAGTGTGTTGAAGCTGGAGACCTGATGGGTGAGCTCCTCCCCTTTCCCTCCAGGAGCAAAACTCAGAAAACAACTCTATTGCCCAGGGCAGCTCAGAAAGGGAGCAATGCATGGAATTTTGCTTTGTTAAGTGAGCTGAGACGGAATGGAGATCAGAAAGAAGGGAAGGCAGGCAGTCTATGATTGGCAAAGACAAAGAAAGGCCAGCAGCAGTCCATGAGGCCCATCTGGCATTATCTGATGAACAGTGGCAACAGGCATTTCTGGCCCTTACTTATTATCTACGAGGGGAAGGTGTACGTAAAAAGTAGGCCTAGCCGGGTGGGCAGGCAGCAAAGGCTGCTGCATCTGACAGTGCCCCTTGCCTTTATATCCTTAGCAGAGGAGAGGATGTGAGGCTTATTAGTTTTACTTACTGTAATCCCCAAGAAAGAACAAAGGTGCCTAATTGGTCCTATAGGCTTCTCATTCCCGGTTGCACATAAAAGTTGCCTAGGAGGTCTATGTAAAATTACAGCTACTTGGATTTCACCCCAGACCAACCAACCAACATCTGCAACAATTTTTTGGTTGTTGTTGGGTTTTGCTGTTGTTGGTGGTGGTGATGTTTAGGGGCAGAAAGGGGAACAGGGAGGGGGAGAGAATCTTATACAGGCTTCACTCCCAGCTTGGAGCTGATGTGGGGCTCGATCTTACCACCCTGAGACCATGACGTGAGCTGAAATCAAGAGCTGGACGCTTAACTGAGACACCCAGGTGTCCCAGGTTTTGGGGGTTTTTTGGGGGGGTGGGGGGAGTAGGGGAGTTGTTTTTAAAGCTCTCCAGGTAATTCTACTACATAGTTAAGGTTAGATTAACGAAATCCTGATCTCAAATTAATTCAGAATTAATGAATTCCAAAGAATTCCAAGTTGACCAGATACATCCTCTCCACCTGGAATGCAGACAGAGCCCTGCTCTAACAGCAAGTTCAGGTTCAGCATCCTCTCATGGCATAGCCCAGAAGTCCAGGTTCACTCCTATGTCCCCCAGAGAACTGAACAAATACTTCAAATACTTGGTTCAGTAGTTTTCCTAGGGACCAGGAACTAGACTGGTGGTTGCTTCAGACCTGAATAGTCAAGCTTAGGGAGGCATGTCGCAAACCCTGGACCAAGTGCCTCCTTCCATGACCAGGACCCGAAATCCACTGGTCCTGGACATTCACACAAGGAGGTGCTTGTGATCTTCACAAGAACATAAAGTGCTTTTCACGATGCGTCTTTTCTATTTCTTGTGAATCCCTTCCTTACAAACTGCCGTCTCGTTGTTTCCCTGAGGGTGGGCACAGACCAGCTAAAACATATTTTAAGTAAGAGGCCAGTCTAGCTGGTAAGTTCCATTCAGTATTAATAACCATTAAGTTACCTTTCTGAGAGCTGAGGGAAAGAAAATATTTTGTGATGTGATTCAGGAATACATTTTTGTAATAGATTAGAGGTCGACTTTCCCCACTTCCTGTCAAAATGCCCCACAGATTGGTTCTTCCAAGGAAGAAATCGGTACCAGTGGCATAGCATTCACGCATTTCCCAACACCCTAAAGCCACAAGAGTACGGAAGTGCACCACCAAATTACTGGTTAAAATAGGCAGAGTATGTAGACATCAGCCAGCTCCAGGATGATCTAGGATCCACCAGAACAGTCGAACACAGGAGTCAACAACCTTTGTTTGCAAATATCCAGAGAATAAACATTTTAGGACTGTGGGCCATGTAGTCTCTGTCACAGAGACTCAGCCTTGCTGTGGTAAAGCAAAACCAACTACAAACAATATCCAAGCAAGGTTGTACGGAGAGGACCATAATCCAAAACATTTTACTTGCAAATGGTGGTAGGCTAGATTCAGTAGATTGCTGACCCCTGTTCTACCAGACAATAAGCTTCCCTGTGTGGATCTCAGTGACATTTAATGGATGACAAAGAAGAAAGAATGACATGGAAAAGGACTGATATGGATTTAATGACAAATATTCCATATTGGTTGCTGAACACCAGAACGCTGTCCAAGGAACCATCATTAAATAAAACAATCTGAAAATAAGGCAATTCTCACATATACAAGCACACATTCACACAAAACCTGTTACTTTTAGGATCATTAAATTATTCACTATTTTAACAAACAGCTGTAAAATAACATTACAGTGAAGGAAAATGTGCACAAACTTCAGAAACACAGTTCAGATTGTCTATGAACACAGGTTCTTCATCTGTACTTTCTCACATATGTACAGCCTCTTGATCCTGAAGAAACCACATGGCTCAAGGGGTTAACTTCTCATCTTCTCAACTCAGAGCTCAAGATTGAATCAAGCCATTTAACCTACAGAAATTGCTCCAGCTTTTGCTAAGCAAAGAGCAGCCTGCACTTGACCAAACTCCCCAGGAAACAAATGATACACTTGCTCCACCAGCATGAATGAGCTGATGGAAGGAATCTTCAAATTAGCATTTTTAACAGTGCACCACAGTTAACGGGGTTTGCTGAAGAAAAACTATTATTCTCAAACTAGATACAAGAACCAACCTCTCGACTGCATTTAAATTCACTTAATGCAGCTACGTTCCCTGAAGAAGTGTCAGAAAAATGGAATCACATTTTAAATGCACCATGAGAGCGGGGGTGTTGGTGGTTGGGCTGTTATCTTCTGCTGAGGGATTTGCTCATCAAAGGGATACTGAAGTGGTAGCTGACTCTCTTACCCATGGTACTTGAAAGAAGAGAGGTCAATGAAATCCAAACATTTCCACTGCCACCAAATTATTTTATATTCGCTTCAATCTCCTTTCCCTCTTAAACTCTTTCTTGAAAGCTGCCCATACGTAACATGGCTGATGCAGGCAACACTGTACAGAGTACAATGGCAGCACAAGGCCAAATAACCCATAAAGTGGATAATCAATCCATGAAAAATCAAAAATTGCATGAGATTTCATAGGCACAGGCTTGAGAGAACTTAAAATGGCTGAAAGAGGTAGATGTGCATTAAAAAAAAAACCCACACACAAAGGAATAAGGTTACCTACAAATTGGCTATATTATTTTCAAAGGAGTCCTATACACTTAGTATTCAGAGTAAAGAGTCAGAATAAATAATGGACATTTGACTTTGCTCAGATTACTCAACTAAAAGAAAATAAAAAATCAGTGTCTTGCAAAATTATATATCCTTTGAAAATCTATTTGCATTTGTAAATTAACAATAAACTGATTGACAGGGCAAGATCAACAGGCATTGTACAAGCCCAGAATTCTCAGGATTTTTTTTTAGAAGGTGTTTTTATAAGGACAAAAACATGCTTCCCTATAGTCCCCAAGGAGATTCTTTGCTAAAATACAATTGATCAAGTATAAATTACCAGCATCCACAGAAAGTTTGCTAAAACTGTAAAAACGATCTTGCAGTTTTTCTTCTTTTCTTCCAAGTGTGTCCAACAGTTTGTGAAGATGTTTCCATGAAAAGTACAGAGCAACCAACAATCACTAGAGAAGAAAACAGGGCTGCTTTCCACAACTCTAACTTCTAAAGGCTAACTTAGGGGAGGGATTTTCAGTATAGGTAACTGAAATCTGTACAAGAGTCATCTAACTACAGCCCCCTACTAGAAACAGAACAAACCTAAGACACCCTAATTACGTGACAAAGACCAGCTTTGTCAACAAGGACATCTTTGGCCCTTCTAGACTAGCCTTAAGTTTTCCATGAAGTATAACAATTTTCAGTGTCTTCATTCTATTATATAAATCATGACAGATTAAATCTTTCTAGCAGCTGAGCTGGAGAACACAAAAGGTCAGACTGTACCTATCCCCACGGTCATCAGCCTCTCTTCCTAACAGCCTGCTG
Source organism: Ailurus styani (assembly GCA_002007465.1). Classification (NCBI taxonomy): domain Eukaryota; kingdom Metazoa; phylum Chordata; class Mammalia; order Carnivora; family Ailuridae; genus Ailurus; species Ailurus styani. The sequence continues at coordinate 278,587 of LNAC01000916.1, forward strand.
TACTCCTGTCCCCAGGTCTTCCCTACGACAGGGGTCATAATACTGATCTACCTCACAAAGGTGTGAGAAACAACTAACAATCACTAAAAAGCATAAAGCACTTTACAAATATAAAAGTGCTATTTTGGCATTTATAAACAATCAGAAAACATTCATTGCTTGTGCTATTTGGCAATTTTGCACTTACACCTCCCCCTGCTTGTGCCTTCCTTGTGTAAAGCCTTGAGCTTTCTACTGTGCCTCCCTGTGTAGATAAAAGATATCTCTACTCAGACCAAAAGCCCATTATCAATATGGATGAGGTGGCTGTTCAATTATCTCCCCCATTACTACCAAGAGGGAGGGGGACACTGGATACAGAGTGAAGGCAAATGAGACAAAGAAGCCTTGTACCCCAACTTTCGAACATTTGCTCTCCTGGACTTCTCACTAAGGCCAGCAAAACTCTGAGCTAGATGACTTTTGTAGTAGGTCACTGGGGCAACTGTTGCTGATCTGAGATTCACTTCAAACAAGCATTCTGCTGACCTGGGGAAGGGAAAGTCACACATAGCTGGGATTGTTTCATTTCCCTGCACTTAGAAGATCACAAGTGAGACCTGAAATACTGTGCTTGGCACACACCCAACACCTGACCTCCACCTAGACCACCTTGACCCAGCATGAAGCCAGACTACTTTAGAGGAAGTAGCAAAGAACCAGGGGCAGGACCAAGATTTCCCAGGTGATCTTAAAGCCAGTTATGAACGAATTTCCAAAACTCAATTTTGCCCTTGAAATCAGTGTAACCTTTCCTGCCCAGTTTCCCCTGGATGCCTCAAAATAGCAGCTAACTGTGGCTCAGAGAAAGGAAGCGAAGAATATACTAAATATCCTCTCCCATAGGATCGACAAGGTTCCTCAACTTATTTCATGAGACTACAGCTGATGGGAGGGGGCAGGGCAAACAGAGGCTTAACACCTGGTGAGACCAGGATAGAATGATTCATACCCGCCTTTTACTTTACCCCATAACCCTCTCTCTAACCTCACCCTCTCCCGACGTCCACAGGCTCTCACAGCCCGACCTCCTCTAGTGCCCCGCCCCCCGTCCTGTTCACTCCCCTACCCCCCTCACTTCCCTTCTTCAAAGTCCTCAAAGTGCCTGCTCCTCCGTGCTCTTCACCCCCTACTGTGTGTATCTGAAGAAGTCATGGCTCAAGCACATCTCCCCAACATGTCCCCGTTGGGGAGGAGGCAGGCAAAATATAACATCCCAAAAGAACCACGCTGACTGACCCTCCCCTTCAAGACCCCCCACCCCCCGTCACTCTCAGATTGTCCCTCCCGCTCCTTCCCATTTCCCTCTACACAGTCTATCCCCAGAACGCCTACTCCCCACATGCTCCCCCAAGGGCAGCCTCCCCGCGGCCCGGCCCTAGCACAGGTGCAGCTTCTGGTGCTGCGCCAGGTGCGTTTTGTAGCGGAAGCCTTTGCCACAGCCCGCGCACTTGTGCGGCTTGTTGCCGGTGTGGATGCGGCGGTGGCGGATCAGGTGCGAGCTCTGGATGAAGCTCTTGCCGCACTCGATGCACGTGTAGGGCTTCTCGCCCGTGTGCGTGCGCTGGTGCTGCGTGAGCGTCGAGAAGTCGCTGAAGCGCTTCTCGCACTGGCCGCAGCGGAAGGGCTTCTCGCCCGTGTGCACGCGCAGGTGGTTCACCAGGTGCGAGTTGCGCCCGAAGCCCTTGCCGCACTCGCGGCACACGTAGGGCCGCTCGCCTGAGTGCGTGCGCTTGTGCGTGAAGAGGTGCGAGCTGACGCTGAAGGTCTCGCCGCACTCGGAGCACATGTAGGGCTTCTCGCCCGTGTGCACGCGCTGGTGCTTCACCAGGTCCGAGCGCCAGCTGAAGCGCTTGCCGCACTCGCCGCAGCCGTGCGGCTTCTCGCCCGTGTGGATGCGCTGGTGGTTGGCCAGGTGCGAGCGGCGCACGAAGCCCTTGCCGCACTCGCCGCAGGCGAAGGGCCGCAGCGCCGCCGCCCCCGCGCCGCTGG
>LNAC01000916.1:280996-302286 GCA_002007465.1 Ailurus styani
GGCGGCGGCGGCCTCGGCCAGGCGGTGGATGCGCTGGTGCTGCAGGAAGGCGGCGCCCGGGCTGAAGCTCTCCCCGCAGTCGGGGCAGATGGTGGGCGCGTCCATGATGCTGGCCATCAGGCTGTCGAGCTCCCCGAGGTCCACGGCCATGGGGTGATGGAGCCGGCGGAAGCGCCGGTGGGCGGGCTTGTCGCTCCGGTGCCGATTCCCCAGGGACAGGTGCCGCCTCCAGGGGAGCATGGGAGCGGGCGGCTGTTCCCCTTCGTCCAGGTGGTTCTCCCCAGCGCTCTCCTCCTCCTCCTCTCCCCCGGGGCTCCGGGAAATGCTGTCGGACTCCGACAGTCCCGGGAACATGGCCATCTCAGCTACCCCGGATTGGTAATCATCTTCGCGGAGAGCAGCTCCTTCTTCCTCACTCAGCAGCCCCTCTGCAACAGAAAAGGTGACAGTGGGGGGTCACTAAGCACTCGAGAGGCCGAGGAAGGCAGTCTCAATAAGAGTGCGGGCCACCCTCCCCAGGGTACTCTCAACCACTCTCTCTCCAAGGCCCCCTCGATTCCAGCCTCCTTCCCACCTGGTGCCTCCTGGGGGAGGCCTACAGGAGAGTGTGCTTGGAAACCCAGGCAGAGCTCACTCGCCAGCCCCTTGGCTGGCTGGTTCTTGCAGCAGCTGTCTCTGGGGCCCAGGCCCCACCCACTGTACCTGAGGCCCTGCTGGAGCACAGCCATCTGAAGGCCTGACAGTCTGCTTGATATGGGCCAGGTGGGACTCTGTGGGACCCCAGGAGACATTAGCTCACTCTCACAGCTCCCAGTGCCTTTCAGGGCCCTGGCCTCAAAAGACAAGGCCACTCCAGCCAACCACAAGAAAACATCACCTGGCCTAACCAGATAAAGGGCTGATTTTTAAAACACGACTTGTTGGGAGTAGAATAACAAACCAAACACACCCCAACTTAAGGGCTTTACTATGTAAGCCAGGCAAGAGTGAGCATAGGACCTAGAGCTGGTGATCTCAGCTTAGAGACCTCCAGAACACACACCACCTGTCCCTGGCTGCTTAACACGGAGCAGAGGGCACTCCAGAAGTTACTAAGATATGAAAGACTAGGTGTTGTGTACACTGCAGGGAAGAGCAGCAGGAAGTCTGGGATGTGTCACAGGGGAGGGAATGTAACCTCATTAGTCTTGACCGCAAGGTATTTCAGTTCATTTCTGTCCCCAAGGCATGCACAGAGCAGTATAAAGCAACAAATGCCCAGAGACAGGACCAAGGAGGTGGATGGAGGGGGGAGGGCCAGCACTCCCTCCTTCCAGTTCAGGAATAGCAAGGGATTTGGCAGAGGCCTTGAGCACTTCGGGTGTTAGCCACATAAACCTGGGCAGGTCACTTACCACTGAGTTTACTTCTCTGCAAACAAAGATGATGATGACTGTAACTGCAAACATCTGGATACTTTGTTAGCTCAGTGCTGTGATAAGTCTTCACATGCAGCAACTCATCTAAACTCCCCCAACAACCTGATGAGGTAGGTTCTGATATTAGCTGTGTTCCCTCTTGTGTTATTGCAAGTGTTAATTTATAGCAGTGTTCTGTACACTGTAAAGTGCTGCAGCAGTGAGTTACCCTCTTCATCCATGTTTACCAGAACAGCCCACCTCAGACTGGATTGAAGGCAAGGATGTTCCTCAGGCTTACGGTTGTACAGAATCCACATAATGGTCTCCGCTAGAGGTCTCTCCCACAAAGAATGCTGTGGCCGGTTCTAACTCTAGAGGAGCTAGAAAGAACCATGAGTGGGGGCAACTTCCATGGAAATGCCAGCTTTTCCTCACCTGGGCAGATGTCAGACACCAGTTCCCTCTCCTCTGGATCCCCTCCCAGAGCTTCATCGTGTGGGTTGGAGCCCAGCTCCTGCTCTGGGGGGCCTTCTCTCTTGTCTGCATCCTGTGGATTAGAGCCCATTCCTCTTTCTTCTGGGTCCCGTTCCTTGTCTTCAGAGTTCTCAAAATCAGAGCCCATCCCTTTGTCTGCTGAGTCCTGGGCTTCACACACACCCTGGTTATTTCCTTGTTCCATCCAGGAAGAACAGCACAAGGGAGATGACCGGGGACCCCTGTTCCAGACAAAACACAGATAAAGATCAGGTCTGGCCTCACCCCTTCACCATACCTGGCTTTGATTTCCATGAAAATCAGTGGCTCAGTCCAAGAAACTGTGTAGAGTTCCAAGCCCCAGATGACAAATCTCTGCTCCACCTCACATTTTAAGATGCACAGAACCAAGCACCAAAGAGGCTGGTCTGGGTGGCGTTCTAACAGTGGCAACTCCTTCTGAGATCATGTGCCAACTCCCACTGGGTTGGATGCAGATTCATCTCTGAAGTGCATTCTCCTGTTAACGTGGCTTTTTAGCCTTAACAGTGGCTGTTCCCATTTTTTGGCTGAGAAAACATAAAGCTCAAAAAGCAAGACCCCATCAGCCTTAGACTAACTTGCAAGCAGAAAGGTGGGGATTAAACCAGTGTGGACCTGCTGCTCTCCTGCACACAGCGAGTCAAAAGAATTCAAGCTCTAGCCGGTCTGCTGGGGGGTGGAAGAGGATGTAGGGACCCTCTGTGTTAGAAGCCATCTCTACAGGGGGCCCCAGATAGGAACAAGACCCTCACATAACAGGTAACCCCATCTACAGCACAGGCCAACATGTGAATTGTAGGAAGAAAATGACATCAGATTCCGAAACCCTTTGTAGATGTCAGGTTTACAATTAAAGGCCCCTTGCCAAGACTGAGCAGCTGAGCCAAAAATAATCAACTTCTGCCATCCATCACTCTTAGGGCTTAGCTCAAGGCAGCAAAGCAGATTATCAGTCAAGGATCTTGAACTACTCTTTACCTTCTGGAGCTCATACTCTATAGACAAGTACATCCCTACAGTCTGCATATGTAACACACCCCGAAGGCTAGGGGTCCACCCTGGAAAGCAGGGAAGCTTAGAAGCTTAGGGTTTCTCCTCTAACCCTTTTAAAAGGACACCATACCTTCTTCATAGCTCAGGTACAGAAACACAGAATGAGAGTACTTTCTGATTGTGATTTCCCAGGAACCAAGATATAATTCATACCAGAGATGTTAAACAGAGAAGCACAGCTTTTATAGATATAAGAGAGAGGCAGGAAAAGAGACAGAGGCCAAGTTCCCCAGCTGGGGCTGGAGTGTGGAAGTTCACAGCTGCCACACTCAGAAGGTTCTGAGCTCCCAAAGGAAACATGCCCAGATCCTCATTCACACTTAGGAGAGGGAAGGTTAGCTATGCTCCACAAAGACTGGGAAGCTCTTGTCACCTAGAGGAACACCATTCATGATGCAACATCCACTGCGATTTCTTTAAGAGTGTACTATGTTAGAGCAGACCTGAAAATCTTCAAGACCCACAACCATGGATTCAGTTCCATTCACGCCATCCCAGCATGAGGTTCCAGGCAGCTACCAAGTAACAGAGAAGACTATTTAGAAGTAAGGAAAGGCAGTCATGATACATCATTAGATGAAAACTAGCTGACTTTAAAAAAAAAATCTCATTTTATTTATTAGTACATGCATACCATGTAATATACATACATACACACATATATATGTATTTACACACGTATATAAAGATTCAGAGAGGAAAATCAGGACATTATTGAGGTATTAAACACCTCTAGGTCACATCTAGGGGTTTCGCACCATTTGAACAACTCAGTGATGCAGGGTATAATTTTCAACTTCACAGACACACGAAGGAACAAAGAAGTTGTGACTAGCTCAAGGTCACACACATCAGCGGTGACACAGCAGGGAGTCAAACCCCCGCAGGACAGTTCCAGCGCCTGCAGCCTTAGCCAAAAGCTGGATCAGTTTTCCTTTTTGTCAACATCTCTATTCTCTACAAAAAAAGATTTATTTTTTTTATCAGCAAAAAAGCCAACTTTGTTTTTAATGTGATAAAGTACACTGAAGGAATAGCTACATTATTTTAGAAACAACAAGAAGACAAGGACAGACGTTGTGCTTATCTCAGTCTATGGAAGACAATTTTCAGAAAAGTTATCTGAACACTGTGGTATAACTGACGGGTCAGCCAGTAGATCTGTAAGCACATTTTGTTCCAACTCCTTTCTCATTCATTCTCAAAACAAAAACTAGCAACCTGCTTTCTTGGGCAAGGCCAGGGGAGGATAATGAATGGGTGACAGGGCACTGTGATAGATTTGTGGCTACACTGACCTAGGTTCAAATCCTCTGCCCTGTCAGCTACTTGCCTTTGTGCAAGTTACTTAACCTTGCTCATCTTCAGATCCCGCATCGATAAAAACAACTATACCGCCGCCTATGAGATTTGTTGCTTATATCCTGTAAGATTAGGAAAAGCAGCAGGCATAGAATAGAGACACAGTAAACGGTAGTTATAACATTGAGACTTACGCGAACTTCTTGATTTAAAAAATTATATATATACACACCTACCCCTCCTAAATTGAAGGTCATGGCTATATTCACCAAGAATGGCCTTTGCAAGTACATCGCAGAGTTTCCTGTGGTCTCACTACTAAAGGCTCTGTAATGAACAGCCCACCCTGTGGACACAAGAGTCAGCAAAGGGTGAGGGGAGAAGGTGCAGTTCCATAGCAGTTTGGAGATGTGGATAACACAGCCTGCATTCTGAAAGTACAAGCAAGCTGAATGAAGTGTGTAATAAACCCAGACTCCACTGTAGGGGAGCACCCTCCTGCCCAGCCCTGCAGAAGAGACAGAAATTTAAAGCAGAGGGGGGGGGGGGGGGGGCCAGAAAAGGGAACAGGTAATGGTGGAGGCAGTCAGGAAGACCCGATGAATTTGGCATCTAGCGCTAGTCATTGAACTAGCAGCAATGGGGAGAAAGGAGGCCCTGTTTCTGACCAGCGCAGCCACTGTGCTGTGTGACTTTGAGTAGTTGCCCCCTCTGGGCTTCTGTTCCATGAGGAGGTTGGGTCTGAATGGACCCGAGTCCTCTTCTAGCTTGTCATAGGACATGCAGGAGAGAGGTAATCCAAGGGGGCATCACTGTCAGTGTCATCAGACATTTTCATGTTTACTCAACTAGCACAGCAAAGCTATTAATGCCCCAAGTGTCCACCCCCTGTCGGCCCCCAGCCCCACACCTTTCTCCCTGGGTGCAGATAACTCCAGGGTGGAATTAGTCGACTCTGCCCAGACTGCTTAAATCCTAGTTTCTAGAATGTGCAATATTTTCATGTCCCTTCCTCCGACCCCATGCCTCCCCCCAACTCAAAAAAGAGTCATGTCCGTTATCCTAGAAAGTCACTAGGAAAATGCTCGAGTGTCTTCTAGACAAATTCAACCCCACTGGAAAGATTCATCAGATCAATGTAAAGATAATGCCACAGAGTGGAAGGAAGAGAGGGAATAAGTTGGGGGAAGAGGAAGTGAAGCCAGTAGCAGAGCCAGAATTAGAATTTAACCACAGTGCACTGGTATGTTCTCCCAGGGGCCCTCTTTGAGACTATGTGCAAAACTTAGCCCTTTTCCAAAAGCAAGAGACCCACCACTTTATGGAGTCAACCGCACTTCCTGGGAGCAGGCTGGGCCAGACAAACCCAGACCTCTCCCTCACCTTCCTCAAAGATAAAGGGCTGGCCGTGGTTCTCCAGGGCATCTGGCACAGGACCCCACATGGTCATGGCACCTCTGGCCAGGGTGGGTGGAATTGCACAAGGTGCTCCCAGGCCCGTGCTGTCAGACAGTCTCCCCACTGGGCAATGCAGCTCATTTGACTCCAATAATCCGGTAATTCGGGGAGGTAAACACGGAGGGCCACCTACCCAGGTCAACGCATAGGGAACACTATAGCTCGCACGGCTCAGAAGATGAGCTCCCGATGACACAGCTCCTAGGTATCCTAAGGATTTCGGCCAGCGTGTCTGGGCCCGTTGTCTTGTCACCGCCGCCGGGGAAGGGCACGCTGAGCCCCGGCAGCCGGGGGAGCGGAGCGTGGCTCACCTGGGGCCCTCGGCAGCGGAGCGACTGGCCTGCGTGCAGGCCTCCCCCGACAGGCTCCTGGCCAGCCAGGTTGGGGAGTCACGTGCCACGGCCACTGCCAGGTGGCCAGGAGCCAGGCCGGCGGGGCTGTCATGTCACGGGAAGGAAGCGGCCGGGCAGAGGGCCAGGAGCGGCTCCCACTCCGCCTCCTCCAGGCTGCAGTGCCTTTCCTGTCTCCCCGTCCTGTCCAGGGTGCCTTCCTTACCTCAGCTCGGGCAGGCCGGCCTCCCTGCCTCCCCTGCAGCAGCCTGCTGAGGCCTCCAGTCTCCCTTCCCACGCCCCCTGCGCACCACTCGCTCCCTGGGGAGGGTTTTCATAGCAGAGGCCGGGCAGGGACGCCCGACTGGGGAGAATGCTGGAAAAACAATTTCAGTCTGTGGTTCAAAAGGCTGAACTCATGACCATAACTGGGGTCTAACCAGGGATTCCAGGGGGTTAATCATTTGTCAGTCCTCAGCACCAACTGAGTAAACAGTCAACCAGCACCAGCCTCTCTGGGGAGATGGCGATCGGGGTCCTGCCTCCTCACGGTTAGCCTGTGGTCAGAAAGAACCCCAGGGGCAAAGAAATCCACCTCGCCCTATTTGCCTGGATGCCTCCAGTGATCAAGGAGAGTGTGTCCTCATCCAAAGGGGGCAGCTGACTTCCCCAGTCACACACCCAGACTGTCCAACCCCAAATGCCAACCTCCTCAGTGGCAGGCTGCCACACAGGGTGAACATTAATTTCCCACAGAAAGCCAAAAGATTACTTCAGCTAAGTACTGAGTACTCACCAGACAGGAGAAGCTAAAATAATACAGTTTCCTCCTTGTGGTTTCTGCTTTTCTACCTAGAGGGGAAAGCCCAAGTTGGAAAAAAGGAGAAACGCTCAAACCAAGGCAACAGAGAAATCAATGGACAATCCCACTGGCCAGAGCTAGTCTGACGCGCCTTCCAATCTCTTGGGTCAAGAATAGCACAAATGTCCCTGGGGTCAGGCATTTCCTGTCTGTTGGTTGTGCTGGGGCCCCTCAGTTTGGCGGGTGGGCCTCAGCTTGTCACAGCTGTCAAGCCTTCACCACCACCCTACTCCTGCTACAAAAAAAATAAGAATTCCTGCAATTCGGAGACAGATTCTGGGTGACTTCAAAGTGAGACCATCTGCCCTTTGAGGAGAAGGCACGGAAACTACAGGTTCTCATGCAGGCATTTACGCATCCATGTTTTACACTGAACTGATTAGAATGTCCTACGTGATGCATACGGTATCCCTTCTGTGCATGATTTTTTCATCGCTGTGCTTGGCATTGTACCACCACCACTACTGTATACATCCTCGCTTCTTTTCTGATCTAGCCCTTGGGCAGTCCTCAGAAGAACTGCCTTCACATACCACCTCGGTAGCTGGCTCAAATGCTCAACATTTGTTATTTCATGGAATCATTGAGTTGGAAATCCCTTAGCTCAAACTCCTTCTACAGACAGGAAAGTGAGGTTCAGAAAGAGAAAATGACCGGGTCAGGAACAGAAAGACAGCTTGCTAGAAGAGTTGTGGCCAGAATCTCAATTTTCTGATGGCCTTTCGGATGATCCTTCCATCTCTTTAATAGGAAACACCACTTCAAAAACAGCTAGCCAGATAAATCCAGGGCATATAGTGAACTTGCCCCTTTATCCCCCCATACCACCTGTCAGCATTCTCCAGAGAAATAAAACCAACAGGATGTGCATATAGAGAGTTACTATTGAAGGACTGCCCCATGTGATTATAGAGACTAACAAGTCCAAAATCTACAGAGTGGGCCAGTAGGCTGGAGACCCACAAGTCTGATACTATAGCTCAAGTCCAGAGGCCCGCCTGCTGGAGAATTCCTCCTTACTTAGGGAAATCAGTCTTCCTGTTCTAGTCAGGCCTTCAACTGATTGGAGGAGGCTCACCCATATTATGAAGAGCAATCTGCTTTACTCAAAACCTACCAATTTAAATGTTAATCTCATCCCAAAACTCTGTCACAGCAAGTATCTGTGTACCTAGTGGCTCAGCCAAGTTGATGCATGAAATTAATCATTACATAGAGTAAGTCTATAATAATCCCATCATAAGTCAAAATTTACTCATTAAAAACATCTTCCTCTTTCTAAAAACCATTCCTGTTTATGAGTAGTTGAACTGCATGTGTATGCACTGTACAGGACAGCAAAATTAATCTTAACCAAAGAGCTACACAGACACATATATGGGACAAGCAACACATTCCCACTGCAGAGAGAGACACAATTCAATGATCTGCTTCACTGAAGGACTAGAGAGAAAACCCACTTAGAATGCACAGCGGCTGTATGTGGGGTATGGAAGTTGTTAACAAACAGCTTCCTTCTAGAGAGTTGATGCTAGAATCCTTGCTAAGGTTACCAGATGGGACCAGGTAGCCTCAGCAAGTCTTTTCCAACCCAAATGATTCTGTGATCACATTTCCACTGGAATGAACAGTCCTCAAGGGAATGCTCACCATAGCAAACAAGGAGAGAAGAGGGTTGGGACCAAAGGGTTTGATGCATTCATTCAGTCACCCCTGTTTCCCTCTACAGATGCCACAGGCAAAACTGCTCTTCCATTTCTCTGCCCAAAATAACTGTGTGGTGTTCCCACCCAGTTCATTTCAGCAGTGGGCAAGTGACACCTCTGCATATAATTGGCCAAGGTATCTTCCAACAAAGAGAGAGCAGGAATAAAAATGTAGAGACATCTCCTGATGCTTCCATTTCCCTGCCTGATTAAACCGTAAACTCAAGAGCTAGACTGTTTTTAGCACAAAGCAAAACATTTATATACACGGAAAACCACCTTTTTAATAATTATATACTTGTGTTACTCTTATTTCCTTAAAAATAACATTGTCAGCAAAACCCTGGTCATAGGAACTACAGGAAAACTACAGGAGACACATCGACAACGAAGAGTCAAATAGCAAGAATGATAAAGAGAAAGGAAGGAAATCTGTATGTCAAAAAACTTGAGATGTATCCACCAACATCAATGCATAGTATTTGAATCACAAGTCAACTAGAATACAAAATCAAACTCTAAGACAGTCGGGAAATTGCAAATGCCGATTAGATATCGGATAGTAAGAAACTTGTTCATTTTTTGAAGGTGTTGGTGTTGGGAATCAATTTACAAAAGTAAAGGTATACAGAATGAAATATTTACCGGTGAAATGGTATGTCTGGAATTTGCTTCATTTGAAATGAAACATCTGGAATTCCAGGACAAAGGGGTGTGAGCAGGGATGCAGAAGAAACAAGATGGCCATCCACCGATTACTGCTGAAGTTGAGGGGTGCACATGGTTCTACTCCACTACTCTACTTCTGTTTGCTAGAAAAAGTTACGAATAAAAAGTTTTAAAATAGAAAACGTACATTTGTGCTTCTGAAATTGAAGGCTGATTAGATTCATTTAAATTCTGAACAGACTATGATCAACGGTCACTGACTTCCACCAAAGAACTAGCTTGCTTTTACAAAGTACTCCAAATCAGGACCGATAACAATGCTTAATGTTGAATAGAGCCCATGAGAACTGGGGGCAGAGGCAGTGGGGTAAAGAGATTAAAGACCTTAACTTTGATGCTTTTGAGACATTTTTTCTTTTTATGAGCTAGAACAATAGCTGTCATATGCAAAATAGAATCAGAAGAGAGTTTCCACTTTCACCTACTTTTGTATTTCCAAAGAACGCAAGAAGGGATCTTGCCACGGCTGGTGCTTATTTATTTCTACCACGAGTTCGGCAACTTTATACCCAAGACCAAGGTGGAAATACACCTGGGTAGGGGTTGAGGTCCTGTCTGGTCTGTAAGAGGAATGCTTTATCCCCAGAAAAGTCACAGCGACAAAATGATGTGAGTATCCAACAGATTACATACACTGATAATTGGTCATCCCCAGAATGCTCTTCTAAAGGCATGAAAAATGTTAGGGTGTATGTTGGTGAAAAGGAAGTTAATACACTAATTAATGATTCATGAAAATGTGATCTCCAGAAGATAAACTCGGGCAGGGACAGAATTACTTTCCTAGCCCAAACTGACAACTTTTAAATTTAGATAGTGTCCTTCTCGGAGAAATGCCATCCAAATTTACTCACCCCACGTTAAAAAGAGAGCAACGAGAAGATATCATGTTCCCACTGTAGGTTGGAAACCAGAAGCTCACAGATACCATCCGTTTTAGCAAAGGGTGCAGAGAACAGGTCACGGGTCACAGCTTTCATCCAGGAAGTGGTGCACGTGTCTCAAGGAGACCCTGGTGTCCAGGGCTCCAATACCATGGTTCCCAAGCCATTCGTGAGGCTCAGGCCCTTTGGGTTCTTCATGTCCCCTTGACGGCCAGCTCCTAGCATTCCCTGGAGAGGGCATCAGCCTATACAAGCTTGGAAACAGAAGAATGGTATTTTTCTTGCATGTGGGTTCTTAGCCTGAGGGCCTTCGGAGTCTATGAATTCTCTGAAACCTTATGTGAAGGTGTCTGCAGAAACTTTCTTCTGACGAGAAGATCCACAGCTTTCTTTCCCTTGGACTCTGAAAGGACTCATGGCATAAAAAGAAAATCCCATTGCTACAAAGGACTCACAATACATTCCCTAGCACTGTGTTTCAGAAATCCACAGCGGTTTGGGGGAAGGAGGGGGAAGAGCCCACTACACCACTACATGCCACGAAATCTTTCGGTGGGTTGGTAGAGAAGAGAAGACACTGACAGTAGATCCAAAATGAGGTGGTAGCAGAGACAAAAACGTCAGTTAATTTCAAATAGTGGCTAGAGCAGAATGAGGGGTGTGGCAAGAGGGCAAGCTGCCTGATTGGTTTGCTGGTCTCGTCCAGTACCCTATTTTATAGACGTATCAGGCAATAGAGACTCAGAAAGGTTAAGTGCATTACCCACGAGTGTACCAGTTAAGGACTCGAGCTTGAATCACTGACATTGAGAAACTTCGGTTCCAATCCCCTTTCTGTTCAACCCCACGCAGCCTCTGATGCTTAGCTGAAGCACTCACCCAGATAATTTGCCCCCACCACCCAATCATTACCTCACCTGCTTTTCATTTCCTAATCACTTGTGTCACACGGCAGGTGCACTGAGGGCCTTAAGTAGCTCTCCAAGTCTCTAACACACTGCATCTCTGGGATGAAGCTAATTTATACAAGTTTGACCCTGGGTTTATGGCTCCCATCAGCTGCTTACTTGGGCAGTGAGTCAAAGCACATTAATCAAGCCATTACCTTCCCAGTTCACAAAATGCTTTGTTAGCTAATCCTCCTTTTCTCAAAGGAAAAAGAACTCAAATCTGGCCGAAGTCGCCAACTCATTCCTAACAAATCTTCAAAGTATTCACAAAGTCATCAGCCTGCAAATAATAGCTTTGAAATACCCAGGTGAAAAGGGAGATTCTGGGAGTATTGAAAAACCCCGCAAGGTAAAGAGCCCTGGTTCACGCCTAATGGCAAGTAAAAAAGCCTACCCCTCATCCTCCTCCAACGTGACCCATTACGATGAATAGTTTCTCCGATTCACCCTCTTTTCTATTACATCTTTTTGCGCCTGCATCGCACTACATTCCCTGTGTGGGAGGTGAGCAGAAGCAGGCCAGGTGGTGAGAGCAGGCCGACCACAAGCTGAATTTTGCTGAAGAGACAATACCCACAGATAATGAGACAATCTCACAAAATTTTTTTTGTTGAAAATGTCTTTAAAGGATCCCTCAGTTTTTTGTTTTTTTTTTTTAAATTTATTTATTTATTTGAGAGAGAGAGAGCACACACAAGCAGGGGGAATGGCAGGCAGAGGAAGCGGGAGAAGCAGGCTCCCCACCAAGCAAGGAGCCTGTTACAGGGCTTGATCACAGGACCCTGGGATCATGAGCTGAACCGAAGGCAGATGCTCAATTGACCGAGCCACTGAGGCTCCCTTAAAGGATCCCTCATTTTACCAATAAGGAAAATGAGGACTAGAGGAAAATCAGTGGCTTGGTTGAATTCACAAAGGTAGTAAGTTGGTGGCAGAACTGTGACTGCCATCCAGGTTATGTGATCCTTGGAAGTTCAGTCTCTCCCGCACAGAACTCTCCCAGCCAGTTCTGTCATATTTATGGGTTTAGTGCTCTGGATTTACTAAGACCACACTTCAAGGATGCTACCTTCTTCCTATTTTCCTTGTCTCCTCCTAGGCTCCTTTTTTTTTTCTATTTTAATTATCTTTCCTCTTAGAAAGCACAGAAAATGTTCTTCAAACTTATCTTCATGGGATGCTTTGAAATGGTCTCTGATTTAACTGTTTTCCTTAAATAAAACAGACATTTTGTTGGTCAGAATAAAGCAGTCGTTTAAATTAGCTTTGACTTAATGGGGTGTTATGGTAAACAGTTAATAATTCCAAGTCGTTGGTACAACATTTGAAAGAAAAGTCATCATAAGAGAGAGGGTTAGAGAGAAAAGAAAGCCCAGGAAGCCATCAACTTGAAGGATTAGTGCCAGTTATGCCATTTTAAAAGAATTTTAAAAGACGTTTTTCTATCACACTTTGAAACTCTAAGAAAGGACACTTTTCCCTCACATTATCATCTTTTAAATGCGCCAAACCAATGATCAAACTATATTACATTCCCTTCTGCAGTGCCATTTTTTGGCTAACAAGTCTCACAGGCTCCTAGAAAAAGGAGGGATCAAGGCCAGTGAGCCCTGATAAACTGCTTCATCATCACCACACACATCAGTTTCCCAGTTAACTGCGGCTTCCCAGTTGTGAGCCGTCTCAGCAGACAGCATTCATCACTAACATATCGAGAGTCAGGCTCACATCAGCACCGGCTATAATTTTCAAACTTCCAAATCCAGCGGTCTCTTCTCTGATCTTGTCATTGTGAAAATTAATAAAGGGAAACCTCGCTAAAGTCATGTCTGGAAGGCAGAAGGAAAGGCTCAAAGAGACAACCAGGCTACTCAAGTCAATTAAAGGAAGGACTGTCAATTACAGACCCCAACAGGGAAAGATGTACATTACATGTCCTGCAAGAAATCAACTACCCTGCAACTCAGCCAATAAGAAACCTTCATCACCCTAGACTTGGGCTTTTCTGCAGCTGAGGGCCATTCCAAACAAACTCTCTCCACTTCCTCCTTCTTCTCTGTAAAATAATGTTCCTCTCCCTTGTTTCTTGGATTGCCTATGGTTTTGCCAGAGCTTTCATGTCTCAAATTACAGTTCTCTACTTTTCCCAAATAAACCCATTTTGCTAGTAAAATAAGTGACTTTTCATTTTTAAAGTTAACACCATCAACACTGTAAAGTGCTTGGCATACAAAACAGGGATTAGGGAAATGACTGCAGAAATCCTGTTGAGACACTTTCCCTGGAAATTCTCTCCTTCCTGAGCATCCATGTTATTATACTGTCCCAGTCCTTCTCGTGATCACTTAGCACTTTGTCTCCTCTTAACTCCTAAAACAAGTCAATCCCCAAGGTTCTTGTTTACATTTTCTTCTTTCTCACCCCTCCATCGTCCAGCCCCTCTAGTTTTTAATAAACACCTCTTTCCAGAGACCTCAGTAATTTGAACCTCCAGCCCCCAGCCCTGATATGCACACCAGGTCCCTGTTTCTAATGCTGCACCAAGCATCATGCGGAGCTTTAATACCCTCCTCGTCCTGATGTGCTGCCCTGCACATCACATGAGACACAGGACAGGAGGCATCAATAGACCTGGGTTCAAGTAGAAGTTTACCCCTTACATGTCATATTTCCGTAGGACAGTTACTTACCTCTTTGAGGCATAGTTTCCTCATCTATGCAATGAGAAAAACAAGTGACCTTCAAAGGCCATTGTGAAGAAGAAATGAATTTCCATTTGTAAGGGAACCATTTGTCATTTCCAATGATAATCTGACACTCATCACACCAAAAACAAAACAAAACAAAACAAAAACAAACAGTAGTTCTTTTCCCGAATCTTTATTACAAATCAGCTCCTCACAGTGCTCATTTCTGTTAATGCCTCTCTGTCCTTACTCCCGGCAAGGCTCAAAACCCTTGAGTCTGACCCTTCCTCACCCCTTTCAACCAAATCAATTGCCCAGGCCTTCCTTTTACTTCTTTCCTTTTTCTGTGGCCACCATCACTGCCACAGACATTCTTACCAGTTACAGGTACCTACACACCACTGTTGAATCCATCCTAAAACATAGTTGCCACTCCATTAATTCCTCTTGGTCAGAAACCTCTGATTGACAGCCACAGTCTTCAAAGAAGCACAAACTCCAAGTCCTCAACAATGTAGCCTGAGACTCTCTTACCTCTCCCTGACCTCTAATCAGCTAACCTCAGGCAAAAGGGATTGCTTTATGACCCCCAGAAGGTATCCAGTGTTTTTCCTCTCTAGCCATGCTCTTCCTCCTCAGAGAGAACAGCATGATGCAATCTCTCTTTTCCTGGAGGGAAGCAATACCGAGAGTGGTTAAAGGCTCAGATTCTGGAGCCACACCACCTGTATGAATCCAGCCTCTAGCTCTAGAACCTTGAGCAAGTTGCTCAATCTCTTCAAGCCTTGGTGTTTTTTTTTCATCTGTTAAATGGGTCACAAGCGTATGTACTCTATAGGATTACTGTGACGTGCTCAGAGAGAATTATTACTGTTTCACTTCGTATGACTTATTTAAGGTACTTTTCCTTATCTTATTCTGTCTGATATTGTTTTAAAAATATAATCAGAGTTACAATAATTTGTATCTTGTTTGTTCTGCCCCCCTCCCTCCCACCTCGCAACTGTCAGCTCTTGTTGGGAACATACTGATTTACTCACTTTGGTCATCCCCCACATAATAAGCCTTCAAATATTTCTTGAAATGGGTAAAATTAGGTGTACTTATTTCTCTCCCTCAGTCTCAAAAGGAAGAGCTAACAAGACCAGGAAATGTAGTGATCTGGCCAAGATCACATCAGGTAAGGCAGAGCCCTGGAAACAACCTAGCTCTCCTAAAAGGATCCAATAACCTGTCAGCACCAAGAGCCAAGCATGCTTAATTATCCTGCTAAATAAGTAGACATGATAGAAAGTGGTGATTAGCTTCAGAAGTTAGACAGAACGTTCTCGAAAAAGAATCCTGCATCCCTTGGCTCAATGCCCGCACCCCTGGTTTGCATCCAATTGTCCTGTTGGAATCCTCCCCTCCACTCCAAGATTTTAACACTCAGTTCAGCTCCGCAAAGAACAGAGGTGACACAGAGCTGTGTTTGTGTTTAGGGTGGGAAACGCCACTAGACTCTGCCAGTCGGACAGGACAGCTGCTTCTCTCTCACCCCGGGAGGAACGACAGGACTAGAACTAACAGAAATTAAATGATGAACGAAAAAAGACTAACAACTTCAGAAGTCGCTTGTTGGGGAGGGGATGGGTTCGGATGTAGAACAGGAAGCACAATCAAACACGGGAGAAATTGATACTTAACACTGAGAGTATCCACTCAGACCAAAGCTTATTCTCTGGCAGTTTTCAAGAGTTTTGTGTTTTGTTTGGTTTTCTTACTACTCGAATAGGAAGGGCATGCGTGTCTTGATTTCTCTTCTCATCTATAAGCAATCAACAGCCTAGAAACCCTTTCTCTAAGGGTCCAGAATTAAGCTATGAGACACACATAGGCTCTTGAAGGAGTTTGTAAAAACAGTACCTACTCTACAGAAAGTAGGTAACTGGAAATATTCACCAAACTACCAATTCAATCAATACACACAGTACCTAGTAAAGAGTAGGGAAACAGAAATTAAAGAGTTTATAGCAACTGCCCCCAAGCTAGTCCAGACTGAGACCACAGTCTGGTAGAATTCAATCGACATTTACCTTATTAAAAAAAAAAAAAGTAGGGGAGCATTTCCTCAGGTTTATTTCACATGTGATTTCTCATTTCTGGGGTAAGCTGGTTTTACATGACAATAGATCTGGCATACATATACTCACAAAAAAAAAACAGGAAAAGTTCATATACATTAAAAAAAGTATCAAGAGAATGAGAAGACAAACCACAGATGGCAAGAAAATATTTGCAAAAGACACACCTGATACAGGACTGTTAGACTGTTAGACTGTTATCCAAAATATGCTAAGAACCCTTAACACTTAACAATAAGAAAATGAACTATTTGATTTAAAAGGGGGCAACAGATCTAAACAGACAGCTCACCAAAGATCTATAGATAGCAAGTAAGTTCTATGAAAAGATGCTCAACGTGATATGTCATTAGGGATCTACACATTAAAACAATGACATACCACCAAGCAGTTATCAGAATAGCAAAAAAGTTCAAACACTGACAACACCAAATGCTGGCAAGGATGTGGAGGAACAAGAACTCTTACTGCTGCTGAGAATGCAAAATGGGACAGCCGCTTCGGAAGACAGATTGGCAGTTTCTTACAAAACTAAGTATTTCATCCCATATAATCCAACATTCTCACTCCTTGGTATTTATACAAATGAGTTGAAAACTTCTGTCTACACTTAAAAACCTGCACATGGAGGTTTACAGCAGCTTGCTGCATAATCACTCAAACTTGGAAGCAACCCAGATGTCCTTCAACAGATCAACGGACAAACTGCTGTACCTCTAGAAAACAGAATATTATTCAGAGCTAATAAGAAATGAGCTATATAGTCATGACAAACCATGGGGGAACCTCTAATGTCTATTACTAAGTGAAAGAAGCCAATCTGAAAAGGCTACATACTCTATGATTCCAACTATATGACCTTCTGGAAAAGACAAATTATGGAGATGGTAAAAAAGAAAAGTATTTGCCAGGAGTTAGAGGGGAGAGAAGGATGAACAGGGGGAGCACAGAAGATGTTTTAGGGCAGTGAAACTATTCTGTATGGTACTAGGGTGGATACACGTCATTATACATTTGTCAAAACCCTCATGGAATGTACAACCTCAAGAGTGAACACTAAAATACACTATGGACTTTTGATAATGATGTGTCAATACGGGTTCATGGATTTTAACACACCACTCCGATACGGGAGGTTGATAAAGGGGTAGGCTGTGCATTTGTCAGGGGCAGAGGCCACACTGGGACTCTCTGTACTTTGTGCCCAACCTTGCTGTGAACCTAAAACTGCTCTAAAAATAAAGGCTACCATTTACAAAATTCTATTTCCTCTGCTTATAGAACATGTAAGCATGCACCCTTTGCCATATCTCACTGTAGAAAATTGGCAATGCCGTACTATTGGGAAAAAATCAAAATGAAACATTTTAAAATATAACACATTCATTCACTCAACGAACAGTTACTGAGCATTTACCATATGCTACCCATTATTCTGGGTTCTGCTCTGTGGAAGTTATGTTCTAATGAAATAATCTTTAAAATTCACTTTTTAAAAAATATTTTATTTATCTATTTATTTGAGAGAGAGAGAGAGGGAGACGTGTGCTCCCCACTGAGCAGGGAGCCCCACGTGTGGCTTGATCCCAGGACCCTGAGATCATGACCTGAGCCAAAGGCAGATGCTTAACTGACTAGGCACCCAGGTTCCCCCCAAATCCACTGCTCTCAAAACCACCTACTGCTACCAGAAATCACTGCCAATACCTGCCTGAGAGGTTATTAAAAAAAAAAAGAAAAGAAAAAAAAGACCAGGGGGGAAAAAAGTGAGAGAGTGATTCTTTGAAATACACGAGGTTCCTAGGTGTGGGGGAGGGAGGAGTCAACCAAGGGCAGTATGTTCTTCCAATAGTACCCCGCCTAAGTGTTACCAAGCATCAAAGGTGTGCTAACCACTTGAATATGCACAGCACTGAGATAAAAGTGACACATTTCTTATTAATAAAACCCAGGAAGAATGGTTCCTGTTTTCTAACTTTGGAAATGATCCTAATAAAGTTCTCGGAAGACAATATCTAAAACGCCTCTCTGAATACAAGTAGGCCCCTTCCTCCAACTATATATATTTTAGCAAATTTAAGCTGCACCTATAGGGCTGTGTAAGATGCACATTTTACCCTTTGCAGGAAGAGACACGAAGACTTGCTTGTGGTCCTTCCGCACACCTAGCTGGAACACTGTTGCTAGCCTATGGATACACAGTGAATGACTTGCTGAACAAATGTAGGAATGCCAAGAACTATCCTATTTGCCTTTAAAATGACTCATGTGCTTAGTAACAACTCCACGGCACACTGTGTTTATATCCGGGCTTCCAAAGTGCTGTGTAGCCTTGAGGTCAGGGGAAAAGGTGACACTCAGCTTCAGGAGATGGATTCAGTCTTGCGGTGGGTAAGCACCTTTTCCACCCAAAGAGGAGAGAGAGCCCGCTGACCTTCTTCTACCATTTCCATTAATACATGATGCAATAAAGCCCAAATCCATACCCCACCCAAGGGATGCTACTCCCCCAGAGGTAAAAATGAATTTTTTCCTCACCTCTTTTCCATAAAAAGAAATGAATTTCTTTCTCACCTTAGCCTTACCCCTCTCGCCTCCCCAAACCATATCTGCAGAAGCAGGGAGACGTGGATTTTCTCAGATGTACAACAAAAGGCCCTTCCTACAAGATTATGGTAGAGGTGGGCACGACCTCAAGAGGGGAGGCACTGAAGCCGAGCCCCCCCCCCATACTACCCAATATCAATAAAATACCGTAATCACTTAGCAGTGATGTTGTGAGTCACACTCAAGGTCGTGAAACTCAGCAGCACACAGGTCTGCTCTGGTGTATTTCCAGAAGGTGGTTTTTATTTTTTATTTTATTTTTTTTAATTTTTAAATTGGGCATGGAGTCCAAGATGGGGTTTGAACTCACGACCCCGAGATCAAGACCTGAGCTGAGATCAGGAGTTGGAAGCTTAATTGACTGAGCCACCCAGGCGCTCAGAAGGTGCTTATTTCTTGTGGCAGTCACGTGAAAAGGATGAATATTAACTAAGAAAACGATCCCTCTGACCTCTCTCCCAAACTGTCAACATGCAAATGATGTTTCCTGTCTACATTTCTGCATTTTCCATCATTACCAATTTACTGTCAACTCAACTCAGTTCCTGAAGGTCCACTGTACACCAGGTTGCACTCTGGACATATGGTTCCTACTATGTGCAGGGAATATGCAAATATTCCCACACAGTGTGGGGGTTTATTCAGGTTTGCTTTCATCAGGAAGACATTGAGCTCTAGATTATCTCAGACAATGCAAAAAATTAGAGAGGCTGCATGTGACCTGGGGTGTCAAGACAGGCGGCTTAGAAAGGGTAAGACTTGGCTGGGGAAGGAGGACCAGAAAGAATTTAGATGGGCTGGGAGAGAAGGGAAAAGGATTCCAGGCAAACAGTTCTGTGCTCAAAGGTCTTATTAGGGGCTCTGAGCCTGAGCATTCCAACTGACGCCCGTGGGAGTTCAAGGGCATAAGAATAATGAATTTATGATAAACCAGTGCCTCTCAGAATGAGATTCAGTAGGATGAATTTAAAAACCCAACAGTGTTCCTGGTAGGAAATTTGGAAAGTGAGGGATCTCAGAAGAAGAAGGAAGGGAGACCTGGCAATATTCTCCCAGGGTAAGCAAAGATCCACCCATTTTGACCAGGATTAGGAGTCAATAAACCCAAATTTCCAGCCTATCTCCAGATCAGAAACTGGGACTTGAAGCAAGTTTCTTAACTTTCCTCTGAGCCCCCATTTCCTCAATTTCTGAATGGAGATAATAATATGAAAGTCATCAGATCAGGACAATGTATGGAAATTACCCAGTTCAATAGTCGATACATAGATGTTCTGTAACTGTTGCTGCATCACATAAAAAAAGCAGCACAAAACGTTGTCCAGTTGAGGTCAAGTGAGGGACTACAAAATGGCAGCATCTTTGGGGAAAATCTGAGAGTCTGATCTGCCTTGCACTTTTATATACAGCGTTTTGATCCAGGTAGATGACTTGGGCTATAAAAATCAAAGCAACATGACAGATGTCAGAGGCTTCATGGCCAAATACCAGGACGGCCTTTGCGGTTCTCCTTTCTAGAAAGCACATCTCACCCACACAACTGAAAGAGAACAGTCGCCTTCTTCCGTCTGGGAGCCAGGCGAATAGTCACTAATTACCCACCTGGGATTAATCCATTCCATACCCTGTCTGTAAGGGTTCAAGAACGTAGGCTGGCAAAGAACCTACTCAACAAACTTTTAATGAATGTCTTTGTACTAGACACTGTGATAGACCTTTTTAGGGCCTCTTAATCCAGGAGCACAAGGAAAAGCACCAGAGTCTCATGCCCCAGATGCTTTCGATTCCCAACTGCAAGGAATCCTCACAGGTCTCTGAGAAAGGCTTCACCCCTTTTATTATAGAAAAGGAAAGATATCAATTAAGACATATGCATTCTTTCACTCATTCCCCATTTATTCATGCATAGAAACATCTGTTCTGCACTGCTAGGTATAAAGCACTGGATAGAGAGAGACATTGCCTTCAAGGGGTTTACAGTCGCAAGGGCATAAAATAAACATCTAGCTATCACAAGGCCAACCAGAGGTGGGAGTCATGCCAAGGATACAGAGTACCATGAGGATGAGACGAATTCTGACTGGGAGGTCTGGGAAGACTTCTAGAAGGGTGCTACATCAGATAGGCAAAGATTTGCAGAAACTAATCAGAGGCCGTGCAGGGATGCCTAACAACCATGGAATTCAACCCAGTGGAGACACCGGCAGAAGTCTACGTGTGGCATCTGGAAATGGGGAGCTGTTTGTTGCAAGAATGGGTAGGTATTTTGGGGTGCCCTGGATCCAATGGAGGACTGAGGAAGGTGGGCACAGAGCTGCGAAGGGCTTTGTATGCCCAAATAAGGAGGTAACTGTACTGAGTACATTAACATTACATAGTGCTAACAAACCTGTTCAGGAGGGGGGGGGGGAAGAAGGAAAAGAAGTCAGATCTTAGATCCAAAGAAAAGCCCACACAGCACTGGCACAGCTTCAGGCTCCAGACCTCTTAAAACGGCACTGCAGTTTTGGGGGAAGGGGGGTTCCCACTCTCCATGAGCAGGCAATATCTTTCTTGTCCTAATTTATCATCTTTATCATCAATTTTTGCCCTTTCTCCTTCCCTTAACCGGACGCTAGAAATTAGGCAAACATAGATTCTGAGGAAATCCAAGGAGCTTTTTTTTGGGGGGGGGGGGGAATGGG
>LNAC01000916.1:304847-372375 GCA_002007465.1 Ailurus styani
CCGCCCCCCAGCTGGTGGCCCGCGCCGAGGCGTCGCGGGGTGCGGGAGGACTCTGCGGGGGGGAGGGGGGCGGTTGGCCTTTTCTTGCGAGAGGAGGAAGTTTGGGGTGGGTTCGCTTCGAGTTGACTTGTTTTTTCAATAGATTTTCTTTTTCTTTTTCCTTGTCTTTTTTTAAACCGCCGGAATCCTGCTGAGGGCGGATTAAAGAACTTGACTGCTCACCAGGAATTCAGGTTCCTTAAGATCTTGGCGCTTCATCCTTAAAGCCCTAAGAGCTGATTGTTTCCAGATCCTGACCCGGTGACATTGCTCTCTCCGATGTTGGCCTGGTCCCAGGCATCTTTTCAAGAAAAGTAATTAAATTAAGAGATTGAAAACAAATTGCATGAATTAACTCCAAGGCACGTAAAAGAAACAAACAAAAAAAAAAACCTGTGCTGCTCACTTAAGAGCATGCTAGAATTTCTGCTTCTCTTTCTCTCGTTCACATTTAGGATTCGGTTTTGTCCGCCCTACAAACAGACGCGATGACCACTGTATGGCCATCTGTATCAGGGCTTTAGGGACGTAGGGCATTGGCTATAAGAGAAAATTCCCAGCCCAGCCTATCAAGAGTCTTCGACATCCTCCACAAATTCCTGTCTAATTCTGGAACTGTATATCCAGGACCTTCGTGGGAAAAATCAAGGAAGGGCCACATGGAGACTTAATGAAGAAAAGCAGTGCTCTCTCCTTAAGGAGGGTGATCAGAATGTAATGAACGGAGCTAGGAAAGGGAGAATTCCAGCGTGCTCTAAAATGTGTTTGAAAAGTGACCAGAGAGAGGGCCATAATAACCCTGCCTATCCACTTGGCCTCTCACATTTCAAATGCACGTGAATTAGAATAAATGGACATTCAGTGTGCATTTAAGAAAAGTGCACCCACTTTGCTGCTGTAGTTCTTTCTCTCAAGATACTTAACCACAGGGATAAGATGGGCTGGATCTATTTAAGGTGTAGCGATGTTGAGAAGTGTGCAGATGTGATCACCTACCTCCCCAAAGTTCCTGTTGCATGTCACCCTGTTGTCTGTCCACCTAAATTAATTGTGCTGTGATCCTTGCATTCGCTGGACCTACACATCACTGCTTCCCAAGGGTTTGCAGTCTGATAACGTTCTAATGAAACTGCGCCCCCCACCACCACTAAGGGGGGGAAAAAGATAATTGATAATCATTTGGCAAATCCAGCGACCTCTTTTAGTGTTCAGTCTGAAAAGATGAAACACTTGCTGTAGCATTTAACATTGCCTGCTACGCCCTCAGCGAAGCTATTTTCTGCCTTCCTTCTAATATAGTGCACTCTCCTCATTCTCCTCCTACATTTCTAAGTTAGCTCAAGATAACCTAAAATTTCACTCATCTCCATCCCATACCAAAACTCTCTCTCTTTTGTTGCCAACCCAGGTTAACTGGTGACTTCAGTAGAGATCTGTTTAACACTTACTACAGGTTAGTCACCGTGTCCGGAGTAGCGTTCCACTGTAAGACATTTACTGAGTAAGCTCTGTCTTAAGCCTCAAGAAGTTTCTACGCCTAGGCTCCATGCTGGGTGTGGAGCCGACTTAAAAAAAAAAAGTTCATACTCCAGCTGACATCACACAATTACCACATAATATTTAAGTGCTATAACAGAGCCATACACAGAGCTTTGTGCTCTCCGAAGGTAGTGTTCTTTCCATAAACTCTTTTGTTCCAGCAAGATCAGGAATGGGAACACGAAAGGCTGGGAAATGCAAGTAGTACACTGGGACACTCACTTAGTGTGTGAAATTTGGTAGTGAAGGGGTGTTAAGTGGGAAGGAAGTAGGGTCTAAGGGGAAGACGGTTTCTGTTTGTGGACTATTTGTTTAGTTTTTAAGATGAGAGCTCCTTGGGGATGTTTAAGAGCTGATGGGAAAAGTCTAGGAGAGAGGCAGAGGGTGAAAGCAGAGGAGAGAGAAAGGAGAAGAGATCAGGCATTCAACAAATACTTGCTGAATTAACTAATTCCTGTTACATATCATCGCTGAAGATGTTGAGATCCACATTAATAAATTACACATTCCCAGCTAATATCGGCAAAGTCTGAGAACAGACAGAAATGACATTCCTTTCTTCCTGGTCATGCATCCTCCCCCGCCCTTCAAGTCCTCAGGGGAGGTAGTAGGGAGTGAGGGAGGGAGACAAGGGCTCCCCGATGTTACAGGATGGAGGTCCAGTTTTCCAATTTTACAACAGATTCCAAAGGCACACGGCAACTTCTGAAAAGTCTAAGCTTTTCAGCTCGTGGGTTTAATTTTTTAATTAAGTGAATATTTGGGATGCCTGGGTTGCTCAGTCGGTTAAGCTGCTGACTTCGACTCAGGTCATGATCCTAGGGTCCTGGGATCCAGCCCTACATCGGGCTCCCTGCTCAGCGGGGAGCCTGCTTCTCCCTCTCCTTCAGCTGCTCCCCCTGCTGTGCTCTCTCTGTGTCAAATCAATATATAAATAAAATCTTTAAAAAAAATTAAGCAAATATTTTTCCCTTGCTTTTTCCCCCTTCACTTTGAGATACAATAGATAAATATACTCATCCTTACTTTTCAAAATGGGAATTGAACCTGGAGAGATTTGCCTCCATGTTTTAACCTTTCAAGCTTGAGGTGGACATCTGTTGTCTCCTTACCGTCACACGCATCCATCCTTCCCCCCCTTTTTTGGTAACAGCATCTTTGGGGAAACAATCCCCTTTCTACCTTGGTCCTTACCTTTTTGAGAGGGGCTCTGCTTCAGTGGTGAGAACATAATCAACACCTGCCAACTACTTTGTTCCATTGCTGTCCAAAGAATAAGCTACTGGAAGAAGCAAAGCTGAGAAAGGTGGGTGTATGCGCACAGATGTGCACACACGCAACATAGAAACAGAGATACAGAGACCAAGATGGAGAACGCACGCACCAGCAACTCCGTGTGATATTGTTTGATCACTCCTTTTTCTTTTTAAAGATTTTATTTATTTATTTGACAGAGAGAGAGAAATCACAAGTAGGCAAAGAGGCAGGCAGAGAGAGAGGGGGGAAGCAGGCTCCTTGCCTAGCAGAGAACCTGGTGTGGGCCTCGACCCAAGGACTCTGAGATCATGACCTGAGCCGAAGGCAGAGGCTTAACCCACTGAGCCACCCAGGCACCCTATTTGACCACTCCTGAACCCAAGGTAACCCTATATTTTTTGTTAGATGAGCCAGAACATTCCCTTTTGGGCTTAAGCTATTTTGAGTTAAGTTCCATCTCTTGCAGCCAAGAGAGTTCTCTAAGGCTGAGTATGGGGTGTTGCAGTGCAGATCCTTCAATGTGCAGCTAGTTAAATTGAAGAAGGGTAAGAGGTGGAAGGATCCCTCTGCCCTAGGCTGAGGAAATGGAAATCCTTGTGATATGGGTCGTCAAAACAATGAATGAAAGCTCTCCAGGTCCCAGCACTTCCAGGGTGGAGTTTTAGAGGTCTTGATTGACAAATGTCAGCATTTTAGAAGGTTTGGACTGCTTGCAGTGTTTATAAATATTCAAAAGAAAGAGACATGCTAATGTTGAAACTGGCCTCTTCAGAAGCAGGAAGGAAGAAATTACAGCCTGGCTAAAAGATGCTCTTTCTGAGTCTAGCCAGCAAACCCAAATGGTCAAGAGTCAGATATATTGAGCCATGCCAGGATGAAAAAAGGAAATTCTCTGTGCTTTCCAGAGTAACAGCAAAGGCAAGAAGGTTTAAAAAAAAAAAAACTCATCATGGAAAGACTGTCTCCAGGGTCTGCATCAGACTTCTGCTGTACCATCCCTGTCTGAGGAAGGGAAGAATTAACCCCATTTTAACTAGGGTGACCATATAATTTATTATCCAAAATGGGACAATTTGAAGTGTGGGGAAGGGTGCTATTAATAATTACACCTGAATGACAGCTCTAAAGCAGGTCACCCTAATTAAAAGAGCTCACCACTAGGAAACAGCCTTGCATCAGGAGACCAATATGTCTGTCCTTCTCAATCCTGGTTAATTGTTTCCAATTGCCCCTAGGCAGAGGTCAAGTTGATGGCCATTAAACTGAAGACTGGAAAGTGAATCAACCCTAAGGCTTTTCCTTAACAGAAAGTTTGGGCCAGGGTCTAGAGTGTAGATGAACCCCTACACTGCTGAATTACAATAGCAAGTGGGTGGCTAAAGCAGTTCAGTCCTGAGAACGGAAACCCTCCCCAATTCCCACTGCGGTTGTGCTCAGTTATAAAAATAATCAATAAGAATCTTTCTCAAGGGTTAAAGTGGAGACAGCTCCATTGGCTGTCATTGGCAACTCAATTCCTTTCGCGGCAGGTGATTCTTGCTATTTCTATTTAGTAGAGTTGAATGCATCCTATAGGACAGTCTCATTGCTTATTATTCTTTCTTTCCTTTGCTACAAGTGGAGTTGCCCTTTTTTTCCTTCTACCAGTTTACACGGATTGCGTGGGGGCATCACGAGATTTGTAGTTTCACCATGAACTATCAAAAAGAATGGAAATCACTTAGAGGTCAGGGACTAAGAACTAGACCCAAAGTAAAGTTCTCTCCCTTTAGAGTGTGAGTGAGTACCTTTTCATGCATGCATAGGAGCATTACAGGCTATTAGGTGGGGACATTTTTTTTTAATTTTATTAATTTATTTGACAGAGACAGCACAAGCAGGGGCAGTGGAAGAAGGAGAAGCAAGCTCCCCACTGAGCATGGAGCCCGATGCGGGACTCTATCCCAGGACCCTGGGACCAGGACCTGAGCCAAAGGTAGATGCCTAACCCACTGAGCCACCCAGGCGTCCCATGTGGGGACATTTTTTAAATCAAGTATATGGAAGAAAGGAAGCCAAGAGATGGACTGTGGGATCCTGCTCTTATTTTTGGCTGGCTCAACTTGCATTTGCCATCTTAGAATAAATGCCCTAATTTTCCCTTGGAGGAACTATCTGTCTCTTAACTTTAGTCTTTTCTAGAAGGGCCTTTCACTTTCCCCACCTCTACCTCTTAGTCCTGCAGCTCCAGGGCGAGGTCTGTACCCCAGCGGGCCAGTCGGCACTCCCAAAGACCAGTGAGGGGTTCAGAATGGGCAACTGACCCAGAAGCTAAGGTTAAAGAAACTCTCTTTCTCTATTGGAGCTGCTAATTGAGAAGACCACAAAAATCTGAAGATGCTGGAGGCAGGAGGCTAGAGGTTGGAGCCTGAATGTGGCATCAAAACAGAAAAGAATGGAGAAGAGGGAAAGATAGAGAAAGAGAGAGAAGTTTATTTGCAGTCTCCAATTCAACCTATCCCTGTACTTGTCAGTATGTGAATGCTTAAATGTCCCTCACCGTAACAGTGTTTATTTACTTATCTAATTGAATTGGATGTCTACCCACTTCAACAGAAATAGTTCTAACTCAAGTCCTCCGAGAATGTGTTTCGGTATTCCTCATGGTGAAAATACTCAGGCAAGAGGGAAGGGAGCAGGAGGCACGAATGAACTCACCTGGACAGTGAGTATCAGTACAGTGTTCTTTTTCTCAGTGGATGCCTGTGGTGTCTCTCTAATTCCATCATCCAGGCTGGTTAGGACTGTGTGTGGGAAACTGACCGCCTTCTAGGGTTGAAATGACACAGAACACAAGGATCAGTCAGTGCTCGACTTGGAAGAGATCAGACATGTTCTCATCCTTGTGTTGGTACATTTGCTGTAAAATAAATAACGACAACAAAAGATTTTCAACCCTTACAGTTATTGTGTAACTTGATTTATTTATTACTAGGTAACATACAACTTTGTGGTTTTTTGGGTTTGTTGTTGTTGTTGTTCTTATGTTTTATTTTGTTTTCTGGTGGCATTTATCTTCTTCTTAAGCCCTAAAACCTGTATCCCCACAGCCAGGCCTTCCTTCCTCCTCTGCCCAGAGCCAGCTGGCTCTCCACTGTCAGTCCCAATCTTTTTGTGGGGAGCTGCTTCCCACCCTAAACCTAACTGTCCCTTCCTTATAAAGACCTTCTCAGACCACTGTATCTACAGTAGACTCCCCTTCTTTCTCTCAGCCCTTTGTTTCCCTCATGTTTGAAACACTTTAATAAACTTTGTTTTCCTGTGTTTTGTCTCTCTCCTGTAGGTAGCATGGAAACTCCCAGAGTTCGGTCTATATCTCTCTGATTCCTAGCACAGTGCTCAGCTCCTACAGCAGGAACTCAAAAGGTACTTGGTGAATGCATTTAATGAAGAAATATTTTTTAAACACTGTGAGGAGCATTACTGTTCACTGTGGGCAACTTCTCTTAGATCCACTCTTTTATTTTATTTTATTTTTAAGATTTTACCCATTTATTTGTCAGATAGAGAGAGAGAGAGAGAGCACAAGCAGGGGGAGCAGCAGGCAGAGAGAGAAGCAGTCTCCCCACTGAGCAGAGAGCCCGATGCTGACCTCGATCCTAGGACCCCGGAATCATGACCTGAGCCGAAGGCAGACGCTTAACCAACTGAGCCACCCAGGCATCCCAGATCCACTCTTCTAAAGTAAACTTTTTATTAAAGTGTAATGTGTAAAAATGAAGATTTCATTAAAGTAAAATATGCAGATATCGAAGACTAATTTCCTAGAGCAGAATTTCGGGATGTGATAAGTGAGAGTATTTTCCATCTGATCAAAGGAAATAGAGGGAGGAGAAGGGGATGTTTTTGCTGGGATTAACTTGGCTGAGGACTAGCTCTTGAACAATCTGCCTCCTACAGATGTTTCCCTTAGCATGAGCACAGACTTTGTTTTCTTGCTGGGCTCCAAATAGCCTAGAACCTCTCATCCCTCAAGAATGAGGAGAAGAGGAAAATAAATTGTGAGTACTGGGAAAAATTAGGTTAACATAGGCCAAGGTATATCTTTCAGTTACCTCTGTACTTCAGAAACTAGAAAGATATTTAGTTCACTAAGTTTTTAAAACAATTCTGTATCTGATTTA
The DNA here is from genome assembly GCA_002007465.1 of Ailurus styani. Lineage (NCBI taxonomy): Eukaryota > Metazoa > Chordata > Mammalia > Carnivora > Ailuridae > Ailurus > Ailurus styani. The sequence continues at coordinate 311,846 of LNAC01000916.1, forward strand.
ATGGAGAAGCTTTAGATGCCCCCTCCGTAAGAGTAGAAGCAGGATAAGAATACCCAATATCACTGCTACTCTTCAAGATGGTACTGGAAATCTATGCCAACCCAACATGACAAGAAAATCAAAGGTATGAACATTAAAGAAGAACTAGCAAAGCTGTTATATGCAGATGTTATGATCATCTATATGGAATTCATTATAAACCAGGAACCATCTATTTATTCAACATTCACGAATAGGCTCTATTTCACAAATAAGGAGGCTCTGGGTGGCTACATTAGCCCAAAGTTATTCAGAAGTAAGCCTCAGAAGCTGAATTTAAGCCCACGAGGCAAGAATGAGAGCATTCAGTGTGGGAGTGTGAAGGGCAGAGCCGGGAAGCTCCACCCAGCAACCCTCCAGCCATGCCTGCACCCTTTGTGCACAGCGCTCAGCATTGGGGACACCAAAATGGCAGCCACAGGTCATGATGGTGAATCTGGTGAAAGAACAATAACCACACGGGGAGAGAACTCTGTGACTGGGCTTACGTGGCAAGCAATTGGGGCCCAGAAGAAACTGGGCTTGTCAGAGGTTGCTTTCCCAGGGGTGACACCAGAGCTGAGTCTTGGAGAAGAGGAGTAGGTTTTTTGGGTACTCCCAGTGAGGACAAAGACCAAGGTGCCATAGCGCAGGGGGTGGGGCAGGATGGTTCTGCAGGATGACAGAGGCTAGAGAATCAGGCCTGGGCTTGGGTCCTGAATGACACTGTGAGCCATGTGGAACAGTGTAGACAGTGGACGCAGCACTGAGGTAATGAAACAGACTAAAAAAAGAAGAATCTATAAGGGTAGACAGACTGGAAAGAACATGGCTCAGCCCTCATAGGTTGAATGAGGAAGTAGGGTTAAACTGCTTTACTTTCTTTGTGTCTGCACTCCACAGCAATGATCACTTCCGTTGTCACGCTCATTTTCCTGTCCTTTACCACCAGTCACAGCTTTTTAAAGGGTGTTACCAAAATTTATCCGATGCTGAATAAGTTTGTGTTAAACCTCCCGCCAACTTGGTTAGTACACCCCACCCACTCACCGTCTTTTCTCTTTGATCCTGTGGCTTCATCACTAGGTTTATCTTCTCCAGTCAAGCAAGAGGGTCCCCCACTATGGCTTCAATGAAACAGAAAAGAAAAATCCATTTATTCAACAAATATTTACAGAGCATTTATGGTGCTAGGATACCACAGTAAATAAAATATGGTTTCTACTCTGAAGGAGCTTACGGGCTTGAGTTGACCAAACAGATAATAACACCAGAATCAGCAAACATTATATGATACTGTGTGCCAAGCTGTGTTCTTCCATACAGGAATCTGTCAATCATTTAATTCTCTGGACAACCTTCGAGGCAGGTTGTATGAGACATCCCTGCCATCTTACCTGACTAGAGGGCTTGGGAGCCCAGCAGCATAACTCCAGTGTCTGTGACTTCTCCCCTTCACTTTAACAGCCCAACGACAATTTAGTGTGATAAATGACATGATGCAGACACGTTGCATTAGAGAAACATTCAGGGTACTACTGGCACCTAACCCAGACTTAGGGGTCAGGAGCCATTTTTCTGGAAAACTTTCAAGCCAAGCCTGAAAGAAGCAGTAGGAGTTAGCCAGGTGACAGAGAAAAGGGCGGGGGGGCGGGGTTCTGGGTCAAAGGAATCCTAAGTGCAAAGGCTCAGAGCCCAGAAACAGTTTGGCACCCATCGCAAAGCATCCCAGAAGGTCGAATGAGGCCCAGAAGAGGGAGTGACACTGTGGGTGAGGAGGAATAGAAGTTCAGTTGGCTGATTTAGACCTTAACAGGTAGTGCTAAAAGAAAGCACGGAGGCAAGACAGTGGAACTAAGTTCCAGAAAATCCTGAGTTCAAATATTATATCCCTTTCAAGACATGATTACTTTTTTGTTCCAAGCCAAAATTCAAATCATTTTTTTCGATTTGCGGATTCATTTAATGTCTTAGGAAAGTATTTCTTACTAACCACATGGATTACATATTTAACCATTCATCTCTGTTGAAAGAAATAGAACTGCATTAAAATAAATATAAAATTACCCCTACAAGTCAGTTCCTACCATGATTGAACCATCATTCTTTATTTATTTATTTATTATTATTATTATTATTTAATTTACCAGCTTTACTTTTTTATTTATTTTATTATTATTATTATTTAATTTACGAGCTTTACTTTTTTTTAAATTTTGAACCATCATTCTTAAATTCAACTTGTATTTGTTGAGCACCTACTAGATGTCAGGCCTAGTACATGACACCAGAGGACACCTCAGTGAAGAAGATAGGTCCATGAGCTTGCGCTATACATACTTCAGCAAATCCTGATTATCTTTGAAGTCTGAAAACGTGGTTTTCATATTTGTAGAATATATAAAGTTCTTGGTCCAGACATCTCATCTTACAAAGAAACTAAAGAGGTTAAGTGATTTACCCATTCATACAACTCAGTGTAGTGCAGTGCTGGGGACTTGGCCCAGAATCACATCCTTCACCATCAGTGCTCTTTCCAGTAGCACCCTACTTGCTTACATCTCCTGAACCATGGGTTCAAGAGAAGTGTTGGATGAGAAGCCCAGTGGTGCCATAAGTCGGGATTCTCACGGGACTGTTTCATGAGCAATCTAACATTCTCCCCCTCTCACGAAATAACAGCTAACATTGTCCAATTTACAAAAATGTTTTCATGTTCATTATCTTGTCTGAGCTTCAAGTGACCCTATGACATAGACTCCATAGATATTAACTCCATGCAGATGAGGAAACGGAGCTTTAGAATCTCAGTGACATGAGCATGGTGACAAAGAGCCAGGAGGGCATGGTCAGTGGCCCCTGCACAATCCATAGAGGCGCTGAAACTACCTGGGAATTAATCAGAGATTCCACGCCATTTAACGCATATTTCCACCAACACTCTCAACACAAGTGATGAAATGTAAATTGTCTCTATTCTCGATCAGGAAGTAAGTGTCCTTGGGTAACAGTATAAAAACACTCCCACGTCTGTAGATGTACTTTAGTGGAGATTTTCTGTGCTACACACATGCATGTTTCTTGGTGTAACTAGAGTCGTGCCCCAATCCCAAGAAGACCTGGAACTGGCAGCTGAATTCTGAAGCCAGTGTATGACAAAGCACAGAGAATGAGAGATTTTTTTTTTTAAGAATAAATTTTAATCCCTTCATTTTATCTCTCAGGGAGTCATGTAATTGGAAATGAAAACGGAAGAGAAAACAAAGATTGCAGAAATGCGGTTAAGTGTTTTATGGATGTCAAAGTCAATAAATAAATAATAGAAAGGAAATATACAAAAATATACTCGGGTTATAGATGATACAAGAGAAGTGTGGATACATCCTTGCTATTAAGGAATTAGAACAATAAGGTATTCAGATGAAAAAATGAAAAGTCACTCTTCACATACCATGGGCGGTCTTGCTACTCCCACAGTGATTTAAGAAAAATATTTTTTTAGGAAACATATCTTGAACAAGACTGTGCAATTATATCCAAGTAAGTTATCTCTGCCTTTGGTGAGTGTGAGTGACTAATGCCTTCCAGTTATGGATGCTGGGAAAACTGCGCCACAGAAGATAATTCCAAACAAGTAAAATGGTCTGCTGTAGTTTGTACATATAATAAATCCCTTTATTTGAGCATAGAGAGAGATTTGATTTTTCTTAATGGAACTAATCGTCAGTGTTCTTGAGTCCTCCCTATTAAAGACCAGGAATTTGAAGGGACGCCAAATAATCCAGGATCTACCCTCTGGGCCTCAGTGTGTTGGCTGAGCCTCTGTTCTTTTACCCCTACAGTCTGTTTTTCCCTTGAAATTCTTCGCTCCTTCCTCTACCGTATTTCCCACCCCCCACGCCCAGAGTCCTGATAGACTGTGCCACCCAACACTCGCTCTCTATTCTATTCAGATCTTTTTAACTGAAACATAATCAATATACAATGTTATGTTAGTTTCAGGTGTACACGTTGGTTTGACAATTCTGGGCATCACTCGATGTCCGCTTCGACAAGTGTTGTCACCATCTGCCACCATAGACACTACTATAAATTTTGGATTATGTTCCCTGGGCTGTACTCTTCATCCCTGCTACTTATTTATTTATAACTGCAAGTTTGTACCTCTCAATCCTCCTCACCTATTTGCCTATCACCCCGCCCACTTCCCCTCTGGTAATAACCAGTTTGTTCTCTGTGTTTTAGACTCTGTTTTTTTGTTTGTTCATTTGTTTTGCTTTTTAGATTCCAGAATAAGTGAAATTCTATGGTATTTGTCTTTCTCTGGCTGACGTTTTTCACTGAGCCTAATACCCTCTAGGTCCATCTATGTTGTGGACAGCAAGTTCTCATTCCTTTTATGGCTGAGGAACATTCCACCGTGTATACACATACCACATCTTCATTATCCATTCATCTACTGATAGATTGCATTCTATTTTACACTGTTTGCGTTGGTTCATGAGATGTTTTGTGCAAGTTCTTGGTTCTGTCTCCCCAACTAGCCTCGAAGCTTCTTGGGGCAGGAATCTCACCTCGTGCTTATCCTCACCTGCCTCCCCTACTGAGCGCCAGCGCTTCCCTGTGCACACAGTAGGTTCAGAAGCACCGGGAGGAGTGTAGCCCTCCCCTTTCCCTTCTGCAGAACTTAGGATAACTGGTCAGCCGTGACATGGACACGGCCCAGAGCAGATGCAGAGCTCGTGTCTTCCCAGCAGGTGGTCAGTCTCGGTCGCCCTCGGCTCTTTGGGCTCACTCAGCTTTCCTGGTCCCGCTTCCCAAAGTAGACTTTCCTTGGTCCTACAATTCGTACTCCAGCTGCACTTAGTTCCTGGCTTAACTTCCTGGTCACTCTCAAGCCAGAAATCCTTTCTGGTCCAGGAATTCAAGGACACTCTTCTCTCTTATTTTGCTAACTTTGTTTCTTCCTCCTATCCCAGGATTCACTGTGTGACCTTCTGTTTCTTCTGGCTGCTCTCAGAGACACTTAATCCATTACCAATGGACTCTTTAATAGTCGCTTTAGTCATTAACACTTCTAATTATTTATAGCGATTACCCACACCAGCCCACAAAATGGGAAATTCTTTCCCGGCATGGTTGTGTCTTATGTGTTTTGATTATACCCGCATGTTCTCCTGCCTGGAAGAGAATCTGTAATTCTAGAGATAAAATAGTGCACTTTTTTTTCCCTGTGAGATTTTACTCATGGTCATTTGCTTTGGCTGTTGAGCATAAACAAACCAGTTTAACAGCTTTAAAAGGTCAGCTGAAAAAGGACCCAGTCAATCTGTGGACTCATTAAAAATAAATGGAAGAGTTATAGAGGGTTATTATATCTTATGTCAAGACCTTTTTTTTTTTGGAGGGTGAGTGGAATGCAGTGCCATGTGGGAGGTGGACAGTTCATTGGGATTGTGCCCTGAGACACATCTGTTGGGATATTTGGGCTGACTACATTTAGAGAGGCCAGAAAATCAGAACAAGGGTGTGTGCCAGGCTGGCGTCTCGAAGTTAAAGATTATGTGAAAGGTTTTGAAGGCACAGAAACCAGGGGAATAACTATTCTAAGAATTCAGACAGCTCCCTATAGAATGCAGCCTTAACTAGAAGCCAGAGATCAAAACGTCACAGTCACCAGAAAACATCAGATGGTTCCAAGGACCATGTTGAAAAATTGTCTGACCAAGTACAGAAGGAAATGAGACAAGAGCTGTGAAGCCAGAGTTCAGGGAATCAGGCTGGATTAAATGCCCACTGTTAATACCAGTAGCTTCTCCATCTGTATATTGCTTACATCAACCCAATTCTTCATCCTGCAGTAGAGTCAGTTTTTAAATCTGAAATCTCAATTTGTGCTCTGGCCCGACAAACAGCTGAGGAAGAATGGGTAAGAAAGGTGGGGGTGGGGGGGGAAGGGGGACTAACCTCCAGCCCTAAGGTAACAATAGAGTAAAAATGAGTTGCCAGATTCTCCTGGAGAGGGCAGATGAAGGAACCTATTGTTACCCAAGAGAGTTTCCTACCCAAGAGACCCTGAGGCATTACACCAGCAGACTAGGACGCATGACTGTTTCTCAACTCTGTCTCCAGTTTGAAACCACATGTCTCCTGTAAACGGTGTTTGGAGAGTAGGGGACAAGATGAAATATCTGTTTTTCTGCTTCCTCTGTCTCTATTAAAATACAGGTGCTGTGGGTAGAGTATTCATCATCCTCTTTCTTGGTAAGCCCTCAGATCACTGTGGGCCACTTTGTGGTGTTGATGACACAGTCAGGAAGGATGGTTCATGCACAGCAGTGGGCGGACAGTGTCCATTAGGTCCTAAATGTTTAGAGCTGGTGCCCACCTAGGGACAGAGCTTTGGAAAAATAATGGCTGTTGTTTATTATGAGCTTCCTATGTGACAGAGATGGAGCTAAGATGTATCTTTATTTTTTTTTGAGGTTGTATCTTATTTTATTTTATTTTATTTTTAATTTTATTTTTATTCTTTGCCCAAGGGGTACAGGTCTGTGAATCATCAGGCTTACATAAGATGTATCTTTAAATGTATCTCCTCATTTACTCCTCACAACAAACCAATTAGGTACGACTACTTTTTCTATTGTACATGTGAGGACATGGAAGCTCAGAGAGGCTCAGTAACTTGCCCAAGGTCACAGAGCTGGTCAGTGATAGAGTTAGATTTCAAACCCAGGTCTGACTCTAGATCTCAGGCTGCTTGCTAATCACTGTGTTGTCCTAGGAAAGGCACACATAGGGAAATTTAATAATGCAGTCCTCGATTTAAAAAATAAGGGAAAGATGTTTATTTCTTTGCAACTTTCCCCCAATTTTCTTCATTTGATCCTATCTTACACCGCATATCCGGATGGGCCGGGATTGTGCTTTCAGTGACAGGCTGAGTTGTGGAGAAGGGTGAACAGAGTTTGTTTCCGTGCAAGACTGCTCCTCAGTCAAATGGGCCTGCCATTACACAGTACCATGCGGACGACACAGTCTCCCCGGATGTGGAGTGGGGTGCAGACCGTCCTCGCGCTCAGGAAGTTTACAACATTCTGTAGAAGATAAGATGTGCATATCTAAAAGATCATCCAAGGCAACATAGGATAAATGCTAAATCAACAGGGAGGAGAGAGAACTCTCCAGAATGGAGGAGGGAGAGATCGCTCCTGAATGTGTAGTTCAGGCAAGATTCCTGGAGACAGGAGCTGAAGAGGGAGGGAGGGTATTTCCCTGGAGGCCTGGAGTGAGGAAGCGACAGGTGTGTTTGGGAGCAGTGGGAGCACCTGCTCCACTCTCTCGCGACACTCACCAGGGTAGGAGCAGGAGGGAGACAGGAAAGGCAAACTGAAATTAGATTGCACAGAGTCCCAGACATAATTCAAAGTGGTTCAGATTTATGATGAGACATGAGATCCTCAGATAAAACACCAAGCCCATGTGGGCCCTGGATAAACTGGGAGGTTGTTGTACACTTAGGGCAGGAAAAGCCAGGGATCTGGAAAGAAAGTTGCCTCTGAGTCAAGGTCGAGGTGTGCCATTTACTAGCAGTATGACTTTGGCTAGTTACTCAACTTTTCTGAGTTTCCATCTATTCATCAGTGAAATGCAAGTAGTTCCCATCTCACATGGTTATAGAGCAGGAGTCCACAAACCCTTTCTGTTGCGAGCCAGATTGTAAATCCCTGAGACAATATACACCATATGGTCACCACTGTTGTCCGGTGAAAGCACATAGCAATACGTAGAGAAATGAGTGTGGCCATATTCCAGTAAAATTTTACTTACAAAAACAATCAGTCAAATCTAACGTGTGGGTCATAGCTTCCCAGCCCCTGTTATCAAGGATTAAGTGAAATAGTATCTGTAAAACATCTAGAACAAGATAGACTTTAAATAACTGTTCCCGCATCTGCCAATTACTTTTGTCCCCCAAAGTGTCTCGTCCCCTCATTACCACGCTCTGATGTAGTTCATACATATGCATATATTCTTTATCATTTCTTTTTCTGCAGTGCTGACCATAATATTTTCCCATAAAAGTGGACTTCAAAACTAATACATTTTTTAGGGTATTACTTGATAAGAGCATAAAGGAAAGGGAGCTTTCTGGTCCTAATCATAAATGATAGCCATGTCCAGTCTCAAGGCTGAGAGGGCATGAGGCGTTACCTTTCCTTATCTTGCCACTCAAGGTTAAGAATAAAAGCACTGGAATTCCACCTGCTGAATTTGGAGTAGAACTGCTTGGAGAATATGGAATGAACGCGTGCCCCCTGGTGGAGATTTACAGAAGTTGGTGGATTCCGTTCGACTATTCCAACTAGGATTAACCAAGGTGAAAGAACTTTGTAAGCGGTCTACGCTTTACACGTTCCCTCACATATGATCTCATTTGATCAGCAACTGTTTTGTGAGATGATTCTGCTCGGGAAGAAGTTGAAAAAAAAAGCGGTTAAGGGCTGGGCTAAGGTCACACTCCCTGAGGTGAAACAGTAGAGAGAGTGGTTAGGTGTTGGGGATGGATCCAGAGGAGGCTTACCAGAGCACTTAGTGGGACATTTCTCCAGACCCAGCCCCACAGTTATCCCAATTGCCAACACCGTGACAAATTGAACCACAGTTAGAAACCATCAGCCCACCTCCCTGAAGCCCATCCCACTGCAAAAGAGTTCTAATTGAGCTTGATAAGCTCTAGGCTAAGGAGCCTTCCAGCTGATAAGCCCAGCTATCCCACAGGGATGACCTTGTGATTCTTTACCTAAGTCATCAGTTGGAGTCAAGAAACACTCATTTGCAGCTGGCTCATTATCCCCTTCCCTCCTTGAGGACAAGTCACTTCCTTAGTGGCTGAGTGAGGTTTGCAGGGACTATGGGACCAAGTCCCTGCATTGCAGAGTGTATACCGTCAGCCCCAAGTCCTCAGGTTGTCACCCAGGAAAGGACTAGAAGCACAAGGGTCAAGAAGTAAGCAGGACCTTGTTAAAGGGAGAGAAACCAGCTCTGTTCCCTACAGTAAAATCTCAATAAGTTGCACATCTGATTCATTTTTGAGCTATTTGAATAACAGGATTTGCAAGGTAAATGAAGAGCACAACCAAGATTGTGATAGGAAATGTTTAACTTTGGGGCGCCTGGGTGGCTCAGTGGGTTAAGTCTCTGCCTTCGGCTCAGGTCATGATCTCAGGGTCCTAGGATCGAGTCCCACATCAGGCTCTCTGCACAGCGGGGAACCTGCTTTCTCCCCCTCTCTCTGCCTGCCTCTCTGCCTACTTGTGATCTCTCTGTGTGTCAAACAAATAAATAAAATCTTTAAAAAATAAAAGGAAATGTTTAACTTAAGAAAAGAGGCCTGGAACAAAAACAAGAAAAGAAAAGCGGTCTGAAGCAAGTTGAGTATAAATCCCAAAGAGTCTTACTTGTTCCTTAAAGTAGTGGTTCTCAAATTCAGCTCCTGCTTTTTCCATAAACAGGAAGGTGTTTTGAACTAACTTTGAACCAAATGGTGTCTTTTCCCCAGAAAAAAAATTAATGGGAAAATTCTCAATTCTATCCACAAGTGTTTACCTTTCACTTATACCAGACTCTAATACCAGCACAAAAGTATTCCAGGAGCAAATATTTCATATGGCTGTATTTTATGTTCTTTTGTGGGGAGAGGGTGGCTTTTCACTGTTACTGGTTTTTTTTGTTTGTTTTGGTGAAGAGTACTTTGACTTCACGCTGTTCCTTGTCTGGGTGTATTGAAGGATCACTGGTTAAAATCAACATGCTCCCAGTGTGTTATTTGAGAACAATGAGCTCGTTACTGTTTTATTAATCTTTAGCTTTATCTAATGACAAGGAGTCTCCCAATTGAATGCACTTTAGCCAATTCAGCCTCTTGTTTACTTCACTCTGCAGCTAATGGAATGAGAATTTTCTCTGCTTGATTGATACCCAGTGTAAATTGGGCCTTCCATCTGACACCAGGATCTTTCCTGATGGAAGCTCAAGCTGCCCACAGCCAACGTCCCGTTCCCTCCCTTTGGTGACGATCTGTGGCTCACTTCCTGTGAGTCCTGCGTCTATGAATGTGACCTGGTGTGGAAAGCCAGCAGACTCTCCACCTTTGGACTCTTCAAGAACTGTCTAGATATGTTTCCTGTTGGCCAGGAAGACTCAGGTCTGCCAGGTTTAGGACAGTCCCTTCAGTTGACTGTGGGTCCAAGTTTCTTTTAATTCTCAATTTCTCAATTTTCTTGTCAAGGTCTAGCCAATAGGCTTGCTTGTAGAGATAAGCAAAAGTGTCCTCTAAGGGTCCTGTGTGTGCTCTGGTTGGATCAGCTTCGTAACTGCCATGGAAAAGGGGGGGGGGATTAAAATGGATGTCCAGCTTTCTCTGGTGGAGCCCATTCTGGGTCCCAAAAGCCAGGTTGGTAGGGTGACCAATCATCCTGGTTTGCCTGGGATTGAGGAGGCTTTGGGGATAGTGGGACTTTCTGTGCTAAAACTGGGAAAATCTTGGGCACATTGGGATGAGTTGGTTACCCTACTGGTTGGAAAGAACTGGAACCTTGTCTGTAATTGGGGTTCAGAAACATACAGGCCATCTAGTGAACTGGAGAACCCCGAGGGAGGCAGAAAGTAGGAACTCTCATCCGGTCCCTAGAGAACAAATAACCTAGAATAAGGAAGTATGTCTAGGATGGGGTCTGAGCAGTAGCATCTGGAATTAGAAGGAGCAGCTATTCCAGCCATCATGCAGAATGGTTATTTCTACCCCTCCTCCCAGTCCCTCATCATTCCCAGGGTACCTGTGAGTCCTAGGAGGGTAGACATGCTAGAGTGCAACTGTGGGGGTCTTCCTAAAAGAACTGGACATGCAGGTATCCTGGCCAGAGAGCCGAGAGCATAGGAGGCTGGGAGAGAGAGAGACTCTGATGTCCACAGAAGGACAGCAGTGGCAAGACCAGGACCCAGAGGAGATCAGAGTGACAATAGACAACAGAGGAGAGGGTCAACAGGGGCTCTGACGATATATGAGGTGATGGTCTGACTTCTGGAAATTTCAGAGGGACTGGCCACCAAAACCTGGTGATTCCACTAAAGTTCTATATTTCTGGGGAATTCTCAGAAAGAGATGGAGAAATGAACTGTGAGAAAAACAAAAGCCTACCAGCGAGTTAGCAGTGGTGGGCAGGAAGGGTCAAGATTTTGATTATTATTATAAATGGGACCAATGGCTATAATTACATAAAACTGCCTAATAAAGCTTGGGGGATACATACTATAATTACATTATATTTCTTTTTAAAGTAAACTTTCCATCGAAGTGCACATACTTACAAAAAACACACTAATCACAGGGGTACCACCCAGTGAATTTTCCCAAAGAGAACACAACTGTGCAGTCAAAATCCAGATTCAGAAACAAAATGTTATTACCATCCCAGAAGCCCACCTTGTGCTCCCTTCCCAGTCACTGCCTCCCTCCTGAGAGTAACTGCCATCTTGACTTCTAACACCATACATTAATTCTGTGTGTCCTTGAATTTTATGTAATTGGAAGTGCCCATTACTCTTTTGTTTTCCTTCTTTCACTCAATATTACAGTTAGGAGGCCCACCCATGTGGTTTCGTGGAGGTTGTAGTTTATTTATTGTTATCGCTGTATGGAATTTTATTACAAATATTCCACTACTTATTTATCCATTCTATCTCTGTTGGGCATTTGGGTTATTTCCAGTTTGAGGCTGTTATGAATAGGGCTGCCATGGTCTTTCTGCCTCATGCGTTTTGGTAAATACATGATGCATTTCTGATGAGCATTCACCTAAAAGGTGCTAGGTCGTAGGGCGTGTATGTATGCTCAGCCTTCCAAGATACTCACAGTTTCCCAAAGTGGTCATGCAGTTGATACTCTCCCAAACAAGGTTTGGAGACTATCAATCCTTTGGGGACAGTATCAATCCTTTGCCCCACTGGTTTGTTCTTTGTTTTTGTTCTGTTTCATTGTGGCTATTCTGGTGGGTGTGAAATATACATAAAACTTTTCGTTTCATTCTCAGATCTGGCAGATTCTCTGGACTGTGCCTCCCAATTATTAAGATTTTTCTGGAATTTGGCCAAATGGAGCCCTCACTTTAAAGATCCAAATGACTCTCTGAGATACTCTGTCTCTGCATATGTTCGTGGAAGATATAGCTTATAGGAAACTCGTGTCCTTGTTTTCAAGTCCTTCAGTCCTTTCAATTTCTGAATGCGAGAGCAAAGCCAGAAGAGAACAAAACCAAGGGCAGATGGAAGGGTGGTCCTGGGAGAGCTTTTTACATCCTTCCAGAGCTGGTTTTTTAATAAGACACCTGCAGGAAGGCTCAATGCTAATACTTTCACTAGAGCACACGTCATCTTTTTTAGATGTTTGACTACTGTGACATAACATATGGACCTTTAATTTATCTACACATCTCAGAGAGGAGATTATTGCTGGTGATCTGCAGCCAGTATGAGTTGAAGAGCCGCAAGGTTTTTCTTGTAATTGATCTTGAAAGGGAAGACTGTTTTTTCATAGACCATTTCTCTGGGGGCAGCTGTGTTAATTTAAGTGGAAAGCACCTGTTAGAACCAAATTGCAGACAACAAAACAAGTCTGGGGTGGCCTGGGGATTTCATGAGTCTCTACTCTAGAGATCAATATATAAAATGTGCATGTTTGGCTTTCTGTGTTTGTTACCACCTTTGGCCTAGGGAGTTTGAATTCTGCCAAACTGTTTTCCCCTTTACATTAATCATTGACTGAGCTCTCTCCAAAGTACTAGTGCACTTGGGTCGTATATTAGAGCATTGACAAGATTGAAAGAGAATGTGGGCTAAAAATAATCTGATGGGTATTTTTTTAAAAAAACTGAAAACAGATTTATGCATTTGTGCAAAATGGGCTTCACTCTACCAGACTAGTAACAAGGACAGTTAAGAAACTATAAGCAAGGGGTGTGTGGGTGGCCGAGTTGGTTAAGCAACTGGCTCTTGATTTTGACACAGGTCATAATCTCTGGGTCACGAGATTGAGCCCCACATCAGGCCCTGTGCTGGGTGTGGAACCTGCTTAAGATTCTCTCTCTCTCTCTCCCTGTCCCTCCCCCATTAAAAAAAAACCACAAGCAAGAACAAGTGTTAGCAAGGATGTGGAGAGAGGGGAATCTTCTTGCACTATTGGGAATACAAATTGGTATAGCCACTGTGGAAAACAGTATACAGGTTCCTCAAAAAGTTAAAAATAGATCTACCCTCTGTAGAGGGTAATTTCATTACCAGTAATTTCACTACTAGGTGTTTACTCAAAAATACAAAAACATGAATTCAAAGGGATACGTGCACCCTGATGTTTATAGCAGCATTATCTACAATAGCCAAATTACGGAAGCAGCCCAAGCATCCATCCATCGATGACTGGATAAAGGAGATGTGGTATGTATACTCAATGCGATATTATTCAGCCATAAGAAGAATGAAATCTTGCCATTTGTAATGACACGGATGGAGCTGGAGAGGATAATGCTAAGTGAAATAAGTCAGCCAGAGAAAAGGAAATACTATATGATTTCGCTCATATGTGAAATTTAAGAAATGACACTAACAAGCAAAGGGGAAAAAGGAGAGAGAAAGGGACAAACCAAGAAACAGACTCTTAACTCTAGAGAACACACTGATGGTTCGCAGCAGGGAGCCGGGCGGGAGGGATGGCTGAAGGACGCTTGTGATGAGCACCGGCTGGGGCATGGAAGTGGTGAATCACTATATTGTATACCTGGAACTAATACAATATTGTACGGCTACCCAGTGGTTATCCGAGGGACTGCATTTCCCACCTGTTAATGTCACAGATTACATACGATTGACCCCAGTCAGACTCTGTGCCTCTGGACGGCAGGGGCTAGTTACTCACTCAGAAAAACTCACTAAGCACCTGCCAGATGCTGTGAACGGCAAGATGCTTCCCACTGTCAGACCTTCCTAGTAACCCTCGTGGGAATCCTTGACTAGTCCCACTCTCAGACTCCTGAAAATGCTTCTCCTCTGGAGACACCCTATACTTTCTGCTGAGGCCTCATGATGTCCATCATTTATTTGGACTAATAGCTGTCGTTTGGCTGATCACATTTCTTCCTCACAGACCTTTCTCCCAGCCGCTGGAGCAGCTCTACCCTCCCAGCTGCCAAGTGCCCCACTCTAGGAATGTGCCTACTTTCAAGGTTCTAGACCCCTCCAGACTTCCCCTTCCAACTTTTTCTGGACTACGTCACTTCATTCATAAATGCTTTCGTTCCACAGATGTTTTCAGCTTCTACTTAGTTCTGGGTGCCGGGCCAGACGCTGAAGATACAAACTGCTAAGAGAAACACAGGCGTGTGGACAAGTACACATAAGAAAATGTTACACAAATGGTGTTGGGAAAACTGGTCAGCCACATGCAGAACAATGAAACTGGATCATTTCCTGACACCACACACAAAAATAGACTCAAAATGGATAAAAGACCTCAATGTGAGAAAGGAATCCATCAAAATCCTCGAGGAGAACACAGGCAGCAACCTCTTCGACCTCAACCGCAGCAACTTCTTCCTAGGAACCTCACCAAAGGCAAGGGAAGCAAGGGCAAAAATGAACTATTGGGACTTCATCAAGATTAAAAGCTTTTGCACAGCAAAGGAAACAGTCAACAAAACCAAAAGACAACTGACAGAATGGGAGAAGATATTTGCAAATGACATATCAGATAAAGGGCTAGTATCCAAAATCTATAAAGAGCTTCTCAAACTCAACACCCATAAAACAAATAACCCAGTCAAGAAATGGGCAGAAGACATGAACAGACATTTCTCCAAAGAAGACATCCAAATGGCCAACAGACACATGAGAAAGTGCTCAACATCACTCGGCATCAGAGAAATACAAATTAAAACCACAGCGAGATACCACCTTACACCAGTCAGAATGGCTAAAATCAACAAGTCAGGAAATGACAGATGTTGGCGAGGTTGCGGAGAAAGGGGAACCCTCCTACACTGTTGGTGGGAATGCAAACTGGTGCAGCCACTCTGGAAAACAGTATGGAGATTCCTCAAAAAGTTGAAAATGGAGCTACCCTACGACCCAGCAATCGCACTACTGGGTATTTATCCTAAAGACACAAAGGTAGTGATCCTCAGGGGCACGTGCACCCGAATGTTTATAGCAGCAATGTCCACAATAGCCAAACTATGGAAAGAACCTAGATGTCCATCAACAGATGAATGGATAAAGAAGATGTGGTATATATATACAATGGAATACTATGCAGCTATCAAAAGAAACGAAATCTTGCCGTTTGCAACGACATGGATGGAACTGGAGGGTATTATGCTGAGCGAAATAAGTCAATCAGAGAAAGACAATTATCATATGATCTCTCTGATATGAGGAACTTGAGGGGCAGGGTGGGGGGTTGTGGGGGGTAGGGAGGGAAAAATAATGAAACAAGATGGGATGGGGAAGGAGACAAACCATAAGAGACTTCTAATCTCATAAAACAAACTGAGGGTTACTGGGGGGTGGGAGGGTAGGGATAGGGTGGATGGGTTATGGACATTGGGGAGGGTTTGTGCTTTGGTGAATGCTGTGAAAGATGTAAGCCTGATAATTCACAGACCTGTACCCCTTGGGCAAATAATAAAAATAAAATTAAAAAAAAAAAAAAAGAAAATGTTACAGATGCCTTGGATGGATGTGTGTGGTACCTCCCCAGTGGGGCACCAGGGAATAGCTGATCAGTACGTCATGAGGATAGGGGTAGGCAGGTAAGATTTCCAAGGGTAAGCGTTAGGCATATTAGCTTTAAACAGACTTCTCCTCCAACAGTTCTTGACACTCTGTTCTGACCATATTGTACTGCTGGTCAAATCTCTGGCCCTGGTGGGCAGAAGGGAGGGCAAATAGATACTTCCTGAAGGTGCATCAGCCTTGTATCCAAGGGAATACTCAGTAATGGTGTGTAATTATTCTTACGTTTTCCTAAATTCAACTCACTAGTATTTCATTGAGGGTTTTTGTGTCTAGATTCATGAAGGATATTGGTCTGCAGTTTTTCATGTCTTTGGTTTTGGTATTGGGTATTACCCAATAGAAAGATGTGGGAAGTACTCCTTCCTCTTCTGTTGTTGTTGTTGTTTTGGAAGAATTATATGTCATTGGTATCAATTCTTTTTTTTTTTTAATGTTTGCCAGAACCATATTCTTTGAACCTGAAAGAGACAAACTAATTGTTTGTCAGAAAAAGACCTTTTTTAGTAGAAAGAAGCCTGGCTCAAATTGAGAGAAGAATGGCTCAAATGTTTGGAAGGGCTTTTCATGGTCTGATGAGACAGAATACAATAAAAATGTACAGTCCAATTCATTTTATGAACTTACATATGAAAATCTTCACCAAAAATAGCAATGAATCAAATGTGACACTACCATTAATCGAAAAATCATGAGGACAAAGCAGTTTCATTATCAAGGATGCAAGGGCAAAATACTATGAAAAAATCCACTAATATCCATAATAGGTCAAAAATGAAAATCATACCAACTCAGTCAAGGCTAAAACAGCATTTGATAAAATATCCATTCTTGAGAGAGGCCTTAAAGAAAGATGTCAGTCGGGCGCCTGGGTGGCTCAGTGGGTTAAAGCCGCTGCCTTCAGCTCAGGTCATGATCCCAGGGTCCTGGGATCGAGGCCCACATCGGGCTCTCTGCTCGGCGGGGAGCCTGCTTCCTCCTCTCTCTCTGCCTGCCTCTCTGCCTACTTGTAATCTCTCTCTCTGTGTCAAATGAATAAATAAAATTTAAAAAAAAAAAAAAGAAAGATGTCAGTCATAGATGGTACAACAGCAAGAGTGAAGTTTAATGTTAACTAAGGACTTTGGGTGATAATGATGTGCCAGTGTAGGTCCAAAGACTGTAACAAATATACCACTTTGATGCGGGGTGTGGGATGTTGATAGTGGGGGAGGTCGTGCGTGGGGGGAGCAGGTGTCTATGGGAACTCTTTGTACTTTCTGCTCAGGTTTTCTGTGAATCTAAAACTTCCCTAAAAAAGAAAATGTATTTCAAAAAAGAACTACACGTAGAAGAATGCTTCTTTAAAAATGATTTTTAAAAAATCTAACTTTGGACCAAAAGTCAACAATGTATTCACTGGTGAATTACTGAAGGTCATCCTATTGTAATATCTACTATCTCTTGGATTACTATCACCATTTGAAAGGTCCTGGCCAACACAGTAAGATAGGACACAATTTAGAAAGGAGAACACAAAGAATTACTATTTACAAATGATAATATCCATTAAAGAACTCAAAGAAATAAACTGGAAAAAAAGTCAAAATGAATAAGAACAGAAAATACAATGGCCAAACTCAAGGTAAATCGAGTTCAATAGTTTTTTTTAACTTTTTAATAGTTTCTTTTGATAATAATCATAATGTCCGTATTAGGTGAGTGCATGTTACATGTAGACACTGTGTAAGTGCTTTACATGCACAATCTGATTTAATCTTCTTAAAACCCCTCAGCCAGTAATTAATAAATGTCGTAACAACTTTTATGAGGTAGGTATATCATTATCTTCATTTATAGAAGAGGGAACCAGGACCTAGGAAGCAAATTAACTTGCCCAAGGTCACAAACCTAGTATGAAGCAAAGATACAATCAGTTAAACCTCACTCTTTATTACTATTGCTATTATTATTATAGCTAGTATTAAAGAATGTAATGGATCTGGATATTCTGAAATGGAAAGGTGAATAAGTTGTGCTCATTAAGTTTCTTGTTTGTTTGTTTGTTTGTTTTAAAGATTTTATTTATTTATTTGACAGAGAGAGAGACAGCGAGAGAGGGAACACAAGTAGAGGGAGTGGGAGAGGGAGAAGCAGGCCTCCTGCTGAGTCAGGGAGCCCCACTGGGGGCTTGATCCCAGGACGCTGGGATCATGACCTGAGCCGAAGGCAGACACTTAACGACTGAGCCACCCACCCAGGGGCCCCCACCCTTTTTTTTTTTAAAGCAAGTTGCACATATCGTATAAAATCATGTTGCAATGACTGGATATATTTGGGGCGGGGGTTACTGCTGGCATCCAGTGGTTAGAGACCAGGGATGCTGCTGAGTGTGCTACAAGGCACAGAGCAGTCCTCCAAACAAAGAATTTTCTGGCCCCAAATACCAGTAGTGCCAAGGCTAAGAAACCCTGTTCTAGAGGAATATATGCCAAACTTTTCACAGTGTCTCCGAGAGTTTAATTATATGTAGTGGAATTATACCCTTTCTAAGTCATTCATTTCTCTTTGCCTTTCTTTTAATGAACTTATTCTAATCAGAAAAAAATGTTTTGAAAACTTTAAACAGTTGGAATAAATGACACATTTTAGAAATCAATATATTTAATCCAATGACAGCAGATGAACAGCCAGGGACCAAGACCAGAGTAGCTATAAGAAAAGTCACGTGGCTTGTACCAAAAGGACGCCCTTGAGCTGTTAAAGAACTCAGGTAAGAAACAGCCTTCCATCCAAAAGGAGGTGTTCGCTCCGGAAAGCGCACCTGCCGAAGGGGCAGTTCTCTCCTAGTCTCACTTGGAAAGGCTCCGCTTTCAGGACAGGGTTGGCAGGGCACCGGGCGGTGTGGGAGCTGGTGTTGCTCCCGCCCGTCCAAACATCACACCTAGAGCCCTGAAGGTTGGGGAATGCAACAGCTGGAGGTTTGATAGGATATAAACGTACACGCGAAACGGTCATGATGCAATGTTCTCCGTCAGGGTAAATTTTGCTCCTTCTCCCGCCCCCACCCCGCCCCACTCGCGGTGTGGTTTTGCTACACAGGACTCTCCTGAGCGCCATCTGGTGGACAGATTTCTATTAACACGTCAAATGTGCTCCCGTTTTCCCTGCAAAGATTGCCAGTCGCATTAGCGACAGGTCTACACTTTAAGGTCCTCTCGCGGTGGCACTATGCCTTGTCTTCAATTCCTGAGCACCTGTGCAACTGACAGATCATAGGCAATCAGAAATTGTTGGAAAAGTAAATATTGATGCAGTATAAGCTGAGAGTGGAAATTGGAGTCAAGTTGGAACTGTTGGTGGAAGAAGCTGCAAATCAGGTAGGGGGTGTCCTGGTTGTAAAGGGTGAGTGCGACGCCTGCAACGGAGGAATAAAACCAACTCCAGGCCAGGGAGCCTCCTTGGCCCATACGGGGAGCCAGCAGAGCTCTCCGGACTCTAGGCAACTTCTTTTTTATTTTTTTAATTTTATTTTTTCAGTGATCCAAGATTCATTTTTTATGCACCACACCCAGTGCTCCATGCAATACGTGCCCTCCTTAATACCCAACACCAGGCTCACCCATTCCCCCTCCCCCATCCCCTCCATAACCCTCAGGTTGTTTCTCAGAGTCCACAGTCTCTCATGGTTCATCTCCCCTTCTGATTTACCCCAATTCACTTTTCCTTCCCTTCTCCTAGAGTCCTCCATTTTATTCCTTATGTTCCACAAGTAAGTGAAACTATATGATAATTGACTTTCTCTGCTTGACTTACTTCACTCAGCATAATCTCCTCCAGACCTGTCTGTGTTGATGCAAAAGTTGGGTATTCATCCTTTCTGATGGCTGAGTAATATTCATTGTATATATGAACCACATCTTCTTTATCCATCCATCTGTTGAAGGGCATCTGGGCTCTTTTCACAGTTTGGCTATTGTGGACATTGCTGCTATGAACATTGGGGTACATATGGCTCTTCTTTTCACTACATCTGTATCTTTGGGGTAAATACCCAGTAGTGGAATTGCAGGGTCAGAGGGTAGCTCTATATTTAATTTTTTAAGGAATCTCCACACTGTTTTCCAAAGTGGCCGCACCAACTTGCATTCCCACCAACAGTGAAAGAGAGTTCCCCTTTCTTCACAACTGTTCCAACACTTGTTTCCTGTCTTGTTGATTTTGGCCATTCTAACTGGTGTAAGACGGTATCTCAATGTGGTTTTGATTTGAGTTTCCCTGATGGCTGGTGATGATGAACATTCTTTCATGTATCTGTTGGCCATTTGTATGTCTTCTTTGGAGAAATGTCTGTTCATGTCTTCTGCCCATTTTTTGACATGATTATCTGTTTTTTGGGTGTTGAGCTTGAGAAGTTCTTTATCAATCTTGGATATCAGCCCTTTGTCTGTAGTGTCATTTGCGAATATCTCCTACCATTCCGTGGGTTGCCTCTTTGATTTGCCGACTGTTTCCTTTGCTATGCAGAAGATTTTTATCTTGATGAAGTCCCTAAAGTTCATTTTTACTTTTGTTTCCTTTGCCTTTGGAAACATGTCTTGAAAGACGTTGCTGCGGCCGATGTCAAAGAGGTTACTGCCTATGTTCTCCTCTAGGATTTTGATAGATTCCTACCTCACGCTGAGGTCTTTCATCTATTTCAAGCTTATCTTGGTGTATGATGTGAGAGAATGGTCAAGTTTCATTCTTCTATACATAGCTGCCCAATTTTCCCAGCACCATTTATTGAAGAGACTGTTTTTTTTTTCTCCACTGGATATTTTTTCCTGCTTTGTCGAAGATTATTTGACCATAGAGTTGAGGGTCCACATTTGGACTCTCCCTTCTGTTCCATTGGTCTATGCATCTGTTTTTGTGCCAGTACCATGCTGTCTTGTTGATCACGGTTTGTAGTAAAGTTTGAAATCAAGCAATGTGATGCCTCCAGTTTTATTTTTCTTTTTCAACATTTCCTTAGCGATTCGGGGTCTTTTCTGGTTCCATACAAATTTTAGGATTGTTTGTTCTGGCACTTTGAAAAATGCCGATGGAGTTTTGATTGGGATGGCACTGAAAGTATAGATTTCTCTGGGCAGAATAGACATTTTAACAATGTTTATTCTTCTGATCCACAAGCATGGAATGCTTTTCCATCTTTTTGTGTCTTCTTCAATTTCTTTCATGAGTGTTCTGTAGTCCCTCGAGTACAGATCCTTTACCTCTTTGGTTAGGTTTATTCCAAGGTATCTTATCGTTCTTGGTGCTGTAGTAAATGGAATCAATTCTCTAATTTCCCTTTTTATATTTTCATTGTCTAGGCAACTTCTGACAGAGGGGAATTAGGCCCTCCCTGGATGAGAGGCCATGAGGGGCACAGCTGTCCTGTGTGTGATTTAACTTGCCCCTGCCATTTCAGCTCTGCCCTGTCCCCCTCCAGACAGTGGGCCCTTGGAGAACCAGTGGGGATGCCCCCTTGTATCAGGGACAGCTCCAATAGTAGGCCCAGTGGGTATGCATGGCCAGTGATGCACCGTTTTCAGAATTCTCAAAAGAAATGCAAATTTGATTATCATGCGAAATCTCCAAATTTTCCAACATTGGCTCAAGTTACTTTTGAAACACTCCATGGGGCAAAAAACAAATGTGTTTTGACCAGTAGTTAGTGACCCGTCAACTAGAAGATCTCTAAGCTTCTTTCCAGTCTTCTGACTCGAGTGGCTCTGGCCTCTGCCCATATAGACGCATGGCTGGTTTTTAAATGGTGTCAGTTGATAATCCTAGCTCAGTGTGAACCTCAAGGTCAGGAGTGCTCTTTCTTTGAAGTCTCAGGAGGATAAACTTCTCCTTAAGGAAAACAACAAGGCATTTCTCTTTGGGTATGGTATTTCCCAGAGCAACCCACCCCTACCTCCTAACCCCACCCTGCCCAAACCCAGCTGTCTCCTGTGCTTCTTTCAGCTGCACATTTCTGGAGCATGTTGTGTGTTGTGTATCTGAACCAGATCCAGCCTCTGCATTCTGATCTTTTCCCAGGGTGTGGTCTTTCAAACTTTCTCTTTTCATTTACTTAGAAGGCCTATGATGCTGTCAAGCTAATCAAATTAATTTCAGTCAAGTACCGTGTGCTAAAGCTAATGAATCACTTTGCCAATTGGTCTTTAAAAAGAGCAAGGTTGAATGTAGACCCCAAGGCATAGATACATACACACACATATGTAATATAATACACATATAATTATGTATGTATGCACATCATAGATTACATGTAACGAATGTATATAATTGTTTACAGGTCTTATTTAAACTACATGTTTTACACTTTATTCACAGCCTGAAAGTTCTAGAGAACTCAGTGTGGAAAGAAAAATTTGATGAAAAATGCCTGACCCCTTAACTCAGCCTTGCTGGTAATTGTGGGAAAGTTTCTCGAGTTTTCAGGCACAAATCCCTGAAAGAATCAGACCGAAGCAACTGAGCCTTCTCTCAAGAAAAATGTTCATAGGCATACTATTTCCCAATGCCTGCACATAGATCCCCAGGAATACATAGACCCCAGGTCAAGAACTCCTGCTAGATGAATGAGGAGTAAGGCAACTACACAGAACCTATAGATCTAATTTAATTTGAAGGTAACTTGTTGACCATAAACTCTCCCGAAGTACATCATACCTTCCAGCAAAACTGAACCAGGATTCTAAGACACACTTTTTATACTCTCTTAAGAACTTGGGGCCCTGTACCATACAAAGTTTCCCTGGGCCATTATAGCCTATTAAGATCATATCTGACCACTGAGCACTCCTGTTTCTAACTTTTTACTTGGGTCCTGTCTCCTCCATTTACTCTGTCTCTCTTCCTTCCGCTGGATTAGGTGGGGTTCAGGTCAGCACCGGAGATCTGTTAGCATGAGTGATGGGCTAACCATGAGAAGGCTGATACCCCCAAACCTGACCATTCTACCACTCTGGGCTAGGCTTCAGTAATAGGGTAATGTGAGGATATCTTGGGACTAGTATCAGGAAAGTAACCATACCTCAAGAAAGCCTGACAGGATATCTGGTGGGATCAGGAACCTCGCCAGGGAACCAAGGGTCTGGCCAGGACTATAATCTCTAAGATTGGGAGAAGTAAGACAGGAACTAGAATTCCAAGCTGGGGCCAAAGCAGGAAATTAGACACAGGGGAACAAAACAGACACCTAGTCACCAGTATTATGCTGGAAAGTGGGGATTTTGAAATAAGCACGTGCTCCACAAACAAAAGGATAAGCTCCCAGCAGGGCTAGCAGGAGATTGACCTGATTCTAAGTCAGTGAGCTTTGGGTCTATAGTTCCTTACAGTTCATCTCCCAGTCAGGGATGAGGCTGAATCTGCAAGTGGGGACCAAATGGATCTTCTCAGATCCAGAGAAGGTCTCAGAGGTCTTGAGGGGATAGAGAGCCAGGCAAAAACCAAAGGAATATCACCATCATGCCCATCTTTGGTAGTATTTTGTATAATAATCAGGGTGGGAAGTCAGCACTGAACATACCCTAAACCAGAAGTATTCAGGCTGGGGATTTGGGGGGCGGGTATGTAATTTTTGTTTTCCATAAATCAAGTAGAAAGATAGTAGTGTTGTGGTTATCAGTATAAACTTTGGAGGTGGAATCCCTGACTTCAAATCTCAACTCTGCCACCAGGTTAGCTGTGAGACATTGGCATGTGTTAAAAAAAAATCTCTAGATTCCTCATAGAGAGGTTAATATAATCTCTATTATAGGATAGAAGATAATATTAGTACCCGCTTCATAGCATTTTTATGATAATGAATGAATGTGCTTATAACAGTGTCTGGCACACAATAAATACTGTATATGTTGAAATACAAATAAAGAAATAAAGAAACTGAACACATTTATAACTCAGGCCACCTCAATATGAATCCTAAGTCTCAAATTAAATCTCTTGGACAAAGAGGTGCTCAAGAAATGGTCCATCACAGTGACAGCATTGGGTTGGATTTTGGTGGTAGCCACAGGACTCCAGGGACCTACTGAGATTTGGCCCTAATGTATTTGGGTCTTGGTTTCTGGAATGTGAATGGTCTGCCTAAGAATGAAGACTAAGAATTAATACATCAAAGGGGAGAAGCAACTGGGAAAATTCATAAGGTAATGGAATAAAACATTATTTGTCTCACACCATACAATCCCCTTGGACTTGTCAAATTTTAAGGAGGTAAAAAAAGAAACACTTGACTTATCCAAATATTATTTAAACCCAGTTTGAGTTTTTCAATGTCAAGAGCCATGTTCAATTCTTGTTTGTATCCTTTGGTCAGCAATGCGGCGGGGGCGGGGGGAGCGTTCTGCCCCACTTATTCACTAAAGGCCCTGGGTGATGGGGCTCTCCTATTGTCAACACAAGACTTCCAAAGCCTCTCTGATCTCATCTGGCAAATGAGTAGGGGAGAGAGGTTCATGTATCATAAAATAAAATTCACCCTCTGATACATTTTGCTGAGCTTTTGGTAATTGTGTACCATTGCACAACCACCATGACAATCAAAATTTAGACATTTCCAACACTCTGAAAAGTTCCTGGTGCCCCTTTATATCTGGTCCCTTCTCCCAACACTTAGCCCCAGGAAACTTTCTGCCAATAAAGATAAATTTTGCCTGTTCTTCAATTCCATATAAATGGACTACAACATGTATTATTTTGTGGCATGCTTCCTTTGCTCAGCATAACCCATGTTGAGGATTGTATTAGCTGTTCACTTCTTTCTATTACTGAGCAGTGTCTCATTGTATGGATACACCATGATTTGCTAATCCATTCACAGTGGATGGACATTTCAATGAGTTCCAGTTTTTAGTTGTTACGAATAATGCAGCCATTATTTGCATACATCTTTATGTGTACATATTATTTTCATTTCTCTCATGTAAGTACCTCTCAGTGGGACCCCCTGTGTCATACAGTAAGTGTAGTTTTGTAAGACATCACTGTAGTATTTACTAAAATGGCGGTGCCATCTTGCATTCCCACCAGTAATGTCTGAGACTTTAAGTTGTTCTGCGTCCTTACCAATACTTGGAACTACCAGTGTTTTTAATTCCAGCCATTCTGGATGGTGTGGAGTAGAATTTGGGTCTTTGTTTGCATGTTGCCAACAGCTAGTGGTTGAGCATCCTTTCATATGCTTTTTGACTATTTGTATATTTTGTTTTGTGAGCTATCAGTTCAAATCTTTTGCGTGTTTAAAAAATCAGGTTTCTCATTATTCTCATTGCGTTGTAGGTTCTTTATATATTCTGGTCACAAGCAAAGAGCGTACTCCTCATTATCCAGTATTTTCCAGTATCTTCAGATAGCTGCGAAATGTTCAGACTTGATAGTTGCTTTGGGGGGTTGGGGAAGAGGTCTTGTAGCATCTTCATCTCTCATTACAAGAAGTGGACACTATGAAGGAGATTTTAAGGACCAGGACTGGAGTGGGTCTCATAAATTTTGTTTGCATTCTGTTGTTGGAATTCAGTCACGTGACAACACTTAACTCCCACGGGCTGGACAATTTGGTCTGTCTGTGTACCTCTAGGATAGTGTGTCCTAGAGAAGAACAGGATTGATGATCAGCTAACAGTGTCTGCTACAGGGGACTGAGAAGGAACATGGAGTAGCAGGAGTTCTATCTAGCCTAGAAGCATGGTAAGTTTATTTCTAGATCCTTCCACAATAAATCATCATGCCATAACTACTATATACTAGACACCGGGCTATAATAATTGAGACTTTATTGGACACTTACCAAGTACCAGCATGTATGGACTCTGTCAATGTTTCTTGACTGGTGAATGGACCTATCGTCCTAGGGTGGCCTGAGGAAGACGATCCACACCTTTCACTGCTACTACTGTGTGATGATGGTGTGTCTAATGATGCCTCCCAACCTTGCCAGCCCCAGCAGAAGCAGGATTGTGAGTAATGAGGCTGTTTGCCAAGCACTGCAGTTCCCCCAAGGGAAAGGCTCACTGGAGAAACAGAGCATTATTAATATCCTCTGAAACTTCAACAAGCTAGTTTTCCCACTCTCAGAAATTAATTATTTGTGGGCTTCTGTTGACCCCCAGGGGCTTAGGTAAGATTCCAGTTTATAAGCTGTTCCTTTGGTCTCTGCCATGTATCTATATTAAACTCATGACTACCCATGGCCCTCCATTCTAGAACATTCATAGATCTATAGCTGCTCTTTCAGAGAATTTCCTGCCTTGCTACATGGTTTTGCCAGATTTACTTATAATAGCCCTTTGATTTTTCAAATGGATTGGAGAGGCTGCCTGTTATCATCTCTCTGTCTGAAGTATCTAGACACAAAATATGTGTCATAATAGCTAACCCTTGGTTGGCACTGTTACTCACAAGCTGCTTCCATTCTATTCTATTCAGTCCACCCCCAACACATGAGTTATTTGGATGACCAGTGGTACACTTACTCCCTCATTCACAGGCTTAATTTAACTTTTTCCTCACCCTACTCTCTTGTCCCAAAGGTTATCCACATTGAACCAGTCCAGAGACATTCAGTAACAATAGCCAGTAAGAAAAGCAAAAGGACCAGACAATGCAAAAGTGATCTAAGGATCCACAATATTTCATACCTGAATTCTGTCCACACCTCGAGTCCCTCTTACATATTCCGGATAAAACTACACCACCAAATCGACTGTCTATCCCTACACTACTTCCCTATCTCTTTTTGGATAATATGCACACTCCTTGATTGCAGGGCTGTTCCTGACCTGGCCAGTGTCCGTCCTCCTCGCTCGCTACAAATCACTTCTCCCTCCCATCCTATGCTCCCCCCATATTACAGATCGATTTGCAGTTTCCAGAACATGTCATGGTTTCTCACACACTCGTACTTTTAGGATCCCATTCCCTCTGCATAAAGTGTGATGTATTTACTAGATTGCTCCTGTGGGCTTTCAATATTCAGCTCCGTGTCCTCAGCACTGGGACTTCCTCAGCCCGGCCCCACAACCCTGCCTTCTACTAGCACATCTGAGACCATGTTCACCAGAGCACTTCCCACACTTTTCTGCAAGAATGTCAGTGATTGGGGTGCCTGGGTGGCTCAGTTGGCTAAGCCCCTGCCTTTGGCTCAGGTCATGATCCCAGGGTCCTGGGATGGAGTCCCACATCAGGCTCCTTGCTCAGTGGGGAGCCTGTTCCTCCCTCTTCCTCTGCTCCTCCCCCCTGCTCATGCTCTAGTGCGCTCTCTCCCTCTCAAATAAATAAATAAAATCTTTTTTTAAAAAAAGAGAGTCACTGATTTTCCCGACCGTGTGACCCACTCACTGTCAGCTCCTCAAAGCCATAGGTTCTTTCTTATTTGCATAGTTCCCGATATATTTTAATTGAGCCATAAATGTGAATAAACAAATACATGAATGAATATTTACACCATAAGCTTCAACCCTTTGGTTTGTTTGACTTGTAGTTGGGGTGACTTTTATAACTCTGTACAGATGGGCAAGGCAAGAAGAGACACAGGATAAAGGAAAGAACAATCAATAAAATGGCTACAAGAAAGACAGTTTCAATGAAAACGGTTCAGACTACAAGAAAATAAACAGTTAGCTTTGAACACATTGGCCTTTTTTTTTTTTTAAATCAAGTATGTATTCTTCAAACACACCCAGAACAGTAGGGGCTGTATTTTCTCATCATGGAGCAGTCATAACAAACAATTGTTTCGGATGCTTGCGTTCAAAGCACGTTCCCTTTATTTTTTTCAGGACCCGTTCCCAATGACTCTGTTTTCAGACGAGGACAATGGGCTATGTAGAAGAGAAGTGATTTATCACAGATCCCATAGCCACTGTATGGCCAAACATGATCAGATGGCTTATTTATACCTTCCCTGCCTACCTAATGTCCTAAGAGTCTGTTTGCCTTCCAGAGAATACAGACACATAAATGTTTTGTGCATATATTATACATTGTCTAATAACTTGCTTTATAGATGGATAGAGCAAATTGGTAATGAGCATATAATCATGGGCTTGACTCTAAAATTTACCAGTTAGCTTATCTTTTTTCCTCCCTATCACCAGCCTGAGTCCTGTGCCAATCTTTAAATTAAAAAACTCTCTGTGACACAAAAAGTTTTTCCATAATCTCCTTTTCCAAACGAATCTCCTTTCTTTTCCAACACAAAGCATCTACTACATGCAGGCCAGCCCCTTCCCCACCCCTTCACCTCCACCGATCTCTAATGCCCATTGCTGCTTCCACATTTGTGCTTAGAACCCTCCAGAAAGATTCACTCTGCTTCACTGCCTATGCTATACTATCCTACCCTCACTTACCCCTTTTTAAAGGCCCGGCCCACCATTCCATGACATCTTCCAGAAGTGCTAGCCCCCAGTTATCTAGCCCACCTCTGAGCAAACCACCAAACATATGGTCCATGGTACTTAATAATAATGATAATAATAACATAATGCCTTATTAGTTTTCATATCATCAACATTTACTATGGCTCATAACAAAGCCTCCAATAAATCCTTGTCCTATGAAATAATAGTGTAATGATTTTATTTAAGACCACTGTGCATTACCTGGTTTCCCCATTTCTGCCCTGGAATCTCTCTTCAGACAGTAAGTTGAGGTAATCATAGGACTTACCTTACTGGCTTCTTATCTCTCAGAGATTACTGTCTTTTATTCTAACATCCAGGGTCTTGAAAACCATTGTTTCATGTATTTGTCTTTTGTTTTAGTTGTTTCAGGTAAGGGGTAAACCTGGACCCTGTGACTCTATGGTGGCCACCAGCAGAAGTCCTATGCAGCTTCTTTGAGTTTCAGTTGTTTATCTTTTGAAATGCTGTTGATAATATCAGTTTGTTCTAACTTATTGAGTCATCACTGTTTTATGAACTACACAATTCCTATGTAAATATAAGATTTCATTTGGAAAGATGAAATGTGCATACAGATAACTGTGAGAGAAGTAATATTATGATTGTATCAGTCATTTGCCCTTTAGTGAGAATGGTTAATCAGAGATTTTAGTCAAATGGATTCAAAGTTGACAGTAGCATTAAGGATAGCAACCCGTTTTTGCCCAGGCATTTTTACTCTCTATAATACAAGATAGAGACTAGGGGTCCTATATAGAAGAATAAGTCGAGATAAGAGTACATTAGTCAATGAATTATTCCAGATTACCCTAAAAGACAACATTAAATGTTTCTATGAGTAAATAAAAAACTGGACCTGGAGCCTCAGTAGAAAAGAATACTACCTCTTTGAAGACTTGAGGGCTTGGAGAGAGAGCAACTCTGGACTGAAAATGTCAAAAGATGACTTAAGAAGAAAGAAGAGTAATTCCAAGGTCAGGGTTATGAATGGGGAGTTTGCTGTCTGGAAGAGCAATAAAATGGAAGAACCGGGAAAAAAGAAAGATTAATTCCTACAGTACAGCCAATGCAAACGGAATAAATGGAAACTTTCAATTTGTAACTCATGTCTCCCATATATGTTTGTATTCTGAAATCCCCTGGGCGCTGTGGTGTAGAAGTAGGGACCGCTGGGCTTGATAGATGTTGAAGAAGCCTGTCCTTGGAGCCCATGTTTTCAGGGGGCTTTGGAACATGCTAAAGACTGAATGTTTATATCCTCCTAACAATCCATATATTGAAGCCCTAACACAAAGCGATGGTATTTGGAGATGGGGACTTTGAAGGGGGCGGTTAGATTTTAATGAGGTCATGGGGACAGAGCCCCATGTTGGGATCGATATTCTCATGAGGGGGTAAGGGATCAGATCATGCTCTCTGCCACGTGAGGATCAGTAAGGAGACAGCCATCTGTAAACCAGGAAGAGGGCTCTCACTGGGAACTCAGCCATAGTGAGTGGCACCCCCATCTTGGGCTTTTACCTTGCAGAACTGTGAGAAATAACTTGTTTCAGCCTTCCAGGCTGTAGTATTTTATTAAGGTAGCCTGAATTGACTGAGGCATTTACAGGAAAGTAGCTCTGCCCTCCACAGGTCTCTGATTCATTCTGATAATGACAGGATGTGAAATGGGATGAAACTTTTGTCTGGTGTCTACTTAGAGATGTCTGCTTTGTCTTCAATGCCACTTCCTGCATGCATGGCGATCATCAAAAGAGTGACAGTGCCAGGGTCCTCTCCCCACCCAGGTCAGCCCAAGACCCTAGTGGCATTGAGGGATCAAACTGCACCTTCTCTAGGCATTGGTCACAGTGCTTGAATCTTCAGAAGTGTGTCAGAAGACTGTACCTCAAGCCACAGAAGATTCTTGTATTTAAATGTAGCTTCTAGGTTCTTACATGACAGTAAAACCGAGAGGCTGAATTTCCTGGTTCTTGCCCCCTTACCTCCCTTGGACTATTCTGCTGGTGCTCTCTACCAGTGATGCAGCCAAAGGTCTGCAAGTCACCAGAGGGATGCTCACAACCCAGCCCTTGAACTTGCTGGGGGATGGGCAGCACCTAGTCCTTCCTTTCCTCTCTCATCTCTGGCCTCAGGCATCCTTTATCAACTAACCAGGGACTAGAAGCTTGAGGACTGGGAAGAGAAAGGTAAGAAATTCCTCAGATCCCACCCACCCTGTCTCATTTTAGGCTTAACTAGGACTACCTGGGAATTTTGTTTATTTGTTTGTTTTAATGTTAAATTCCCTGGCTAATAAGAAGCAAGGGCGGAGGGGTCCATTATTGTTCCTTTCGGTCTTCTAAAATTTCTTTGTGCTTCACGGCTACTTAATCTCTCTGTCTGCATGAAATTTTGTTCTTTTCCTTTCGCATGGTTTCCAAGTGTACTAGTTTTCTATTGCTGCTTAATAAATCATCACAAAATCGGTGGCTGAAAACAAAGCACGTTTATTCTCTTGGAGTTCTGGAATACCAAAGACAGAAATCAGTTTCCCTGGCCTAAAGGCAAGGTGTCAGCAACACTGGTTCCTCCCAGAAGCTCTAAGGTAGAACCTGTGCCCTTGCCTTTTTCAGTTTCTAGAGGCTCCCTTTGTATCTGGCTTGAGGCCATCCCCCATTTTCAAAGCACATCATTCCAATCTCCGATTTCATCACCACATGGCCACTCTCTCCTCTGAGTCCTCTGCGTCCCTCTGTGAGGACCCTTGTGATTCCGTCACCCCACCCAGACAATCCAGGATCATCTCCCCTCCCACCCCCCCCACCCCAAACTCCGAAGCATAATCACATCTGCAATGTCCCTTCTTCCATATAAGGTAGTTCCAGGTTGTGGGCATTAGGGTGTGGACGTCTCTGGGGAGCCATCATAAGACCAGCTTATCAGACCAAGATTCACATTTCTCAGTAAATACCAATTGTCTCGGACAATTTCTCAGCCAACATAGAATCCTGATTTCTGCCTGTCATCAGTAGTTATAACATTTGAGGGGCACCTTGAAGAGGCCACTTTTGGGCAACAGGCTTGAGCAATGGACACCTGGGCAAGGCAGAAGGGCCCAACGTAACCACCAAGCTGAAGGCAAAGGGGCTCATTAAGCGACTCACCTCAAAATGGCCACAGACCCCAAATGACCAATTACAACCAGGCGCAATTCCTAGAATTACCAAAAAAATGGGAAATTCCATATGTCCTCATACTCTCTCACTCTGCCCTATAACAGTGGCCTCTCACCACGACCTGGTTGCAGGTAGTCTCCCCTTAGCTGTCCTTCCCACTGCTCCCTTACAGTATATTCAATAAACTTCTTTCTCTTTTGTTTTGTCTTGGGTGAATTCTTTAACCGCTGGTGCTGCCGGCACCAACCCAATTGGGATGTCCCACATTTGGTGACCCCCCCCATCCAAGCAGAGTACCCCACAGGGCTGACTGGTTCAGTTGAAAGAGCATGTGACTCTTCATCTTGGGGTCATGAGTTTGAGCCCCACATTAGGGTAGAGTTTACTTAAAAACAATAGATATAACATGAAAGCGTACTGGATTGTTGTTTCTTTTTTTTTTTTAGATTTATTTATTTATTTGAGAGAGAAAGAGAGAGAGAGAGCGTGCACAAGCATGGGGGGAGAGGAGCAGAGGAAGAGGGAGAGAGAGAATCTTAAGCAGACTCTGCGCTAAGTGCAGAGACCCACGCAGGGCTGGAACTCATGACCCTGAGATCATGACCTGAGCCAAAACCAAGAATCAGACACTTAACTGACTTTGCCACCTAGGAACACTGGTATTGTTTCTAAATTGAGTATACTATTTTAGAGAAAGGAGGACTTTTTATTTTACTTTGAAAGACATGAGGACAGCACAATTAGAAGTCTGACTAGAGATTTAAGGAAATTCTATAACCATAACTTTACAACCTATTTTCGTATAACTTTTGGTAAGCCATTTTACTTCTCTAAATTGTAAAGCTAAGCTAAATATGTGTCTCAGACTTACCACTTGTAAAATGCAAATAATAATGGCACCTATACCATAGAATTGTGAGGATTTCCTGAGTTATACTTAGTTAGCACTTTAAAATGGTCAATAAATATTTGTATTATCATTATGACTATTTTTTACTTTGTTGCCATGACTAATCCATGTGAATATGGGCATCCAACAAGAGGTTCGTGGGATCCTTGGAGCCCATGAGTAGGCTATGAAAGGTGGAATTCCAAAAACTGCATGCACAATTTAGAAGGTGGAAGTGGGCTTGTAGCTTTCCTCAGATTCTTGTAGAGTTCACTGACCTAAAGAGGTTTTGAGACACTGTAGTTAAAGGTATTGAGAGGAGAGCCTGAGATCTCAGAGGCAAGCTAGTGTCGATCAGAGCTTCAGAGACTACCTAACACTAGCCTAACTCACAAGAGACAAGAATACAAAATGAATTCTTCTACAGAGGGGGAAAATTTTTCCTTGACTCCTTTAGATTCTTTTGGCTGGCCTAGTAATTAAATTCACATAAGGCAGATAGATTAACAGGAGAAAAATAAATGTAATTATGTATGTACCAAAGCCCCATTAGAATATGAGACCCAAAGCCAAACCAGGCGATAGATCATGTACCCTCCTGAGCTA
Organism: Ailurus styani; assembly: GCA_002007465.1. Lineage (NCBI taxonomy): Eukaryota > Metazoa > Chordata > Mammalia > Carnivora > Ailuridae > Ailurus > Ailurus styani. The sequence goes on from LNAC01000916.1 coordinate 344,791, forward strand.
AGGAATAGGACAGGGGCCTGAGCTTCAAAGAGGAAGAGGGTAATTCACAGGACTGTAAGAAGAGCAAATATTTAGTAATTTGATGTTGTCCTGCCACGTGGATAGGTCTTTCAGATAAAAAGTTGTCGCTGGTAATAACTCTTTTTCTTGAGTCTGCTGGGTCCTGATTGCCTTTAGCTCCAAATAATCCACATGCCATAGTGCATATTTTGGGGTCAAATACTTTGCTCCCCCTTACTCTTATGTTCACGTACAGAGAGATTGTCTATCTGGTGACTGTGCCTGATTCCCTCCATCCTCGCTGCCTGACAGCATTCTCCTGTTGGCAGGTGCCCTTCAAAATACAGCCTTTTAGCTTCTTCCTGTTTCTCCTTTTGCCACAGGACCTGGCAATAGGATCTGGTGAGCAACAGATCCACTCAGCAACCCCTTACTGAAATCGGGGTATCTGGAAAATAAAATAGGTACTCAGAAGAACAAGAAAGGAGAGGGGTTGCAGAATCAGAAGGGATATTTTTATACAAACTATGATAAAATCTGGTGAATTCTCCCTGTACCACATCAAAGTACACCTTGCTACTGACCACACCTGTCTGTCACATGCAGGCTTCCTCTCTTTCTTCTGGAACAGTCCTGGGTAAAAGCCAAGACTCACCTTGAATCATTTTTTGAACATGCAGACCAGCCTTTCCATTAATATATTCTTTCTGTGGAAAAATTATAATACAATTGATTAAGAGGGTTTTTTTCTTTTGAATATTTAGTAATATTTGGATGAAACAATATTCTTCTCTTCATTTGATCTGATCCTTTCCAAAACATTTTTAGACATTTACCTTCTCTCAGGATGGGTTACTTTCTCAGGTGGTTAACTTCATCCATTATTCATCAATTCTTATTAGTTTCACTGTCAGAGAGTTGCCTTTTCAAGTTCTGACTGTGCCTTACTGAGTCGTTCCAGGTGCCAAACAAGGGACCCACCTCTCTGCTAATCGTCATCATCATCATCATCGTCATAAAAAAAGCACTGTAAAAAGGAGTCTTTCTGGTGTAAAATATAGAATGATCATTTTAAAATTTAAGGCTTTTCAGAGGGTTTGCTTTCCGTCACTGGTGATGATCTTCTGCCTGGTAGATTTCCAGAAGTGAATAATCTTTCTTCTCAGGCTGATGGGTGCTCAGAGTGTTCTGGTAGCTATTTAGCTCACTTCAGGGGACCCGTTGAAACAGGGACTCCCACTTCTCTGCCATCTTGCCCTAGAGCAATCATTTTATTTTACTTTTTTAAATTATCATTATTTGCCCCAGGAGTACAGGTCTGTGAATCATCAGGCTTACATCTTTCACAGCATTCACCAAAGCACAAACCCTCCCCAATGTCCATAACCCATCCACCCTATCCCTCCCACCCCCCAATAACCCTCAGTTTGTTTTGTGAGATTAGGAGTCTCTTATGGTTTGTCTCCTTCCCCATCCCATCTTGTTTCATTATTTTTCCCTCCCCACCCCCATGACCCCCCACCCTGACACTCAAGTTCCTCATATCAGAGAAATCATATGATAATTGTCTTTCTCTGATTGACTTATTTCGCTCAGCATAATACCCTCTAGTTCCATCCACGTCATTGCAAACGGCAAGATTTCATTTCTTTTGATAGCTGCATAGTATTCCATTGTATATATATACCACATCTTCTTTATCCATTCATCTATTGAAGGACATCTAGGTTCTTTCCATAGTTTGGCTATTGTGGACATTGCTGCTATAAACATTCGGGTGCACGTGCCCCTGAGGATCACTACCTTTGTGTCTTTAGGGTAAATACCCAGTAGTGCGATTGCTGGGTTGTAGGGTAGTAGAGTGATCATTTTAAAATTTGGATAATACTTTCCCCTCCTTATAACTAAACTTCAGTGGTTTCCCATCCTACTTAAAATAAAATCTAAACTCCTTAGCCTGGTGGAGTGGTCAACTGTTGGTGTTGCAAGCCTGTCCTCCAATCCCCACTCCCCTTTTGACTTAGCACCCTGAAGCTTCCTCTGGGGACCCACTTTCCTCATAGTCTTTGCATATATTCCAGATGGAATTTTCCTCAGGTCTGAAGTGGGTGCTTTCCTCAGGACTGACCAGTCAGCATCTCCATTCCCCTGGCCACAGGGATAGGTTCAGGGACAGATCCATGACCCCCATTGATCCAATGAGGATCAGGAATGAAAATACTGTGGCGGGCACCTGGGTGGCTTAGTCGTTAAGCATCTGCCTTCAACTCAGGTCATGATCCCAGGGTCCTGGGATTGAGCCTGGGGCTCCCTGCTCCATGGGAAGCCTGCTTCTCCCTCTCCCACTCCCCCTGCTTGTTTTCCCTCTCACTGTCTCTCTCTCTGTGTCAAATAAATAAATAAAATCTTAAAGAAAGAAAGAAAGAAAGAAAGAAAGAAAGAAAGAAAGAAAGAAAGAAAGAAAGAAAGAAAGAAAGAAAGAAAACATTGTGGCAATTCTTAGAAAATGAGTACAGTCTTCTAGGATTGCAAAACTGCTTAGAATATACGACTGAATCTTATAGTCTCCGTTAACTGGTGACATTCTTGCCACATCTTGCCTTTCTGGAAATGAAGCAAAGTCAGAGAAAACAGAGATGGGGAGAGAGATTGCCAATGACACCAGTCTGAGTTCATTTCTGTCCACATTTGATCTTCTTAGACACCTGGAGCCAGTTTAGACCGAGTTTTTAATTTGTATCCACAGAAGTTCAGACTATTCACAGGGCCTAACGGCTCTGTCTCCTGTTGCCCTCTCCACCTCATCTCGTGCCTCATTCCCCCTTTGGTCTCTATATGACAAGTGCTCTTTCCTACCCAAGTGACTTTATTCTTATTGTCCTCTTTCCCCTGAATATTCTTCCAAATGTTCTCCACTGCCGCCTCCTCCACCTTCAGATCTCAGCTTAAGTGCTGCTCTTCTCAGAGATTTTCCTGACTGTCCGACACGGGCCGCACATCGCACATACGCTCATATGCTAGACCACGAGTCCCCAGGGGGAGGCACCATGTGCGACTTGTTCAGCATTGTTATCCCAGGGCAAGTGTGCCCGGCACACAGTAAGTGTGTTCCCAGGAATATCTGGGAACAAGTTCCTTGAATGTGCCAGACTTGTTCTGCTTTGCCCTCTGCCTAGAATTCTCTTTCCTCTGCTCTTTGAAAATGGACTTATTTCAGTGTCAACTGAAGTATCCTTTTCTTGCAAAGCCCCTTCCTGGTTGTAAAGTCTAACATGAATGCCCCACATCCCAGCCTCCCTATCACGTCCCTCGGTTTCATCATACTTTCACATCCTGAGGTTATCTTGTTTCATTTTTCACTTATTTGTTTACTTTCTGGCCCCAAACAAAGCAAAAGCTCTGCGAGAGTGGGGACCATGTTTGTCCCCTTCAAAGCTTCATTCCCAGTACCCTCAGCAGTGCCTGGCACATAATAGGCTCTCAATAAATATGTGTTGGCTGTCTGAATGAATGAATGAATAAAAGCCAAGCACTGCAGATTGGACTCATGTGAGTGCTTTGCATATTGTCACAACAACCTTATGAAGTAAGCATTATCCTATTAGCCCCATATTACAGAGAAGAAAACTAAGTCTAAGAGAGGCCATGAAATTTGCCCAAGGTCATATTATCAGTAATTTCAGAAACTAGAATTCAGATTCAGATGTGCCTGTTTTGCAGATGACAATTCATCATCTACTTATCAAAATATCTGTTTTATTATTCCTAATGTGACTTTGGAGATCACAGCTGGGCTCCAAGTAAAAAAGTAGGATTCTTACCTCTCCCCTTTCTCTCTCTCTCTCTCTCTCTCGTGAACCTTATCCTCTATAGATAGAGCAGCCAGACATCTGTGGCTCCTGCCCCCTCAGGTACATGGCGTGGGTCCTGGCCTGGTGGGCTCACCACTATACAAGGAAGCAGGGGAGGGCATATTATTTGTGGATTTCAGCTCCAAAAGAGAGAACTAAACAGGGGCTAGCCTGGGCTGGCACTAGGACCTTTCCCCTAAACTCACTAATCAGATTGTCTCTCTTCCCAAGGGGCTGGGGCTCAGGGAGGGGAGGGACAGAGGGGTCTCAGGAGAATGGCAGAATTATTTTCCTAATACGTCCAAGAAGGCCAAAGTTCCTGTTTTATGGATGGAAGCCACAATATGGGGGGTGGGAAGGGAGAATATTTCCTCTGCTCCTAGGATGATTGTAAAAGAAAAATCCTCAACTTGCAGTTGATGTTGGAGGTAGAGGTGAAGGGTGGAAATGGGGAGGGTAGGGGGGCGGTGCAGAGAGATATTATCTCTTTTAGCAGTGCTAGAGCTCAGCTCAGCTAGTGTAAGCAGATCCCATCTAAAAAGCCACTCAGCGCCTCTGTACTACTTTGGAGCGCGGTTCAAACTCCTCCCCAGGGCAAGGCCTCTGCTGGGCAGCACGGCCCCTCTGAACTTTGGTCTCCTGCACCCCCAGGCATCTCCTTCAGCCAGTCTTCACACCCTGGGCCTCTGTAAATGTCACTTCTTCTCTCCCTGGTTATTTCGTATTCAGCTCTCGAGATTAGACAACGGACTAAGAGCAGCTCGAAGGCAGGTAATGTCTTCAGGTCTCTCAGAGCGCTGGCCTTCCAGGAGCATCTGAGTGTCTTCTGAAAGGCAGTGGTGCTGGAAGCCTTCTTGGTGCTTCTAGGTGGTGCTGGGTGCTTCTCAGGACCAGGGCCCACGCGGGCTGAGGATAGCTCACTGCCTGGTAAACTGAATTCTCATTCACCTAGGAGCATGCCAATTCTGCTTCTGATCCTAGAGGGCCTTAAATAACCCCCGTGAATCCCCCCCACTCCAACACCCCCCCCCAGTTTTTCTGGAAAGAGGGGCATGGGATAGGCACGTTCGTTGTGGGGTTTAAGCATAAAGGAGTTAAGAGCTGGGAAGTGCCTCCTTTGTCAACATACAAATTAGATCAGGCTGACATCTTCGCATTCCTTTTGTCTTTTTCATAATCAGAGAGGAAATGGAGGAAGAGGAGAATGGGGAACTTGAACAAAAATTCTGGCTGCTCTGAATACCTCCGGTCCCTGCTCTCTTTCAAACTCATAATTCTCAATACATCTTTCATTTGTAATTAAACACTGCTTTGTGGGGTCTCAGAAAGTTTCCTATTGCTTTGCACTATGTAACTTTCCGTGCCTGCCTTTGGTACCCTCGGTAGTCCGCCCACCAGAGGATGTCCGAGCCCCCTCAGCATTCAGCACGGTGCCTTGCACATAACAGGGGCATTCAGTAAATTCGTGTGAAGGAATTATTGAATACGTTCTTTGGAAGAAAGAAGTGAACCTGAAACATTTCTCTCAGGGTGAGAGCAAATATTTCTGTGTGAGATATGAATCAGCTAGTCAACGCAAATTGTGTTTCTTTTATTTTTTTAAAATTTTTTTAAAGATTTTATTTATTCATTTGACACAGAGAGAGAGATTACAAGTAGGCAGAGAGGGAGGCAGAGAGAGGAGAGAGGAGGAAGCAGGCTCCCTGCTGAGCAGGGAGCCCGACGTGGGCCTCAATCCCAGCACCCTGGGATCATGACCTGAGCCAAATGCAGCGACTTTAACCCACTGAGCCACCCAGGCGCCCGCAAATTGTGCTTCTATACGCTCCCCAGGTGTAGGCAAGGGCTTTCGCTGAGATTGAGAAATTCATCGCTGGAGAATAATAAAAGGGGCGGGGAACTGAAGGCCGGAGCCGCGAGGAGGAGGCGGAGTCTCCGAGAGTTTGAGTATTTTTGTCCAATCAGAAGGAGGCGGTAGGAGCAGAACGGGGAGATAAAAGGGGAGCGGGAGATCAAGAATCCTGCCCAGTTACACCAGCCCGCCAGCCGGAACTACAGCTTAGGTGCTTCTGCCCCGACCATCGCCGGTTCCTAGGCCGATTCCAGCAATGGCCTTTGCAAATCTGCGGAAAGTGCTCATCAGTGATAGCCTTGACCCTTGCTGCCGGAAGATCCTGCAAGACGGAGGGCTGCAGGTGGTGGAGAAGCAGAACCTGAGCAAAGAGGAGCTGATAGCCGAGCTGCAGGTAAGAAGAGCGGAAGAGAGACCAGGGTTCGTTTGCATCCCCTGCCGAAACCCGCCGGCCCGCGCCGGGTCGCCGGGTCCAGCGCGCCCCACCCCCACTCCTCGTCCCCCGTACCAATCAATCCTGGGGCCTCCCGAGATTGGGGGCTCGGGGAGGGAGAAGCAAACAGCGGCGAGCTGCAGGATGCAAACTTTGCGTTCAGTTTGCAACCGCCTGTTTCACGTTGGCTTGCCTCCCGCGAGCATTGCAAAGTGCAGGCTGCTCCAACTGGCCCTGCGGGCTGCCCGCGGGATGCCAGCGCGCCTCCCCAGCGCCTTCGCGCGCAGTGGCCCTGGCAGCCCTGCACCGCGGGGGTGAAGGGGCCCCAAAGTGGCTTCCGCGCGGGTTCCGCAGGGACCCGCGATCCTTCCCGGACTAAGTCCCGGCTGGGAGGGCCGAGTTCAGCTTTCCCTGGTTGGGGGTGGGGGTGGGGGCGCTGGCAGAGCCCCAGCCTGTCTCGTGGCAGCTGGAGAGGCTGCAGGCAAGGCGGCCCAGCTAGGGCAGCAAACGCCGTACCCGCCTTTCGTCTGATGCAAGACCGCCGCGAGTTTTCCCCGCCCCTCCGCCTCCAGGGAGCCCTCTGAGGAAGGGGGGGGCGGGGGGCGCCGGAGGTCCCCGGGCCGCCCACTCCGCCAACCCCGCCCCCCATCCCCCCAGGGATCCAGGCTTAGTTCCTGCCTGCCTGCCTCACCGTTGGCCTCAGTTGCTCGTCAGGAATTAGAATCGGATCCCAAACGCCCCCAGGAAATTTCTGTTTCTTAGCAAATCTTTCTCAGGCATGTATCAGTTTGTCGTGGTGCATAGTTGGCGCCATCTACTACTTCAGATCTTTCTCTCCCTTGTTTGTAAGGGTACTGTGAGCCTTGGTGGCCTCGTGCAGGACATTATTTCCGCACCCAGCACGCCGGGGTCGATGCCTCACTGCCCGGCTCTGCCGCCTACTACCAACCTTGCTCGACCCCCGCCCACTTCACCCCCTCCATTTTATCCCCAGAGGGCCCCTTGAATCAAACCACAGAGGCGGCTGCAGCTGTGCTGGAACCACATGGTCCTCGAAACTGTCTGTGCTCCCTTGTATGTGCCGCTGTGTTCTCCAAGATGTGGCCCCCCACCCCACCCCCTCACCCCCACGGTGCTGTATCTGAGTACTTAGAGAGTTCTAAGTCCCATACTGCCCCAACGCTCCGGGACACCCCAGGATTGACCAGATGGCGCAGTACTTGAGTGCCAAGGGAGACCACCCAGCAGCCTAACCCCTGCCTGCTCTGCTGCTTTGAAAGTAGAGAAAAGGGGGTGATTAGCCTGAATGGGGGGAACAGGGGCTCACAACCTTATCCTAGGAGCAGGGTAGGACTGGATGCGAGGCAGCACCTCCCTCTTGTCCCCTCCTCTTTCTGTATGGGTGCTGACAGTGGCCTTGACCCAGGGCAACGTGCAGAAGGCAGTGCAGTGGCCTCCAGACCCGCTTCCGACCCTCACCTCTGCCACAGCACCAGGTTAGGACGAGTGGCCTCACTTGGGGCTTTGCAGCTTTCTTGCAGAAATTAGAAATCTTAATTTGTAGGATTTCGAGGGAGGGGGCCAGGTGGGGTAAAGGCAGAATTGAGAAGATCGGGAGGCCTCTCTAGTAGTGGAGGGGTTCCATGAGGTTGGGAAATTGGCTGGAGTCTGGAGCTGCAGCTTGGAGGACATTTTAAAGGCACTGAAAACTCCAGGCAGGAGAGGAGGGAGGGGTGTTGGTGGGCTGGTGGCGTGGCTGGGGTGCGCAGGGAGCCCCCAGCCTTCTGGTCTGTCTTTGTAAAACATTCGCTTCAGAATGCCAGATAGCCCACCTGGGCAGCCCACTGAGGGGCCACACGTCCACACTGTGTCCTTTAATTCCGGGTGAGAGGTATCGGCGTTAGTGCCCCCTGCCCTCTCCCACTGAAATCTTTAATACTGCCCGGCGCTCGAGCACGTTGCCTGGCTTCTGTTCCCACACGTTGGTGTTCTGGGCAGACACAGTTTGCTCTCGCTCACTCCTTGGTCAGGAAGTGCAATTATCCACCCCCCTTCCCCCCAGTGGTGCTTTTCAGACTCCAAGCAAGTCACCGCACATTAGTGGGTAGTGAAGTTGGTTCACTGGTCGTGATTAGCATTTTAAAAAACAAAATGAGAACTATCTGGGAGCAAGGCAGATAGGCTAAGCAGTGTGTCCTGAAATTTGTTTCAGTTACGTGGGCAGTGGTGGTGCCTATGTGGTTTGTGAGTATAAAAATCACAACTTAAACGTATGTTTCTTACTGTAAGTCTTAGTTGAAAAAGTTTGGAAAACACTGGCTTGGAACAGTGGAGCATCGTGTTCAGAATTCACAAAACTCTGAGACTCAGCTTGAGCATTCTCTCTCTGCCTCTGCCCCAATGCATGCACTCTCTCTCTCTCTAAGCTACAAATAAACAAATCTTTGAAAAAAATTAGCAAGTTCTCAGCCTTTGCACTAGGACTTAATTTGCAGAAGTTAAAAAGACATCTACTAAATCAAAATTGTGCATATTGTGCCAAACAGCTCCTTCCCGCATTGCTTAGCTGGGGAACAATGACCCGGAGAATTTCTTTCCATCTGATTAAAGTCAGAGGCACCCGCCATGCTAGAATCCCCCTGAAGGCCAAGTCTGTCCTCCTTGGGAAAGGAAGCGTGTTTGAACTTGAGAAACACGAATAGCTTTCTTCTTCTTCTTTTTTTTTTTTTTTAAGATTTTATTTATTTACTTGACAGAGAGAGAGATCACAAGTTAGGCAGAGAGGCAGGCAGAAGGAGAGGGTAGGCAGGCAGAAGGAGAGGGTAAGCAGGCTTCTCACTGAGCAGGGAGCCCAATGCGGGCTTAGATCCCAGGACCCTGAGATCATGACCTGAGCCAAAGGCAGAGGCTTAACCCAATGAGTCACCCAGGTGCCCCGGCTTTCTTCTGCTGAGTTAGCATAGTTTTTCTGGAACAACTATAAATCCAGCAGAAGAGTGGCCGTTTTCCAGCTCTAAGGCAGCTGCAGAGAGCAGTAGAGAGCAGAATGGGTGCAGTTTCGAGAGGGGCCTGAAGAGGGGATGGTATCTGGGGGTGGGGTGGGGCAGGGGTTTTGAGGGGTTGGCAGGAGATAGGTCACCAATCCGTGCTGATTGAATGTATCAGTTGGCGATACAATTGCATGAAGAATTGAGTGAAGTGGAGGGGGGTAGTAGAGGGTGTTAAGAGACCCTGAAAGCTAGTGGGTCCTGGCCAGGCCATCTCTTTATATTGAGAGATGTCGTGCTCAGTGTGGGTCCAGATTGGCTGAGGGGAGTCCCCAAAGGCAGATTCCCTGCTTGGGACAGATGAGCTCTGAATGAACATCTATACTGGTCCAACTGGAGACTCTTCAGACTTCTGGCTTCAGAGTAAACTGGTCTGGGGGACAAGTGTCAAGGCTGGGCCTGTTCGAAACTAGTCATGATGTTTCTGTGCTTGTCCTAGGCCTGCAAGCTTGGGGTAGGGTGCTGGAGAGCCTGCAGACCCCCATGGGAAGCAGATTCCTAAGGTTTGGAGAGGGTAGTGGTGGCTTCGGAGAAAGCATTTGAGGAGGCCAGATTCTTGGGGTCCCCCAGAGCAGGACTTGGGCCTCAGATTTGGGTCCAGGAACTTGATACTAGAGCAGCAAGGTGAGAAGATCGTGACTCTTTGGGTGGTCCTGCTCCAGGCCGGCTTCTTGCCAGTTGACCCTTGGTCCTGGACTGACCATTTCCAAGAAGGCCTGACTTCCTCAGTGTGTTACCAGTGGCCTGAGGTGCCAGAGCTGGTGGTGAAGGAATGCACGGTGAAAATGTGCTCACGCACCACCAAATTGCTCTCTCTGGGTTGTGCAATTTACACTCCTTTTTCCCAGCACTCTCACCAACATTGACTATTACCACTTTTCATTTTGCCAATATGATGCCTGAAAATACCACATTTTAAAATTTACATTTTCTTTCTTTTTTTTTTTTAAAGATTTTATATGTTTATTTGAGAGAGACAGAGATAGCAAGAGAAAGCACCACGAGTGGGAAGGAGAGGGGGAAGCAGCTCCTCACTGAGCAGGGTGCCCAAAGCTGGGACTCGATCCCAAGACCCTGGGATCATGACCTGTGCCAAAGGCAGACGATTAACCGACTGAGTCACCCGGGTGCCCCTAAAATTTATTTTCTTGATATCTAGTAGTTTAAGAGTGTTTGTAAATTACTGGCCCCTTTGTATTTCTCCTGTGAATTCCTACTTGGACCTTTGCCTGTTTTTACACTGGGCTCTTTATCATTTAAGAAAATGATTTGTAGGAAGCCGTGATTATTTTTGGTGATGAGTATTTGTTCTGTCATGTATAGTGCAGAGATTTTCCCCCATATTAAGCCTATCACTTGTCTTTAACTTTGTTTATGGAATCTTTTCCATAAGAAATTTACATTTGAAATTTGGTAGGGCATGCAACTCTTGATCTTCAGGGGTCATGGGTCCTAGAGTACTTAAAAAAAAAAAAGAAATTGACATCTGAAAAGTTATCAAATTTGTTGGTATTTTCTTTTATGGTTTCCTGCCTCCCCCCTTCGGCAGATTTTTTCTGCCTTGCTTATGAAGATCCTGAGATCATGAAAATATCCCCTTACATTTTCTTCTAATGTATACCTTTAATTCTTAAATTCTTTAATTCTTCTGAATTTTTAAAAATCTGTAGTGAGGTTTTTTCCTAAATTTTCCTAATGCCCTTTATCACATAGCTCTTCCTTCCCCCATCAGGTTGACATACATGGGTCTGTTTGTCAGGTGCCTATCAGGTTCTTTTGATCAATTTGTCAATTTCAGAACATTTTTCTCCTGTCTCTCTCCTTATTCTTATGATCACAAAACTCTTGAGTGCTGTCATATACATCTGATTCCTCCTTTTCACAGAAGAGAGAAGGATTTCCCATGGTGGGTTTTTGCTCATGTGACATGTTTGAATTATTTAGGGAAGGAAGGTGGTTGTGGGTAGGATGGTGAGGGTAAGTTTCCACCAGCCTCTCAAAATCGCTGAATTCATGTATTCAGTGCAGTGTTTTAGCATCAGCTATGGAGATAATCCTGCTTTAGAGATGTAAAATGTAGATGAGGAGACCAAATTGCAGGTCAGACAGAGGACACCTGAACACGTAAAACAGATGATAGAAAAATAGGGGGAGGGAGCAATATTGAGTCTAGGGTGGTTGGCAAAGGTTTCACGGAAGAGAAGTTGACTGTGCCTTGACAAGTTGGTAGTGGGTGGCCAGGCAGGGGGAGCCTTTTCTTTGGAGCCAAGTGCGGTGGACTTGAATGTGGGACAGTCAGCAGTGTCCCCGTCTGCCCAGGCATTGGCTGATGTTCAACTAGGTTGCTTTGTAGGGAGGAATTCCAAGCACCCTCAAGATTCCCCTTGGCCTTGGCCGGTGTTGGCAGTCAGCCCAGATGTGGTGGCTCCTGTTTGGTTGCTCTAAACTTTCCATGTCCATGTGCCTTGTAGGTTCCGAAGTCACAGCATACATGTGTACTGGTGAGTTTTAGGATGTCTGGCACTGTGAGCCGCTTGCCAGGTGGGCTGTGAGAGAGTCTAGCACGATGCCGGATACGTACCAATCAGGGACCCTGTAGATGGAAGGAGGGCATGAAAAGAGCAGGAGGAGGGGACATGGGCATCCTTAATCTTGTTGGGCTTCAGTGTCTCATCTGTGAAATGGAGTCGGACCAGAGGCTTATCAGTGTTGCTTGGAGTGTCACATTCTGAGATTCTGTTTCCGAACTGCAGACCTAAAAGGCCTTGGGGAACCTGCGGGTGGAGGGGGGCGGGGTCCTGCATCTGGCTCTCTGGAAATTGCAGAGAGGTTTAGATCATTGGTGTCAGATCAGACATGGAAAGGACCTGAGGGTTCCAACCCTCTTATTTTACAGATGGGGGCCAGGGGCGGGGGTGGGGTGACTTGGCACTGTGACCGAACCCCAGCCTCCCAATCCCCAGCTTGCTGCTTTTGCAACACTTGCTTGCTTACCAGCCTTGGACAGCCAGCTCGGGACAGAGCATGCCCTTGCTCACTCGCTCCATTTCTTGGGGACTCTCCTTGGGTGTTCGGGCAACAATGTCCTTATTCTGAAAAGATACCACAGGATTCCAGATGAGTCTAGGAGAGACTGTCTTGGGGGCTAGCTTAGCCCATGTAAAACAGCTACGATGAATCTAGAAAGAGTTTATTTTTTGCATATGTATATTTTGAGTCCAAAATTGGTCACGTTTCTGAGCAGCTATAGACAAGTGGAATCATTCTCCCTTCCTGCCCTTAATTTGGTCTCTATTTTAGGAAATGTCTTTCTTTCGACATTTTGTCTTTTGTTCACATCTTAGTCACTCAACCAACCAGTACCTACTGAGTGCCTTCCATGTGCCTGTCATTGGGGCTTACAAAGTACAGTTCAGTCCTGCCTCCCCCCTTCAGCAGCACCATGTCTGATGGCGGAGGTGCTGTCCACTGAGCCGAGTCAGAGAGCATGTCAGAGGCTGTACTGGCCCTTTCTCACTTCCAGCTCACACACTTGGGGAGGCCACATCTCAGAATGATAGCTTGTAGGGGATGGAACTTGGATCTGACCCCAGGCATGCCTGCTGAGGCTATCGAAGTGCAGCCAGCACGCAGGAACACTCACTTTGGGCAAAGAGCTGCTCGGAGGTCTTGAGGACCAGCTGTGGACCCAGATGTTTCTTCTGCCTCAGGACTGTGAAGGCCTCATTGTCCGCTCAGCCACCAAGGTGACTGCTGATGTCATCAATGCGGCAGAGAAGCTCCAGGTGGTGGGCAGGGCCGGAACCGGCGTGGACAACGTGGACCTGGAGGCTGCCACCAGGAAGGGCGTTCTGGTCATGAAGTAAGTCCTGGAGCTCGGCGGGGGTGGGGATGGAGGCTCACCAGGCAGGGGGAGGGGGAATCTTCTATAAGAGAAGGCTGGGTCAGAGCAGGAAGGACTTCCAGAAGGATGCCTGGGCCAGGCTGAGTCCAGACAGGTGGTCCTCGCTCACAGCCTCACAGCCTCGGGTCTCCCCAGGTTCTCCACAAGGAGGCTCTCTTCGTGATCTCAGATTACTTCTGAACCCACTCCGCTGGCCTTTGAACTGCAGCTTGGTTGGGAATCAGAAGAATGTTAGTGAATTTATCTGCATTTCCTGCCTCAGCACACCCGTTTTTCTGGCTGGAGCCCAGTGTTCATTAGCTCTGCCTTGTCTGTCCCCCACTGCCCCCTGCAGCTACAAGACCTTTGCTTGCTGAGCGGCTCTATACTCTTTACCTTCGTCACTGCACTGCACCCTTCAGTAACCAGGACCCCTGTTTGTCTTTCACACTCCAGTACTGAGAGGGAAAGGGTCCCCGCTAGAGCGCTTTTTGCAGAAACTCAGCGCAGAGGTTGTGACTTGGATGCCAGGCCTTGGCCACACTCGCTTCTGGCTCCCGTCTGTCACTTAGATGGTGTGGCAAGGTGATGGTAGCCCGCTTCTTCGTCCCCAGGCCTGTTCCCTTACCTTGGGAAGCTCAGTGTCCTCAAAACCTTCCCCACCCTTCCTTCCACTTCTATAGAGTAGGGATTAATTAACTGGTCATCGGACTGAGGTCAATATCCAACAGAAGAAATGTTGACTGGTATCCCATCCTACACTCTTGCCCTGGGCACAGAGGCAGCGATCCCCCAGCCCAGCACCCCTTCCTGCATCCCAGTACAGCCGGTTCGCAGGGTTAGACAGGAAGCTAGGTGGAAGGATGGACTCTGAGAATCCTTTTCTCTTGACTTTTTTTTTGGTGGGGTGGATAAGATCTCTTGACTTTTCCCTCCTCGTAACCTTCATTTCCAGAGGTGAAAAGATCCAATAGAGGATAAAGGAGGGTGAACGTGTGTTAATAAATTATTCCAAAACAAAGAAACAAAGAAAAGAGCCTTTGAGAAAGGGAAAATAGTTTCATGGGTTTCAGCTCTATTCTCCTTTCTGTGAAATGGGCCGAGTCAGCATGGCCCTGTGCGTTAAGGTGTGAGGAAGCTTTCTCACTTCAGAACTTGTTGAAAGATAGGAGAAGTCAGACAGGTAGAGATAAAAATCTTAGCTTTGTTACTGACAGAAGCTGGGCTGGGCAGCTTGAGAAAGGTGTGTGGGCAGTGGGCGGACCTGAATTTGATAGGCTTGCTCACCCACCAGGGGCGCAGCCTCAGGAAGAGCAAAGGCATGGAGCAGCGGGAATCTGTGCTTCCTGGAGGCAGGTGGATCCTGAAACGAGAGGAAAGAGAAATGCTGAGCCACACATGTATCTCCCAATTGAGTGAGACACTTCTCTGTCCTGGGAGAAGTGAGCTTGGGAAGAGAGGCCAGCTGTGTTTCCCTAACTGGAGTCCCTCTGCGTGACAACATAAAGCCTGGTGGGGGGGTGGCCCTCCAGCCCTGGGATTAGGGCAGGAGTCCATTGGAGGGCCCAGGTGGGAGACATGGGGTTGGGGGTTGGTCTTAAGAGCGGGTGAGCTGAGGGGGCCCAAGAGCAGGCACACCGAACTCCGGGCTTTCTGTCGGGACAGGAGTGGGCATATGGGGTCTGGACCCACTGACATGTCCTCCTTCCATCTTTAGCACCCCCAATGGGAACAGCCTCAGTGCTGCGGAGCTCACCTGCGGGATGATCATGTGCCTGGCCAGGTAAGTCCCGGTCTTCTCAGCAGAGCCAGCCTCTCCAGCCTCTGTGTGTCCCTGTGTCCCCAAACAAAGTGACCCAGAGAAGGGTGGAAACTCTTCGGCTGGCACTGCGCACACTGCCAAGAACCTTCCAGGCCACCCATCCTTTATGAAACATTTAATACACTGGGTCTGACACACGAAGGCCAGGTGGCTTCTCTTGAAGGGGTCGGGTGGGGGAGGGGTGCTTGGCGTGGCTGCTCCTTTGAGGGGCCGTCTTCCTCTCCTCCTTAGTCATTTCCTGTGGGTCCAGGCCATCCCCTGGCTTCTTGAACCTCTAAGCCTTGAACATGCAGTTTCTGCTCCCTGGAATATCCTTCCCTATCATCTTTTTTTTTCTTCTAAGGCTAGTATTTTATTTTTATCATACTCATTATTAAAAATCCAACTTCCTATAGGTATAAAATAGAAGCAGCGCTCAACATTTTTATTCAGTTCGAACATTTTTGAGTGAATTAATGCCAAAAGGTACCAGCCTCCGTATCTCAGAGACTTCTCATACCCCAGAGGTTCCCAGACTTTGCTGCACATTGGTATCACCTGGGAGCTTGAAAAAAATACTAATGCCTGGCCTGCACCCCAGAAATTCATATTTAGTTGGGATGGAGTGAAACTTGGTGTAGGGATTTTTTTTTTTTTAAGATTTATTTATTTATTTATTTGACACAGAGAGAGAGAGATTACAAGTAGGCGGAGAGGCAGGCAGAGAGACAGGGAGAGGAGGAAGCAGGCTCCCCACTGAGCAGAAAGCCCGATGCGGGCCTCGATCCCAGGACGCTGAGATCATGACCTGAGCCGAAAGTAGAGGCTTTAACCCACTGAGCCACCCAGGCACCCGGCATAGGGATTTTTTAATAAACTTTTTATTTTAGAAGCTTTAGACATAAAGAAAAGTTGTAAAGGTAGTAGAAGGGCCCACATACCTCATACCTGGTCTTCCCAATTATTAACATTGAACATTAGTATAGTAAATTGGCCCCAATCAATGAACTAACATTGAGATATCGATACATAACATTTAACTAAAGTCTTCCCCATCATCTTTATCTGGGTAACTCTTATTCTTTTTTTTTTTTTAAGATTTTATTTATTTATTTGACAGAGAGATAGGGAGAAAGCACAAGTAGACAGAGAGGCAGAGGGAGAAGCAGGCTCTCCGCTGAGGAGGGAGCCTGATGTGGGCCTTGATCCCAGGACCCTGGGATTATGACCTGAGCCGAAGGCAGCCTCTTAATGACTGAGCCACCCAAGCGCCCCTGGATAACTCTTATTCTTCAATATTAAGCTCGAGTGTTAATTCATCTAAGAAGCTCTCTCTGGGTTCCGCGGCTGGGCTGTGTCCCTCACTGATCGCCCTGGCCCCTGGGGCTTACCTGTGTCATTAGCCTTACAGGTCTTTATTGTGATAGAATGGAGTAAAAGCTGTGCCTACCTGTGGATTCTTAACACAAGGGAATTCAAATGGCCAAATGTCTTGTTCTCCCAGCAGGAATTCTGAGGGTGTGGGCCTCTTGAGTAGAGGGGACAGCCTAGGAACCACTGGGTATGACACAGAACGAGCATGAGTCTTCTTCCTGTATTGGGCAGTAGAATGACTGTATTGAGCACTGATGTTGAATAGGCCCTTCTGTGGTCAGTGCGGAGGGCAGGGAGTCCGCTAGGTCCCTTCACATACCCTCAGATCCCTAAACCAGGGGACCTAGGCAATCAGGACTGCACTTCTCTACTCAGGCCTGAAACTTCTGGGGCTGAGAAATTATTCTTTTCCCCTCTCGGGACCTCTTCTCCCTCCTGCGGGGACAGGGTCTGGAAGAGTTGACCTTTGTTCTAACTCCTCCCCAAGATTTCTACCTGAGCTCTTAAGTATTCACTGCTACTTACTGGCCAGTGAAGAGGAGAGGAGGCTGGAGAAAGGGAGGAGCACAGACAGTGTGCACACCCTTCGGGACCCGGCCTGGAAGGGGCCCATGACCTGGCTGTCTGGATCTTCCAGAACATCTGGGCTGGATGGATTTCCCCTGGAGAAGCCTCCCTGGTTTCACTTGTGCTGTTAAATTCAGTGGTATTTTTGTTTTTGTTTTGTTTTTGAGGGAGGGACTGATCTGTAGCTTTCTATCTAATTAATTCTCTTACTCTTTTTCTGGAGGTGGAAGAAAAGACTTGGGAGCCAGGAATAATTTTTCCCTTATTCCAGGACTAGCTTTCTTTAAGAGAATAGGTAAAGGAGATGCCTGGGTGGTTCAGTCAATTAAGCATCTGCCTTTGGCTCAGGTCATGATCCCAGGGTCCTGGTATCGCGTCCCACATTGGGCTCCCTGCTCAGTGGGGAGCCTGCTTCTCCTTCTGCCTGCTGCTCCCTCTGCTTGTGTGCACTCTCTCTCTGACAAATAAATAAGTAAAATCTTAAAAAAAAAAAAGAATAGATAAAGTGGAATGGATTTCAAGGAAGCGCCCTATTTACAACCTCTTATCCACAACTTCACTCATCGAAGATGCACCCAAATTAAGAAGTAATCACCCTATCAAGGAGTGGCTCCTGGGTGGCTCAGTCGGTTAAGCATCTGCCTTCAGCTTAGGTCATGACATGATCTCAGGGGTCCTGGGATCAAGCCCCATGTCAGGCTCCTTGCTCAGTGGGGAGCCTGCTTCTCCTTCTTCCTCTCCTGCTCCCCCTACTTGTGCTGTCTCTCTCTGTGTCAATTAAATAAATAAAATCTTAAGGAAAAAAAAGGGGGGGGAGAGAGGAATGGCCTATGAAGGAGGAATGGCCAGTCTCTCGTACCTTCTCGTGTGTCTGCTCAGACTGCTTTTCCCGCAGGGCAGCGACGGCAGAGTGGGCGCTGTGGAGGGACGCTTGAGAGCATTGAGCAATGTGGGTGGAGGGAGGGCCTAAATGGGCCTCACACTGGGGACTTTGAACAGCCGGCAGGAGCTCCTGAAGTGCAGGAGAACAACAGTGACCCAGAAAGAAAGAGAGGAGAGGGCAACCTACATAGCTTTCATCTCGCCCGCTTTACCTTCTCTTTTTGTAAGTCAGGATGCCTACCGCTTGGTTCTCGGGAAGCCCTTGCCCACATCGTCGTCCTCCCCAGACTGGCCCGGTGAGGACCCCAAGGTGCTAAAGGCTGGAGGGGATCCATGAGCCGCTGGGTAGAGCAGCTGGAGGGCACTGGGGATGCCCGGGGCCACCTGCCTCTCGGACGGCACCGCGGCCCCAGAGGGCAGAGCGCAGGGCGTGAGCCAGACCTGGGAGGGGGCGGGTGGGCCCTGTCTCACTGGGTCGGGGGCATAAAGCAGGCTCGCTTTGCTGAAAAGGGAGCACTTCCTCTCATGGCAAGTCATTGCCCTCGGGACATTCCTGACACAAGGACCCTCTCCTGAGGCCTGATGGGCCAGAGCAGCGGGATGGAGCTTCTTCCCCACGAGCCTCGTCACTGCAGCTGTGGGAGTTTGGCCGTGAGAGCGCAGGAGCCCACATCCTCTCCTCCACCTGACCCTCAGATGGAAGCGTGTCCTGGCAATGTCTAGACAAGAGAGAATGTTTTCTGCTAAGAGCCCAGTGAGACAGAGCACAGAAACAGTATGTTGGAGTCTCTCCCTCCTTACACATGTGCACACGCACACACGCACGCCCCTCTGAGTTTGTGGCTGGGAGGAAGGACTGCATTTAAATACTTAGGAGGCTGACTGTGCTGGGGACATGCTCAGCTTTGGGTCCCCACAGCTACTTCCAGTGGGATGGTGCTGTGCAAGGGGTTGAAGCCCCCAGTTTTCTCTCTCCATGCAGTTGGGGTGAGCCTGACGTGTGCTAAAGCGTGTCTAAGTGTTTCTCATGGAGTGTCTGAAGTAGAGCAGGGACTCCTTAAACATTCTGAACTTGGTTTCCTGTCTCCCTTTTTCGCTTCCAGAGAAGCCTGGATGACCACATCCCACATGACATCTTATCCTCTCACCTCTGATTCAGCCCTAGCTTCCTCTGTCCCTTCCAGAAAACCCAGGACCCCCATGTTAACCAAGAGGAGACAGGCTGGGGTGGGGGGTGGATTGGGACAGGAGGTGGCATGGATTTGGCACTCACCCACCCACCCCAGTCTAGCCTTAGACCTCTGGGGCTTAAGGAAGGAAGGAAGAATAAGTACTCAGTGTCCGCTGATACAGTGGAAGGTGTAGGTTGCGATCTTGGATGGAAGAGCAAAACAAAAAATCCTTGAACTTCTGGAGCACTTGATGTTATCAGAGTCCCTCAGGACCCCATGAGCCCTGGAGGATCGGCTCTTGCTTTTCACCAGCCTGGAGTCCCTCAGCGGTTGAGGTAGAATCAGAGCCTCCTCCCAGACTCCTGGGAGCTGGAGACAGAAATCCTGGGGCTCCCACGTCGGGTCTCGCTGACCGGTTTCCCTCTGCTGAACTCCCTTGACTCTCCTCCATGTCTCTGCCGCTGAGCTGCAGACCCAGCCTGAGCTTGATTCCTCGGGGGAATGACCATCAGAGGTTGGCGCTGGGCAGACCTCATTTCACATGCCTTCTGCCTGGGCCCACTGAGCCTGTGTCTGTCCTTGCAGGCAGATTCCCCAGGCGACGGCTTCCATGAAGGACGGCAAATGGGAACGGAAGAAGGTGAGCTGCCAGCCCTGCCTCGCCCCCCCCCCCCCCCCCCCCCCCCCCGGCTCGGTGCCTGAGGTCCCACTCTTGGTGCTTACTTCGGCCCCTTGGCCTTTTGCTTCTCTGCTTACAGTTCATGGGAACAGAGCTAAATGGAAAGGTCCTGGGAATTCTTGGCCTGGGCAGAATTGGGAGAGAGGTGGCCACCCGGATGCAGTCCTTTGGGATGAAGGTAAGAGGTTGGTGAACCCCTTTGATGTGGGCTTCCTCAGGAAGGGCAGCTTCGTTTGAGAGAAGGTGGAGGCTTTTCTCTCGGAGGCTCTGACCTTCCTTTAGAGCCCCTTATGAAGTCGGCGGGGTAGCCTGGGAAGGGAGGAGCGTTCTGGACACCTGAACTCAAAGTCTGGGCACGCTTGGTGGAGGTTCCTCAGCTCTGGGTCCCAGTGGAGTGGGGGGTGGGGGGGTCATGCATCCCTCCCATCTTTTCCTTGCCTGCCACAAGGGCTCTTTGTTTGGCTGTGTCTGTTGCCTATGATTCAGAGAAACAGGAGCAAATCTGCAGCCTTCTAGCAGAATGGCTCTCCGTCTACCTGCTAGCACCGCTCCGCAGTGCCGAGAGGGATGGCGTGGGGACGCCGTGAATGCTAAGGCGTGGTGGCTGCATCACCTCGCCTATTGCTCAGAGACCCTCTCTGACCCGTTTCCTCCCAGGTCCCGGTTTCCTCCTATTCTGGGAACTCTGTGATTCTTGTGGTCGAGGGAGGGTTGTGGCCCAGAGGCCAATCCAGGCGACCTTGCAAAAGAGGAGGCCATGGAGCCACAGGAGCGGACCCGTCGGGGTGGGGGACAGGTCGGCCCGGAGTGCCCGTGGACGTCTCTGTGTTCACTCCTGGTTCACTGTTCGCTGCTGGGGGGATGGTGTGTTCAAACTGCCGCTGGAAAGACTTTCGTGAAACAGAAATGAGAGCAGTTTTGACATTCAGATCATTTCTAGAAAAATTGACATAGAGCTGCAGTGGCATTTTCCCTTTTGCTCCTTCTTCCTCCCTTTCTCTGTGTCACCCCAGCTTCATAGAGTTCAAAGGAACCTTAGAGATTAACCCTTAATTTTATACCAATGTCTGGAGTTTGTCTATTTTTGCTCAGGCCTCCAGCAAATGGAAGGTGGACAAGAGCCCAGATGGGCCTCCTGTGATACCACACTGAACATCTTCCTCTCCCTCCTGTCCCTGCTCCCTCACCACATTTATTTGCGATGGCCAGACCTCTTTCCTAAGCCTCAGCACATTTTTCTAGATCCCTGGGAGGGGGGAGGCACCCGGCAGGATACACTGATCACGAGGACAAACTAAAGCCTTGCCCTCCTGTGCAGGGCTGGCCAGGAGCCATATGCCGCAAGGAGCGCTTTCCCTTCCTCTTTTGTGAGGGATTAAGGGAAAGGCTTAGTTTACAGAGAATTCTGATCCTCTAAAAGCTGGGGCCTGGGGTTAAATATGACTCGAAGTGCAGTAGCCAAACAGAGGAGGGCCTCGCTGATGATACAGAGACTTTGGGGAAGGCTGTTGGCTCATTTCCTGAATTGTGGAGGTGACTGGTAACATTCTCAGCTCATCTGGCCCCGTTCAGCGACTCAGCTGCTGCCAGTGCTTCCCAGAGGCCCATGGAGGGAGGTGGGTCCTGAGCCCCAGAGCATGTGTTGGATTCAGGATGTCCAGTGCCTGCTTATGAATGTGAATCCAGGTGTCTGGGCAGACTACGCATGACACGCCCACATTCCCGCCGTGGCTTTGAGGGTGTGGGTGGTTTTGTCTGTCACAGCACCTTGCTGGTCCACTTGGGGGTTCTGTCCGGATGTCTCCGGAGGGTCACTGTAGGCTGTCTGGCTTCTGGGACGTGATCTTTGTAAACCGCTGAAACATGCCTTGGAATGGTCACCCTTATGCCCCACCCCCTGCCCGCTGTCAGCAGTCCTGGTCATTTTGGAGTGGCCCAGGTGGCACTTTGACTGAACTCCCTAACCTATTCCCGGGTCCAGATGCATTTTGCCTCAAGGCAGACAGATGTCTGAACCGCATCATCCAGAGCTCCTCCGTTGATGTTTGAGCTGTTGGGGAAGAGCAAGATTTTCTAAAGGGCAAGGAAGGAAGATTCTTGAACAAATTGTGAACGAGATGGTTTATCAGCATCCAGCCAGAAAACAATGATCAGTGTGTTTCCTAAGCACAGGTTGTTTTAAATTGGCCTTGTTCTCTCTGTGGAAACCATATTAAACTGGTTGATCAGGGACATCCTTAGGCGTCTTATACCTGGATGTTTTAGGGCACCTGGGTGGCTCAGTTGGTTAAGCTACTGCCTTCGGCTCAGGTAATGATCCTGGAGTCCCAGGATCCAGTCCCACATCAGGCTCTCTGCTCAATGGGGAGTCTGCTTCTCCCTCTGACCTTACCCCTTCCTGTGCACTCTCTCTCAAATAAATAAAATCTTTAAAATTGTATTTTAATCGTGTAAGAGGTGAATAAATCCTCACAAAAATTGAAATATAGATCCTTATCTCCTTGATTACCACCCCAGTCCTGGTCTCACTAGTAACATCAGTTTGGTGTTTCTCATCTCAGACTTTCTTTTTTCTTTCTTTTTTTTTTTTTTTAAAGATTTTATTTATTTATTTGACAGAGAGATCACAAGTAGGCAGAGAAGAAGGCAGAGAGAGAGGAGGAAGCAGGCTCCCTGCCGAGCAGAAAGCCTGATGAGGGGCTCGATCCCAGGACCCTGAGATGACCTGAGCCGAAGGCAGAGGCTTTAACCCACTCAGCCACCGAGGCACCCCTCAGACTTTTTTCTCTGCATTTACATGGAATGCATACAGTTCTTTGCCTATAGAGGGATCCTATGCTTATAGAAAATAGAATATTGTACATGGTGTTAAGATAAAAATGTATGTCTTGGAACAAATAAATTTACCATATTTGTAAACTATTCTATGGAATTCTGTTGTGTAGACAAATTGCTTTTTATTTGACCATTTCCTCAAGGATGGACATTTACATTGTTTGGAAATTCAGACTTGAGTAAGACATTGATGAGATCTTTCATGATACCCTTGAGGTTAAGATGGAGTCTGTGAGCTTGGTGTTAAAGGTTTAGTAACTGACTGAAGGACAGCTGTGTCTCAATCCGGAGGGAGATGGTACAGGACAGTGCAGGGCTCTTTCTTCTCCATCGTTCTCATCAATGGCCTGGGGGACAGAAGCAGGGAGAGGTGGCTAATTCTTAAGAGTGTGGAATCAGATCTTAAAAGATATAAAACAGCTAGAATGGTTGGACATCCTAATAGGAAATTTAGCTGGAATCCCCATCAGTGCCCTAAAATGAGCCCCCAAAGCAACTAAACACATATTGGACGTAGGTATATTGTTAAAAAGCTTTTCTAGGGCAGGAGACCTTCAGCTGACAAAAATGCAGTGTGGTTAATGGTGGCATGGCTGGTAGAAAAGATAATGTGACTTTTGGTCACATTAAAAGAAGTATGGCTTCCAGAACAAGGAAGGTGGCATTCCTCATGCTCTGTACTGGTCAGACTCCCACACACTCTGTGAGACTGAAAGCTCTGGAGATAGAAGGTGATGGTGAGGGGCTCATGTCTGTACTTCCAAAGGAAGGGTTGAAGGCACTGGAGTCACTGAGCCCCATCATGACTTGGGAGGCCATCAAATAGCTAATGGGCAGTCTACAGAAGAGTCATGCTGTCTGAGGAGTGGATCCAAGGAGGACCAACAGGTACAAGTCAGAGGAGACAGAGCTACAGCCAGAGCTGGCCCCAGATGCAATGGGGACTGCCAATACACATGCAAGCCTGGTTATGCGCTTGGTCACGTGTGAGGGCGAGGGGTGAGCATTGGCAGAGAGGTAGAAGCAGATGGCTTTAAAGCTCTGATGTCTCCCAGCACCCATCACCGGTGGGCTACCGGTTCCTTTATCTGTGAAATGGTCTTTAGCAATGAGTTCACTGTGTGGTCCTAGGAAATAAAGCAAAATTATTAAGGACTGTGGTTTGTTACAGTAACTTGGGAGAACCCTATATTTAAAGACAGAGTGTGGACCAGGAGGTATAGGGGACCCTGAGTAGTTCCCGTTGGGCAGCTTGGGGATCACTGCAAAGCATGTGAAGATCATCCTTATCACCCTCTTCCCTCCCTGGCCCTGGGGTCTTCCCCTCTGCTTTAATCTGTCACCCAGGCTGTTAAACACTAATGAGGGTGTTAATGGGTGACTAACATCCGACCCCTTCCAGAGTATCATGATTGAAGAGTTGACCCCCTCATGCCACAGAAGCGATCGGCAGATACCCTTTTGTGCTCAGATGTTGGGGATGGACTGCCTCCCTTTCCTTTCCCGTCCTGTCTCTGTCAGTATCTGGTCACTCAGGGAAGCGGGGATCCTAGACTTTAGCTCCGCTAGGAAACTTAGCCGCCCAGCTCCCCAGCGGCATCCAGGGTGTGCGTGTTGGGGTTGGTTGGGAGAGAGTCCACCGAGGCGGCCTCTCCCAACCAGCACAGGCCTGGAAAGGAATCTTCATGTGCCACCTCAGAGTACCTGCTGCCTTGCTCTGAGCCACGTGACCCAGATGTGGGTTTCAGGAGGATTCTGGCGGTCTGTGCCTACTGGTGGTCTGAGTCCTCTGAGTCAGAGGCTCTATGGCGTTCCTTCTGCCTGAAGCTTTTTCTCAGTCATGTTGCTGAAGAACAGGTTGTACACTTTGAGACACAACTCATGCACGCTGGCATGTCCCCTAGAATGTGCTGGCCCGAGCTAACAGGCCCAAGCCAGCCAGGAGCTGAGCCTTGAGCTCTCTTACTAAGGTTTCTGTGAGGAGCAGCCAGCATCTCTTAACAGTTTCTTGGAGGCCAATGTTATGATGAATCTGAAGTTAGGCCGCAGGGATGGACGTTGAACCTGAGACGCCAGGTGTCCCTGATTCTTTCACGCTCAGCTAGTGTTTACTGAGGTCTGCTGTGTCAGTTACTGTGCTCACAATGACACTTGTAGGGTCAGTATCCTTACCCCAGGTTTACAGATAAGGAAACTGAGGCCCAGGATGCTTTTATGATAGGTTCAAGATAATAGGACTGGTAAATGGTGGAGTCCAGCTTAAAGTCCCGGTCTCCCGACTTCCAGGCTGGTACCCTTTGTCCTGCGTCACCACCACTGTCTTCATTCCTGTTGGTTAAACGGTCACTGGGCTCCACCTTACTCGGGACAGTGGCTCCCCAGCACCGGCAGCTCCTATCTCAGTCTGGTAACTGGAATTCCTACTGTCCTAGAGTACTGACTTTTTTTTAAGTTCTTCCCAGAGCCTCAAGTTCTAGAAAGCACCTTAGGAATATGGGGAGGGGACCCTAGAGAGAGAGTTAAGTGGTGGGGTCTGGGCTTTCACCTCTGCCTCTTTGATCAGTTTTTAGATTGGGTTTCCATTTAAGATTTTATTGTGCGAAGGGAAGAGAGTTCGAATCCTGAGCCAAAAGACTTGGCCGAGAGGTAGAAAGGGTGTGATGGTTAGGCTCTGTTGTTAGAGCCCCCTTACCATGAAGGGGCATCTTCTGCTTTCTCCGGTATCTACAGCTAAGCCAGAGGGCCCGGGGTAGCTGTGGTCAGCCTCTCAAGGCTGCCTTCTACGACACCAGCGAGGAGGTGGCCCTGGAGTACCACTGGAAAAACTAGGGTTCCCCCGCTGCCCAGCATCAGGAGTCTGTCCTGAGGCTGGGGTTCAGGTGGGGAACCCCTTTGTGGGTCTCCCTAAGGCTCCTCCGTAGGAACAGTCTTCGGATGGTACTTATCTGGAGTTATTCCACCTTTCGTGGATCGGAACTTCTGACCCTCTCCGGGACATGTGAGAACCCTACTCAGACGCTGGTCTCCTGGGCCCAATGTTACTCTTTCGACTCCCCGCAACATGGTCTCCTGGTGTAAGAGTCCCAGATCCTGGCTGAGTTCAGCTCCCATCTGCTCTGGGTATCTCCAGTGAAAAATGAAAACGGTTTTGTCATCCACATTCTTCGCTGCAGTTGTCTGCAGGTGAACAAGAGAAAGCAAGCTGAGTCAGAGCCTGTTGACCACTGTGGGAGATGCGCGTCTCCTCCTGGCCCATCTGCTCCCCATTAGCTGCAGGCACCCGCCACAGGGCCACTGGGCCCGGCTCGGCCCTCGGGACCCTTGCTCCCCGTGGCTCCACGCTGTTTCTTGGCTCCTGAGAGCCCGGAAGCCTCAGAGTCGTGTGGACTTGCCTCCATCGGGCTTGCTTTTGTGACCTCTGCTGGCGTTGTCCCCTCTTCCCGCTCATGTGAACAAAATACATCTGGATTAGAGATGAACAAGGCCATTGTTCCGGGCGGCCTCCGAGCCGGTGGCCAAAGACGGCATGGAAGAGTACCGGCAGGGATCCTGGGATCCTCTCTCCTCGCCTGGACACTTAACTGTGAAATGAGTAGTTTACAAATGAGGGGAATGTCCACAGGGGCTGTGGTGGTCATGAGCTTGTGATCCTACAGCCTCCACCTTGGCTATTTCCTGTTCCACAGGCTGGTGATGAAAAATGTGATCTGAAAGCTATACCTCATTTATAACCACGTCCATTTCTTCTCTGGAAAGGCTGAATTTTACATAGAAATCCTCTTTGCCATTATTTTCTAAGATGACTTTTCTCTTCCCCTGCAAAGAGATTCCGGATGAGCAGGGGAAATGTTGCAAGGCACAGGAAAGCCTAAAGGAAGAAAAAAAAAAAAAAGAATTCCACCACACAGAGATGACCATGGTTAGAGTATCATGCTTTCTGTGGTGTTTGTTCTTGTTCAATCCCCCGCCACCTCTGAACATTCTAGGGTTCACCTGTAACCTTTCAGGGTTAAGGGCACTGCCTTTTCAAGGAGCACTGAATTGTAGAGTGTTGGAGCAGGGGCATGACTTTGAAATCATCCAGCCTGCTCCTTTACTTCAGACTGAAGACCCAGGTCTGGGCCTCCTGGTTTGGTGTCCATACCTTGGCGCCTGTAGATCTGTTCAGGTCAGTTGGCTGTCCCACCTTCTTGAGGACAGTGATACCTTTGAGATTGTAATGGCTCCCCACCTCTTTCCCCCCAGTCAGTGGGGTTGACCTGGACCCAGCTGATGGAGAGAGCCCTGGGGGGGCCTCCGTGGTAGACCACACAGAAAGTGGATTAAGTGTTTGCAGTGACCAGAGGTAGAGATACTTTCTGGCTGGTTATGGATTCTTCCCAGCTGCTGGTGAGGGCTTGGTCATCTCTAATGCCTTGCCCTTGCTGAGGAGATGTGTGACCGGCACCCAAGACCGTTTCTATCTGCTCCACCCCTGTTTTCTCAGGTGGGGCTGGGAGCCTTCTGACTTCACCCCACATTAGAAGGATGGGCACTCAGGGTGCAAGCTCTCAAATCCAAACACCATCCAAGTGGTTCTTGTCCCCACTCGACCATCTGCCAGTTAAATTGTTTCATCTCTCTGCCTTAGTTTCCTCATCTGTAAAATGGGGAAATCCTAGTGCCCAATCCGTCGGGTCTGAGGTGAAAGCCCCTAACGCACAGTAAACGCTAAAGGGATGTTTGCCATTAAATATCTATGACTGCATGTCTTTTCTTCTTTCTTTTGAGCTTTGTCTTCTCCAACTTCCCGTCTTGCCCTCACCAGTATCTGATGACCTTTGGCAAGTTTCATGAGGCTGCTGTAGTTTGTACCCCCAGAGTTCTCTCCCTACCTCCCTAGCTCCCTCCCTTCTCGGCAGGCTCGGAGAGGTTCCTCTTCTCAGGCCAGCCCAGAAGTAGCTTCTTTCTGGGTCCTTCCCCATCCTCGGTGCCTTTATGCCTCACTTTTCCCTCCTCTTAATGTGCTTGCTCCCCGTCCCTGTCAAGCCTGACTTATTGAAAGGATCTGTCCTTTGTCATTTAAACCTCTGTGTAGTTAGTCACCGAGTTATGCCTTCCAAGACTAGATAGATGCATTTGAGGCCATTTGAAAGGGAACTTCAAAAGGGGACCAGAGTCTGCCCGCTGATGCATTAGCACCCCCCTCCCCAGTGACCCCCCTCCCCAG
>LNAC01000916.1:372484-386386 GCA_002007465.1 Ailurus styani
GCTTCTTTCTCACTCTGTGGAAGTAGTCGGGCCCCTGCTTGCTCTCTGGCTGAAGGTCTTCGGCTGCAGCCAGCCTGTCCTCCCTTGCCTGGTTGTAGCCTATGAGTGCGTCGCTGCCCCCCACATGGCTGTCCTGCCTCTCCTGGGCTCCCTGCTTGCTAAGGTTTCTGAGCTCCACCTTATCCAACCATACACACATGTGCACGCGCATGCACACACAAGCACACACATGTGCATGCACGCACTCGCTGCTCTTGCGTCTATTCGTGGTTAAGAGCTTAGTAAACAAACCTCCCTTCGCCCTCCCGGCCTGCCCCTCCTAATGTGTGAGCTCCACTTTCTTTATCCCTAAAGTAGAGTGGTAGCAACCCTTATTGTGAGTGGTGAGCTGGCATTTGGAAAGGCTTAGCAGTAGTGCTCGGTAGATGCTCAATTAATGGCCTCTGTTATTAATAATACCAGTACTAATCAAGGACAGTGACATTCCCTCGTGTCTTTGTCTCTCTCGCTTCCTGCCAGACTGTAGGGTACGACCCCATCATTGCACCGGAGGTCTCGGCCTCCTTCGGTGTCCAGCAGCTGCCCCTGGAGGAGATCTGGCCTCTCTGTGACTTTATCACTGTGCACACACCTCTCCTGCCCTCCACCACAGGTAAGTTTGTCCCCACTTGTGGGTCAGCCACAGAAACCACGGACCAGAGAAGGGTGGGTGCTCGGTCTGTGCCTTCCACACACGCTGGGGACTAGGTCCCTCGAGCATGGAGGGATGCTTTGCTGGCTGGCCTTGCCCCACACGGAGGAAGGATGAGCTAGCTGGAAACGTGTGGGGTGAGCTGGCTCCGTGTGCACCACCAGTGACCATATGGTTTTTTCCTGGGGCCGCTTCTTCCCTTCCTGTTTCCGGGACCTACTCAAAGCACTGACAGCTCAGGGATGTCTAGAATGTTTCTAAACTGAGTTTGGTCTAAATCCAGAACAGGACTCTGGCCCTCGAGCTGGTGAGAAGGGAGAGATGAGGCCAGAGAGGCGGTGGGCCTGTGGGGAAGGAGCAGAGGCGAGGCGGGGAGGGCCTCTGGTGCTGGCATTCCAGGCACCAGGGCTGCAAGAGAGCTCTTCCCTCCTTCCAGGACTGCTGAACGACAGCACCTTTGCCCAGTGCAAGAAGGGGGTACGCGTGGTGAACTGCGCTCGGGGAGGGATTGTGGATGAGGGGGCCCTGCTCCGGGCTCTACAGTCTGGTCAGTGTGCTGGTGCCGCGCTGGACGTCTTCACAGAGGTGAGTGCCTGCGGGAGGGAGGGGAGCGCTGAGCAGGGGGGCCCAGGACCCAGAGAGCCCAGAGAGCACAAAGGCCTCCGGCTTAAGGGCTGTAGCATCCATGGCAAACAGGAGAAGTACTGCTGGCAAAAATAACACCGGTGTGGCTCCGGGAGTCCTGGCAGGGCGTAGTGTGAGGGCAGCCGTGATGGCTTTCGCCAAACCCAGATTTTAAATAGGTCCCAGTTCCTGGTCTCAGGCTCCCTGGACTGCTGCCACGTGGTAACTCCAGGGAGGACGGTGCAGCAAATCCGTTCTGAGGTTGGGGATTTGGGGCAGGATTTAATGTATTGATACAGGTCTTTGATGAAATGAATCCCGTTGCCAAGAAGACGTTCCACCCAGCGTCCGTTGGCTTTCCCTGCCTTCCTTTCTTCTGGGGAGGAAAGGCAGCCTGAGGACAATGGCTAGAAGCGTTCCCCTATGTCCTGGGTGGGCTGCTGTCCCTGCGTCTCTGCTGGAGCCAGAGACTCCATCTTTGCTCACCCGTCCCCTCGCCTGCTCTTACAGCAGATGGAAGGATGGACAGTGCATTTCCACTCGAATCCTCTTGGCCTCTCTTCAGAGTCCTGCCACCAGGATCACAGATCCAGGGGAAAGAGCAGGGGTTTGGGCTCAGGCCGTGGGGGGTTGCTGGTGACCTGTGGTGGGGCTTCTCTGAGCCCTGTTGCCCTCACTGTGTATGCCCTGCCCGGAGCACACAGTGTGTGGGGTTGGCACTCCTGGTCGTCTTTCTCATGTAGACGGTACACTGCTTGCAGGTGAAAGGCCGTCTGGCCCTCCCTGCACTGCCGTTCCCTGGCTCAGCCCCTCCCTGGCTGTCTCTGGCCTTCTCGTGGCCCTCGCTACTGTGTGGACAGCACTCCCAGGCCCAGCTGGCCAGAGAAGGGGCCTGAGTGACCTTCCCAAGGGCATTACATGGTGCTCAGTAAGCAGAAGGGATGGACAGGACACTGGAAGGTGGGCAGAGGTGCTCAGGGGACCCACCTGTCGTGGTGAGAGCCAGGATGGGACAGCTGTGCAGAGGACCTGTGAGGAGTCTGACTCCGGGAGGACCCGATTGTAAGTGCTGGAAGGATTCAGGGGTGAGGGGGAGCTTGAGGAAAAATCCAGTAGCAGAAACAGTAGCTTCCACTGGCTGAGAACCTCCCATGTTTAATGGCACACAATCTGCGCAAAGTGATATGAGGTGGCTAATAATAACCCATTTCATAGATGGGGAAGTCGAGGCTCAGAGAGGTGCAGATTAGCTGCGGGCACATAGGTAAAAGCAGGGGAGCCAAGAGGCGAATCCCGTCCCTAGCTCTGTCCGCTGGGCTGTGGAGAGACACTGATGAGGGAGCCGATTGTCAAAACCCGTGACGTCCCTGACAAAACCGAAGTAGAAGGGGTCCTCCCCGCTCCCCGCTTCCCCTCCAACTTCCCCCGTGCGGCCAGCTGAGAGGCGTCTGTTTCTGGGCAGGAGCCACCACGGGACCGAGCCTTGGTGGACCACGAGAGCGTCATCAGCTGCCCCCACCTGGGCGCCAGCACCAAGGAGGCCCAGATCCGCTGCGGGGAGGAGATCGCCATCCAGTTTGTGGACATGGTGAAGGGGAAATCTCTAGCAGGCGTGGTAAGTGTGGCCCAGTGGGGCTGGGGCCGGGAGGGCGGAGGGAGGAGCAGGGCGGGGAGGGCTCTGGTTTTGGGGATTGGTGGCAGCTCTGGGAAGCCGCGGTGTGCTGACCAGATTCAGCCCTGGGAGCAGGAGATAAGCACTCCTCTGGAGCCAGCCTCTGGGTTGGCTGACGGGGGGGCGGCAGCAGGGAGGGAGCTCGGCCAGAAGCAGGGAGGCGGCTCGGCCCTGCTATATTGTTGCCTTGCTGCCGAGATTGTGGCTTTTCCCAGGGTCCGGGCTCCAGAGAAAGGCTCCTTTGTTCTCCACATGCCTTGGGAGTGAAGGAGTGTGGCTTGGGTGATGCCGGATGCCGTGGGGAGCGGCGGGTGGGGCGCTGGTCTATGGAGAAGCCTGTCACCTCCTAGGCCTGAACGTTCCTTTCTTCGTGTGCATCTTAGAACCCCGGGCAGGGCGAGTCCCCACCCCCAGAATGAACCCTCCAGGCCCCCTTTCTGTGCTCAAATCACGGCCTAATGTCCCTCCTTGTCTTAGCTCACACTGGGCCCTTCCTGGCATGTTTCTCCCCCAAGCTTAACCTGACCTGCACTTCCAGTCCTGTCTCCTTCATTCAGTCTTCGGCTGTTCCTTAAGCTCCGGAGGGTACCAGATGCTGTCCTGGCCCTTCGGGGGACACAGAGATGAGTAAGGCAAGCCTAGCTCTCCTTCAGGGGGCTTGCCACCCCTTCACAAAGACTCGCCTGGCCTTCCNCGGCCTAATGTCCCTCCTTGTCTTAGCTCACACTGGGCCCTTCCTGGCATGTTTCTCCCCCAAGCTTAACCTGACCTGCACTTCCAGTCCTGTCTCCTTCATTCAGTCTTCGGCTGTTCCTTAAGCTCCGGAGGGTACCAGATGCTGTCCTGGCCCTTCGGGGGACACAGAGATGAGTAAGGCAAGCCTAGCTCTCCTTCAGGGGGCTTGCCACCCCTTCACAAAGACTCGCCTGGCCTTCCCAGCCCAGTCTCAACCCTTCTGCAAGGAACCATGTTCTCTCTTGTTAAGATTTCCTGAGTTTGTATCTTTAAATTCTGAATCCTCGGAGGACAAAAAGCCAGGATGTAAGCTTCTGTGCAGCTCACAGCTCTACTCTAGGAGAGAGGCAGCAACAA
Source organism: Ailurus styani (assembly GCA_002007465.1). Taxonomy (NCBI): domain Eukaryota; kingdom Metazoa; phylum Chordata; class Mammalia; order Carnivora; family Ailuridae; genus Ailurus; species Ailurus styani. The sequence goes on from LNAC01000916.1 coordinate 376,564, forward strand.
GGCGGGGGTGGGGCCGGGACTGGCCCCCGAGCTTCCTGGCTGACCCTCAGCGGGGGATTTTCACTGCTGAGGACAGAACGTAGAGGAGAGACACAGCGTGCTTTGTTCAGCCTGCCAGCTCTGGTGTGATAGCCCCGCTCCCCAGGCCACCCTGCTCTCTACCTCCTGAGACAGTAAGGGAGCCAGCTCCTCCCCCGAAGGACCCCTCAGGGCCAGCCTGGTGGCAGCCACAGGATGGTGGTCGATGACAACGACAATGCTTGGCCTGTCCACCTGTGTGCCTCTCCCCTCTCTAGTCTGCATCTCTGGGCTCCTCAGAGCGCGGGACACTTTCTCATTCCCTTTGCCCCTGTCGCTTCTGAGCCGCTCTCCCCAGGTGACGTGCTGGGACCGAGGCTGAGGGTTGGGCTGTGGCCAGTGCCAACTGGTCGGGGCTGGGCCTTTCCCTCCGAGGCCCTTTGCTGAGTGGGCCTCTGCCGTCACTGCTGCAGCCCTCGGGAGTCACCATGGTGGGTGGCATTCCAAGCCTGCTTGTGAGGGGACTGCTTACCACCAGCTCCGTCAGATGGAACCAGACTTTTCCCATCCTCTAGCAGAGGTAAAATCTCTTGGTCAAAGTCGTTAAACTTGGGCAAATTTCAGTCTCTGCCCAAAGTGGCTGGTTGTCCTAGAGTAGGCTTTTAAAAGGACATTTGTGTCCCATGGGAAATCTCTAATTCTCTGCGTCCTCTCCAGTTCAGTTTCGTCTAAACCTTAGACTCGGACTGACATTAGGATCGGGTTGGTGCTCAGAGGTGCCTGACTCTTGGAGCCCTTTCGTTGGTTCTCCAGACCTGCCGTGAGCATCCTCTGGGCAGGTTCCACGGGCGCTGCCTGGAGGACACTTCCCTCCACTTGCCGCAGCCCCGGCCCAGCCCACCGACACGCGGGCCCGCATCTCTGCTCCCAGCAGCTGGCCTGTCCTCGTCCCACCTCCTGGTTCACTGCCGCTCTTTTCAGTGTCCTCCTGGAGAGGAGCAGGGGGAGCCCCGCCACGGGAGCCCTCGAGCCACGCGGAAGGATCTTCTGGGAAGCCCTGCCCCCTTGGCCATTTCCAACATCCGCAGCCTGTTTGAGTTGTATCAAACCCCGCGTTTCGAATTAAATCCTTCTTAGATTCTTTGGTTCTCTTTACACACTGACTCACAGAAGTGGCCAATGCTTGATTCGAAGCCAGACCATCATGAACCTCAAAATGGAATTGCAGTTTTGAGCTGTGACAAGCTGGCTTTGTTACCGAGCCCCTGGTGGGGATCCAGCTGTCCAGACCCTAGACTTACAACTTTAGAAGGACATGTGTCTTTTGTCCCCGTCGGCTGCCCAGCATGCCTCGTGGTGGACTCCCCCTGGGCCAGAGTTTGAAGAGTGATAGGGTTGTTGAGGATATGTGAATCCAGCTTATAAATTGTGCTGTTTGGTCAAACTGATTAATGACAGTGTAAACACTCACTTCCTTTTTTAGGCTGAGATATAAAGTAAAAAGGAAGGCATCTTGGAGAGACCTAGCGTAGGTCCCAGTGATCCGTGACTCAGTATCCCTCTTACATCAGAGACCCACCTTCCTATTGTGCTGTCCAGACCTTTCTCAGCACGAGAAAACCAGTCTCCCGTGGAGGGTGTGAGGCAGGCACAGTTCAGTGGGTGAGAGAAAGGCCTTTTCCCTGCTTCTGGCAATTTGGAACCATCTTAGCCTTTTGTGTTCTTTTCTGGCTCTGCAGCTCTCCTGAGCTGAAGGCACAAGTCATTGTCTTGTTGGAAGTTGTCTCCACACTCCCCACCCCCAGGCACCCCAAACAAGGCCCTGTGCCTTCTGCTGTCCAGGTGGAGCTGTGTCAGCCTCCTCCTGACCTCAGCTCTGCTCCCCCTTTCTGTGCAGGTGAATGCCCAGGCCCTCACGAGTGCCTTCTCTCCGCACACCAAGCCTTGGATTGGTCTGGCAGAAGCTCTGGGGACCCTGATACGAGCCTGGGCTGGATCCCCCAAAGGGACCATCCAGGTGGTAACACAGGGTGAGCTGGGGACCCTGCAGAGGGAGCAGAAGAGGGTCGTGTCTGCAGCAGGTCACAGACAACGAGGGGCTGGGAAGTGACTTGACCCTGGTCCTTGTGATTCCACATCCCACATTCCTCTACATGCGGTTCACTTGCTACCCAGTGGGAACAGAGGGGAGGGTACAGAAAATCACTGGGAAATATATGATTTTCACAAATCACATTTACATAGTGTTTTAAGATGTACATGTTCTGGGTGCAAGAGAAACTTCCATGAGAGACAGTTTCATGGGAGAGGCAGCAGGTGGATGGAGGGAGTCCCAGAGTAAGCCACAGGACCTTTGATTCTGGGTCTGACCTTGTTGCTTACCTGCTGTGTGACTTCTCCTTCTCTGAGCTTTGGGCTCTTCACGTCTAAAGTGAGAGTTGGGGCTGCTGTGCTGGACCCAATCATGGGACAGTTTGTGCTCTGTGATGTAGTGAGGCTGGTCCTCAGGCAAGCGGGTGGTCCTTGGGAGCCTGTGCTCAGCTGGGGAGCAGGAACAAGGACAGCACCCTAGATGTCTGTCCTCAGGGTCTGGGCAGGCTCCAGCCACTTTCACAGTGGTTCCAGCCTATGCAGATGTAGTTGAAAGACTGGGGGAGGCTCTAGTTCCCTAAACCCTGTGGAGACTTGTCCTCCCTACGCCCCGTTGGGTATCTGAGCTCGGGGATGGTGAGACCCTGGACATTGCCAGTAACAGGCCAGGTCAGAGCTGGGGGATCCCCAGAGGAAACAAAGCAGGGAACGGGGCACAGTCACTGGCTCTCTGCCTTCCAGAGGGAAGCAGAACTGCCCCAGCCAGTTGGGATTGGCGCCCCCAGGGCAGTGAGGAGCCCGTGACCCAAAGCTAAGTGTTGTGATCTGCCGGCTCCTGTGTTGCTCAACCAACAGCGACCTCACGGTAGTTTCTCTGTCCCCAGGAACATCCCTGAAGAATGCTGGCAGCTGCCTAAGCCCTGCGGTCATTGTCGGCCTCCTGAAAGACACTGCCGATCAGGCGGATGTGAACTTGGTGAATGCCAAGCTGCTGGTGAAAGAGGCTGGCCTCAGTGTGCGTGTCCCCTTGTCCCCCTTGCCTCTCCTGTTGGCGCTGTCCATCTCTCCCGGTCTTTTCAGAGCAGGCTCCCAGCCCTGCTCGTGAACTGGGAACCCTGGGCCCAGCTCCTACTGTGGACGCCGTCCACCTGTGACGGCAGCCCGGATTTCTCCATCTGCCAAGTGGAAGCACGGCCTTGCTCTGAGCCTTGCTAGAGTGAACTAAATGCTCGTGAAAGTGCTTTGTGTACAAGTGCACTGTGCGTGGGAGGCGGCGGCGTCCCCCGCCCTTTGCGGCTGGGGAGGCCGAGGAGGAGTCGGCTGTCTCTGGCCAGAAGCTGGGAGGCGCCCAGCACGCGCAGGGTCTGACCCCATCCAGGGCCCCGTTCACCACAGCCCCCAGGCTCCTGATCAGCTTGCTGCCTCTGGAAGCTAGCAGCATGTCCTCTTAGCCTCTGCTGCTCTCACGCCGACCCTTCCATGTCTTCCCCTCTGGTTCCCTTTTTAGGTCACAGGCTGCGTCACTGGGAGCTGGCAGGAGCAGTGGGTAGCGGAGGCCGTACATCTCCGTCTCCCCTCCTCTGCCCCACCTCCACTAGGCCACTGAGTGCTCAGGAACAGTGAGCAGGAGGGGCCAGGCTGGGTGGGCCTCCTGGGCAGGCCTGCCTCCCTGCCTCCTCCTCCCCAGCTCCCAGCCTGCACCTGAAGATCTCTCTTTCCCTAGAGGTTGGCCATGGGGTGTCCCAGGAAGCTAATGCTCAGGGCCGCTAGGCTTGGCCCATCTATCCTCTTCTCCACTGGCATGTTGGCCCAGCTGCAGCCCTACAAATTGGCTGCTAGGTGGACGCCGAGGGTGGGTGCCATGCAGCCAGGAGGCATAACTGTGCCTCCTTTCCTTCTCCCCGCAGGTAACCACTTCCCACAACCCTGTGGGGCCCGGGGAGCCGGGCTGTGGGGAAGGCCTCTTGACTGTGGCCCTGGCAGGTGCCCCCTACCAGGCTGTGGGCTCGGTCCAGGGCACCACGCCTGTGCTGCAGGCACTCAATGGAGCCGTCTTCAGACCTGAAGTGCCTCTGCGCAGGGGCCTGCCCCTGCTCCTGTTCCGGGCTCAGCCGTCTAACCCTGTGATGCTGCCCACCATGATCGGTGAGGAGGGGTCTGTGGGGCTTGCCTGTGTCCCTGAAGCGGGGACGAGTGTGCATGCATGCGTGTGTGGGTGTGTGTGGCAGAGGAGGGGTCTCTCCTGGGATTGGGCTACGTGGACCTTGGCCTCCTTTAACCCCGTTCCGTCCCTCAGGGCATTTCTGGATCTGCGGCATAACGGAGGGTCTGTCAAGCCAGTTTCTAGAACATCTGGGAAGGGGATCCAAAGTTCAGGGGGCAGAGCCACGTGGCAGCAGCAGAAGCCCAGAGCCCCTATTAACTGGCCTGCTCACCATCATGAAACACACAGCACAGACCTACAGGCAGGGCTGTGTCCCAGGAACTCCGAGGCTTTGAGTGCAGGTTTCCTTCTAATGACTGCAGGCCCTGGGGGCCAGCCTGACTGCCGCAGAGCATGTCAGGGTGTCCGCTCCAGCAGCCACAAATATCTTGGACCTGCCCCAGGACCCTGGCTCCGGGCTCCTGGGCCTTTTGGAGCACTTGCAGGTTTGGTAGAAGGTGTCCACAGACCTCAAAAGGCCTCAAAAGGCCTAATTTCACCGTCCTTGCCAGCTGACCAGAGGAACTCTCTCCTGCTTTTCTGCTTTGCTCTTGTTCTGGATGGAATTGACAACTGTGAGTCTGGAGATTGCTCTAACTCTAAGCAATCTGTGGCTGGATCACTCCTTCCCCACCAGCCTGATGGTCAGGGTGTTCTTACAGAGTCTCTGAAGTGTGAGGGAGGCTGGGCAGGTGCCCTGTGGTTCCGTCTTCTCGCTCTCTGATTCTGGGACCATCACCCCCATTGCAGCTTTGCTCACAGGGGTCCAAGGCTTCCAGCCCTGCTCCCAGCCTCTTGCTTCTCTTTCCCCTGTGCCCTGTGCCAACCAGCGGTTTTCCTGTCTACTTCCAGGCCTCCTGGCAGAGGCAGGCGTGCAGCTGCTGTCCTACCAGACCTCAGTGGTGTCAGATGGGGAGACCTGGCACGTCATGGGTATCTCATCCCTGCTGCCCAGCCTGGAAACATGGAAGCAGCACGTGACTGAGGCTTTCCAGTTCCACTTCTAAGCTTTGGGGAGCTTTTCTGAAGAAACCTGCCCACTGTGATTAACAGAGAGGAGATCCACATTCCTGAGGCTGACAGTTGCTTACACTGCAGACCTTGGCTGACCGCTAGTGCAGCGATAACCACCCAATAAAGAACCTACCCCAAATGTCCCTGCGTCTCTGTTATTACCCTAAGCATCCGCCAGAGGGCAGCCGTGGGCCGCGAGTCGCGGCAGGAAGGTAGGGGGTGTGGAGGGAGATGGGGGTGGGCCAAGAGCATGCCTGGGCGGTCAGAAGGATTCTTCCCTTGTCTGTCTCAGGTTGTTCAGAGGCATTTTTATGGGAACACAACTCCGTATTTCAGATTCCTGTGGTGTTTCGGATCCCTTCCTTCTGGGAATATACATGCACGTTAATAAGTATATCAACAAAGAGTCACAGCCCCTCATGCCAGGCACCAGGCTGGGGGATTTGCCCCAGAGGAGGGTTGAAACCCAGATGATTCCTGATGAAGTCCCTGTTTGCTGGGAGGGACAGCGCACAGGCCCCTGGGTGTAGTAGGGTATGTATGAATTCTGTTGAATCCGAGGAGTGATTTTGAGCAGGGGTTGGTGTCTGAGATGTTTGGAAGGTTTCATAAGGGAGAGAAAGTGCATTAAAGTATGAAGCATGAGAATATTTGCCGGCTCATACAGAGCCGCCTCAGTATGGATTGGATAGTATATTACTTGACATTTAAAAAAAAATGTGGTTTTCCTAAAACATGTCAGAATGGTACTCCGGATCCTAAGGGTGTCACCTTTTGAGTTTTCCCCCCATTAGTAGGGGATGATCCATCCCCACGTTGGGCTGAAAAGCATCTGCTTTGGAGGCTGCCGACTGGATCGAAAAGGCTGGACCAGTGCACCGGACGGGCACGACGGGTGCGAGTAAGTAAGTAAGAGGGGTGGGGTGTCTCAGAGCTCCGGTGACAGAGGAATTAAAATGTGGTTTATGGGATATGCCTGAGGCCCTTGGTGAACATGTGTGTCTTCATCCCTTTGAGAGTGGACAGTAGGTCTCCCTCAGTCTCATTAAACCTCTTGCAACTAAGGAGGCCTTCCCTTGAGGCCACCGATCCTAGCAAAACAGGCTGAGACTGATGGAGTTAGAAATTCTGTTAAAATTTGAGTTCAATATTTAGTCTCTTGGCCTTTTTCTCCAAAATTCCCTAGACACACCATACTTGGAACTCAGAGGGGGTCAGAACATGTTCAGGAAGCTCAAACTACTTGAGCATCTCCAAACAGCCTCCTAGCATTGGGTGGCATGAGAAGGCCCGGGACAATTTCCTTGCATCCCCCCACGGCTGTCCACATATCCCCCAGATCAAAAAGGGCAAGATTCTTACAATCCAGCTGGCGCCCCACAGAGGGTGCTGTTTCCTCAGTGTTGCTCTGTGGTTTGTGGCAGTTCCGCTGCACCTCACTTTAAAGTGCAAGGTCATTCTGTGTACCTCGGTGGGAAGCAGAGCTGTGACAGAAGTGGTGGGCTGGTCATTCTTCACGTCTGATTTAATAGGACATGCGATGCACTCTTGCTTGTGCCTCAGTGCCCTTATCTTCATCCTCTTTCTGGCCCCAAGTTAGCCAGGGCAAATTCTTGCCTCTGCAGGGAAATTTTCTTTCTTTTTTTTTTTTTTTTAAGATTTTATTTATTGGGCGCCTGGGTAGCTCAGTCATTAAGCATCTGCTCAGCGGGAAGTCTCCTCCTTCCTCTCCTACTCCCCCTTCTTGTGTTCCCATTCTTCCTGTCTCTCTCTCTCTCTGTCAAATAAATAAATAAATAAATAAATAAATAAATAAATAAATAAATCTTTAAAGAAAAAAAAAGATTTATTTATTTGAGAGAGAAACCACAAGTGAGGTGAGGGGCAGAGGGAGAAGCAAACTCCCCGCTGAGCAGCGAGCCCAACGTGGGGCTCGATCCCAAGACCCCGGAATCATGACCTGAGTCCAAGACAGATGCCTAACCAACTAAGCCACCCAGGCACCCCCTGCAGGGAGATTCTTTACCTGCCAGTGTTACCTGGACAAAGAAACAAGGCAGGAACAGACCAGAGGCTGACCCTAGGACAGGGCAACTGGAAATCCTTCCCTCCTATGCTGACCTTACCTATGTGAGAGGGCTTTGTTCAACAGCCAGCAGGCATCCATTTCAATGAAGTGCTCCCAGAGCTGCCAGAGGAAGGCCCAGGGCTCAGTACCAAAGCTGGTGAAGAAGCAGACCTGAAGGGGGCCGGGAAGCTCAGTCTGCGTGGTGGAGGCCATGACTGATGGCGTCCTGAGTGCCTGGAGTTGAACTAGGGCTGATCATCAGCTGGCATGCCTGGGGCACCACGGGCAATATCCATTCAACCAGTCAGCACCCTGACATCCTCATTGTCAGATCTTTTTATTCTCACTTCCGCATCGTGTCCAAAGGACTCCCGAGTGAAGGCACCGGGTGATATGAAGGGCCTGGTTGCTAAGGCCGATGGAGGCAGTTTCAGCACCAAGGCCTCCCAGTGAACTCCGTATGGATGGAAGGCAAGGCCCAGAGACTTTCAGCGGGAGTAGAGGCTTTTGCCCGTGACTCTAGACGCCACTCCGGAGATCTTAGGGAAGGTATATGCTGTCTCGCAGGAATGCCATCTAGACTAAGAGCCTCCAGACAGCTCGCAGAGGGAGCTGGGGCTGGCAGAGAGGGCCAGCCACAGCTGGTGTAACGAGGAGTTCAGCATGCACCTGGAGAGAGGCCTGAGGAAGTCCGCCGAGCCTGTATTAGCTGCCCAAATCGGGGTTTATCTCGGATTTTCTGGTGAACAGCCTTGGGCCAGCTGTGAAGTGGGCTGGCTCAGCATCTCATTCCTTTGTGCCTTGTGCCCCCTTATCTCTGGCGTTCCCCCTCCTAGCCAGCCCTGTTCCCCACCAAAGGAAGCCAGCTTCTCTCCTACAAAGCAGGGCAGCTGAGGAAGATTTTTAAAAAGACCTGGTATCCCCCTCCAAACCCCTCCCCATCTCGATTCCCACCGCTATGGACCCTTGTGACTTTATAAGAGGCTCCTGGAAAAGGCAGTGCCCTAACCCAAGGGAGACAGTCAACCTCTAGCAGGAGAATTCCCTGCTAGGTATCAAAGCGGTGTTTTGGGCTGGACGAGTCCGAAGCATGCTGCATTAACCTCTGCCCAGTGTGCCTCGGCCCAGAGAACACTGGCAAGGCCTGAGCGAGGAGCCGCGGCCGCCCTCGAGGGCATTTCTGGCCTGGTCTGCCGGGGGCATCTTTAGATCAGGGAAGGAAGCTGGTCACAGAGGCTGTGTGTCCCCACTTTTGTTCCCCTGTGCTTCTTGGAGAACGGAATGGGATGGAGGAGGGGTGGGGGAGGTGAGGGCTCAGTGGTGGGGGTAGGCGGGGGTCAGGGAGAGGGGGACCCTGAGAGCCAGGGGGTCCAGCAGGCTCCTTCACATGCCAGCTGGTGCGTGTTTTGTGCCCTGGTTTCCAAGCAATACAGTGAGGGATTGCCTCCTTCTCTCACCTTTGCATTGTGTTATATGGGCTTAGTACCAGCTACAACATCTAGAAATTGACGGAAAAACTTAAGAAATGAATAAAGACATAACAGCACAGAAATCTAATAATGGTGATAATGGCCACAAGGGAACATGATGGGCAAAGTTATCTGGATTTTTCCCCAGTTCCGGAGGGCAGTGTTTCTGGGCTAGACTTTCTTCGCATCCCCTCTTCCACAGAGGACCCCTGCATCACCATTAGCCCAGAGAAAGGCAGAAAGGACCGCTGAGGACAGGCTCCTCACTCTCCAAGGCTGCTGCTTCTGGGGACTCTGGTGTCCAATCCAATCCATTTCCATCTAAGGCTTTTTAAAGTACGATCCATGAGCAGAAACTCTGCTCGTGTAGATTTCCCAGGAACCGCGGTCTGTAGAATTTAAAGAGACAAAGAAGGACACCTCGGTGTGGGTCTCATCGCGGGCATCCCTCCGGGCTTGCTCCCAGTACCTGTGTCTTGTCCAAGGTAAGGCTATGCTGAGGGGTCTGCTGCCTGCAGCATGAGGTCTGGGGGGCTCTGCTGCCATCCCAGCTCCATGCCTGGACGCCTGAGTCACCTGTGCCCAAGGCCACAAGAGCCCAGGGAGGGAGGCAGGGGCCCCGTGACACCTTCTGCCTGACGGAAGAGCAGGCTGGACAGGCTGGACGGTGAAGAGACAGCTCCACAGAGTGCCATACTGACAGAAAACCTTTCAGTCACTTAAAATTTCATTGTTGTGGGTTCCTTGCTCGTGTGAGACTTCAGCATGAGACAAGGACTGGAGCCCCAGCTTTCCTCCTCAGAGTCACGATGCTTGAGGACCATGAGAGGGAGGGAGCTTGATTTAGAAATTCACCCTTGATATTATGCTGAGCGAAATAAGTCAATCAGAGAAAGACAATTATCATATGATCTCTGATATGAGGAACTTGAGGGGCAGGGCGGGGGGTTGTGGGGGGTA